>VNJN01009648.1:0-464950 GCA_008042485.1 Drosophila mayri
GCAACTTCATAATACCTCCCTCGTAGAAGCCCCCCTCCCTATTTGCGAAGAACTCAGACAGCCACTTTTTACAAGCCTCTTTTGAGTCCAACTTTACACCACCAAGGTCGTTCGTTATGGACAGGAATCACTTGGCGCTATGTCCGGGCTATATGGTGGATGCAAAAAAACCTCCCATCCGAGCTCCCGTAGCTTCTGACGAGTCATCAACGAAGTGTGCAGCTCATAGTGCATGATTCCCTTCCAATCCCACCAAACACAGAGCAAAACCTTCCTGGCCGTCAATCGTCGAAACCATTCCTCCGCGGTTCGAAGTGATTGAGTACCATCCCCCAAAACAATATTAACCACCACGGAACGTTTCTCTAGCGGATTTGCCTTTAACGAAGGAAAACTTTAAAATGGCGCGAATTTCGGCGTTAGTGAACTCCATGTTTACGCGTCTATAACTGCTGAACGAAATATCCAAACTAATCATGCATAGCGTCGTTTTGTAGGGTATGTCAAGACCTTTCAAATGATGTATACTATGGCCAGATACGAGCTCTGTAGCGCTTTGTACATAGCCGCGAAGTTCAAAAGACAAAAAGGCGGAAGGGAGATATTTGACAACCTAATATTAAACAATTTGTACATATGCATAGGTTTATATTGGCATATATTCAGCATAACCCAAAATTTTTAAATTACATTTCAATGAATTCATCTGCCCTCTGGAAGATCGCTTCCCTTTAATCATGGTTTATCAGCAATTATTGATCACAAAACTACTTTATTTCGGAGTAAGCTAAAGGTTTCAAGGGGCATAAATTATTTACTCTGGAAACATATCTCATTAGATATTAATATATAATTATTATCTTGTCATTATTTTCATTTAATTTTGTATTATTTTAGAATCTTTTAAATATTTTTTCTCAGCGTGAATCGCAGCTTCTGTTAGGTCTTCCTTTTGTTTGTATTTCCAATTGCAATCTGGCTGGCAGCATCTCAGCCCCGAAGGCGTTGCCCGTGAGCCGGGCGTCGTCTCCCTCTCTAATGGCCGATATCCAAGCTAATCCATTTAATTATTATTTATATCAAGATTGCGACGATGAGCTTGGTGAAATTTCCACGACGCCGCCTTGTCTGTTCCTGTGAGTGGCATATACGCACCCAACACTCGCAGGGTGCCAGACCCAGCTCCAGCTTGAGATCCCAATCCATGCCAGAGGTCTCGCATCCGAGAGCTGAAAAACCGCATTGAGAAATGCAATTAAAGTCATTTGCTGCGGCAATGGCGACATAAAATGCCTTCGCTGCGGCGTCGGCGTCGTCGTCGGCACTTTTTGCATGCCGAGCGGCCTTTTTTTATGCCTGCCGCAGCAGCAGAACGAACAGGATGCCAGCAAAAGCAGCAAAAAACGGAGTGTTTTTTGTAGGTGGCGGAAGGACGACGCCATGATACCCTGGAAGGTGGTGTGGGTGAGAAATTGGGGAGTTTTCTTGTAATAAAATTCATTTTAAATTGAAATTAATATTGGGAATTAATTAAGATTCAAAAGGATTTTTTAAATAAATTTTAGAGTTTGATTTATGTCTAAAATTAATATATTTTTGTTCTAGTTATTTGGAAATTTATTTTTAAAAGTTTCATCTAAAAATGTCCTTAAATTAATTTGTTCTTTGGTTTGAAATAATAGCTATTTCGAGAGGTTATCAAAACTGGATATTAAAACAGATTAAAGTTGTTCTACAATTTTTGGTAAGATGTATTATTTATTGCCTATATTTATTTGTCCCATCTAATTTTCTCTCAATTTTACATGGCTCACAAGACACTACTTTGCTCTTTATTTTTAATAGTTTTTTTCTCAGCCCCACATGCCCCACCCAATTTAGTGGGTATAGCGGCAGTGGGTAAAAAAATGCGACTGCAATCGCCGCCCGGTCGGCAGTCGGCAGTCGGTGGCTGTTAAAAACCTCCTACTTTTCCTGCATTTCCGCTCATAATGATCATGATGATTGCATTGCGTGGCTGATGGGATTTGAATGTCGCTCCTCCCGTCTCCCGGTGGCTTGCTCCCCTTTCTTTCTCTCCGTGTAATTTGCCAGCATCGTGGGAGCGAACTTTTTCCTTTTGAACTCCGGGAACTCCGAAACTCTTTTCCTTTTTGGGTGACGCGCACACCAAGCTGCACCTGTTACCCCCGGTGGAGTGTCCAAGATGGCCATAAGTTAGCCAGTTGATGGCCAGAAGTTGATAAGCGTGCTGAGACAACAGCTCGTAAACAGTAAACTTTTGTCTAATAAATTCAACTCTTGCACTTAGTAAATTTCCACAGCTCGCATTATATATTTTTGAGCACTTCATCATCAAACGCTTGGCTTTTTTATGCACAATTTACTTTGGCCAAAAGTCGCATAAATCTCCTCCCCAGAGAGAGAGACTCTATGGCTCTGGAGCTGGAACTGCACTTCCAAGGCAAAGTTTGTAGCTGGAGCAGAGCTGTGGCAAGGTAAATGCTACCCACAATCCGCACACACACAAAACACTTAAGTGCCATAAAAGAGATTTTTATTATGTCTTGTGGCAGCATCCAAGGCGGAATCCCCAAACGGGAGGCAATCTATGCCCCATTCCACCAGCACTCCTCCTCAGAGTTTGCCTGAAGGAACTCGGGTATCCGGGATAGTAAACATTAGCTTAGTGAAGGTTACCCAAAATAAACGAATAAGTAAAGATAGCTTTTTTGAGTGGGTTTTGAATACTCTACCTGAGTTTGCAATTTGATAAAGAATTTTTAAGTGAAGGCTACATACAATTTAACTAGAGAAATAGTTATAAATAATAATTTATGTATTAGTTTGGCTCTGAGAATATTGGAAGAATTTTTTATTTATTACAAAATCTTAAATTAATTATCTGGCAAATAATTTATTATTTTAATTAAGAGAATACATGTCTAGGAATATTTTCAACTTATAAAATATTGAATTTATTTATTATTCATCAGATACACATTTTTCTGTAAGACAAAAGGATTCTCCTTTAATATGTTCCCTTCTGAGCTCATAATATTCTTACAAATTACTTATTTTTTTTCTATTCAAATTTCTTAACTTAGAAAGTCAGAGTATTTCCCTTCTCTCCTTAACTTAATCCATTTATTCCGTGAAGATGCTGCTGCTGCTGCTGTCTCGATGATTGGCCTGCGCTCCGCTTCGTCTGTCCGCAATCGCTTACTTGTTGCTCATCCATCCACCTACAGTCGGGTGTCTCTTCCATTCCCATACCCATCCAGCCGTCTGGTTGTGGCTCATCCTCCTCCGGATCTCCACCACTCCACTCCGCCAATCTGTCTGCTGGAAGCTTATGCAAATTGCGGCATTGTGGGTGTCAGCTTTGGGCTCTCGCTCCCCGAGTGACGGTGATGTGGCTGATAGACTTGTTGGCATTGTTGACATTTCGTCAGCAACTTGCTGAGGAGTAGGAGTGGGTGACTGAGTGGGTCTGCCTGCAGCTCTTGGCACTTGGCACCCGCTCTTTTCGGATTGGAAATCGGAGCCTGCAATTGCTGGTCATCTCTGTCTGTAGCTGGCTCCTTGAGTTTGAATATATGATGCTCCTGACCAGATTTGTGGTTTTCTGTCTGCCAGGACACACTTCTTGGGCTTCAACCGCAGCTTCTGGGGGAACAACTTTTGGTTTAAATGGATGGCAACCTTAGGCAATGATTTTGTATTCTGGTTTGAGAGGTTTGTAAAGTTTATGTACAATGTCTAAAATTCTTAATACCTTGAATACATCTTTTAGCATTATTTTCTAAATGAACTTTTAACGAAGTTTTTTTATTGACACCTTTATCCTAAAATTTCCCACAATTCTAGCTGAAAAAACTTTTATTTCAGAAGAGAACTTGCAAAAGATCATATTAAAAATCTATTAAATAATGCTCAAGTCTTCCTGAATCTTATCTTTTATTTGTTTTTTTTTTTTTTTGGTAAACTCTCCTCCCTCCTGCCAAATGGAAAAGTCATTGCGGCTTTTTCATTATAGTTCATTAGTTGCAATCAAGCTGGCCAAATGGACAAGAAACAATTATCACGGTAACGCCCAGAGCTTGAAAGCCAAAATGCGCCACCAAGAAACTATGGAGCTGCCAAGAGACAACAGACTTTGGCATCGACACCGCCGGTAATAGTCGAGTACCAAACATTACCAGCACTAGCCCCGGCCATATCCACTATAGAACTCCGACTTCTCCAGGCCGACATCGACAATCTGTTGACCTTCGCCGTCTCCGACGCCCGCCCATAGAAAAAAAAAAAACAGCCAAAGCCACGTCGGGCTGCCACAGCCTTCTCGCCGTCTTTGCGGCCAACAAAGTAACAAGCTCTCTGTCGCAGTCCGAGTCTCCGGATCGGACTGTCTGCGAACATGTGGCTAGCCGCAGTCGCAGTCTCAGTCACAGCCTCCTGCCACCTGCCACCTGCCATCTGCCCCTGCTACCTGGCTGCACCTTATCCACCTCCCACTGCTGAAACTTCAGGCTTCAATAGGCACTGAGGGGATTATTAGGGGTCTTTTTTAAATTAACAAAATTTAGTTAAGTAAATATTTAAATAATAATGGATTTGCCCAATTAATTAAATATATAATTTAATTTATTTCTGAAAATCCCCAAAAAGAATGCTACATTTTGAGGACTACATATTCAAAGCTGCAGGACTTCAGGCATAATAATATAAATTAAAAATATTATAATAATTACAATAATAATTAGGTATAAAATTAATTTTCATTCTCAGTGTATAGTCTGCAGTCTTTGGGGTCTCAAGTCTCTCGACTCGATCTCTCTCAGCTGCGTCTGCGTTGCTTTCAATGGCGTTATTTATGTTTATTACCTCTAAGGTCGTTCGTTACTCGACAGTCTTAGCCAGGCCAACTTGTTGTTGTGTATCAGTCGTTGCTGTTGTTGTTGTTGTTGTTGGTGTTGCTGCTGTCGCCGCTGTTGATACTATTTTGTACGCAGATATCAGTAAATTTAGATTTAAAGTGAATGCGCGCGTTGAGTGTCAAATGCGCCAAGTGTCAAAAGACAAGTTGTTGTTGGTTGGTGTTGGTGTTGCGTTGTTGCCCAAGTTGTTGTTGGTGTTGGCATGTAGCCGTTGTTATTGGCGTTGTTGCAGGACGTATTACAAGATCTCCTCGTCCGAATCACAGCCCCACCCCCTTTCGAGCCAACTCCCCACCTGGTCCGTATGTGTATACATATATTTATGGCCAAGTTTTGCACCTGCTGCCTTTGCTGTGGTTTTGTTTCCAACTTTTTCGGTTTTCCGCCGAACAGTTATGCTCAAAAAGCTGCTCCATATATGGCACGGGCATAAATTTCCAATTGTTTTGGTGCCGCCCGCTTATGAAGACATTCAATTGAACAAAAACGCATATTTTATTTACGACCCTCGCGAACAAAACAAATACAAAAAGGCAATAATGTTGCGGAGGGGGTGAGGAGGATAAAAACGCACTGAGATTTTGCTGAGATGCGGCTGCTGTTGCCTGTTGTTGTTGTTGTTGTGTGCTAATTTTATCACTTTGTGTGTCGCTCTGCCGTCACGACTTCTGACAGCACATAAATACTCATAATTTATTAATACGGTAAATGTTGCATGCAATCATTCCCCCAACAACAGCAAAAGCAACAACCTGGCTTAGAGTGGCCAGGAGTAAGAGATGGGGGAAGGGGGAGTATTGCGGCAAAAAGGCAGCAGCAACAAGTGGCCAAAACGGAGCAAACTTTGGCAGTCAGGTAGGCTACCAAGCGAGACTGGTAGCAAGGATTTTGTAATACCCTGGAATTAATGACAATAAAATTTAAGCCTTTACAAATAATAATCTTAATTTATTAACAATTAAATAATACATTTTGATAAGTTTACAGGTTTAGGAAAATGTTTTAATAGCGGAAAGGTATTTTAAAAGTAAAATAAAATTTATTTAATTAAAAATCTAAGCAATAAGAGTTTACATGAATTGTTTTCCAATGAAGACTTGTTCAAAAATAAATAAAGAAATATTTTAAAAACCTCCTATCCGTACAGAGTATCCTTGCAACATTAACTGGAGCACAAAACACGCACAAATAAAACTGTCGCCAAGGAGCGAGGTGAGAGGAAAGGTGCTCGTTGACTGCATAAATAATAATTTCATCATTGTGCGGCTGGGATGATTTATTTGGCTTCACCATAAAAGGATTTGCACTCCAGCCCTCTAAAGGATGGGATTTTTATATACCATTCCCATACCCAATCCATTTTCGATGCGATTCCGATTGCTAATTCAATTTTTTGACTGCTGCCGGCACCCTGAAAAAATTCTCCCTGACACTCACCGACAGTCTGTCACTCTGACTTCCTGACAAAAGGCAGCAGCGAAAACTAAACTCCACCGAGTTGGTGGAAAAAGCTTTGTCGAAATATTTATAGCAATAATTTATTGTAGTTTGGAATTTATTGTCTACGACACGTTTCAATTGTTCCTCCGTTTGTCTTACTCGCCCAGTTAGACCACAGAAATTTCCAGGGGCGGTGGGCAGGGGGACAAGAGAAAAGGCAAAGGAAAGGGGATCAAAAGGAGAATCGCTGCCAGGCACTTAGCGAGGAGGCGACTGCATCATTTGACACTTGCAAGATTTATAGTCGCTGCCTCAGCCAGCATTTCTAAGATGCCAAAGCCAAGGCAGCCCGCAAAACTAATGGAATCTTAATTTAGCAAAGCCAAAATAAAGGCAACAGCAGCCAAAGCCAAAGCACCAGCCACACCAGCAACTGAAACAACGAGCAATCGAAGCGACAGCAACATCAGCAAATTCCATTTCCATGGTTGTATCTTGGCACCCGCGAAAAATGCAAGGAAAATAGCACTCTGGCAAAATAAAACACAATTGATTTTCTCTTTTAAAAGGGTTTTCAAAAGCCAGCTTATAGTTTTAATATATTTATGGAAAACCCTTAAAGGCCATAAAATATTTCAATATCATTTCAAAGAAAAACTCTATCAAGGTCTAAGGGTCAAAGTCATTGAATACTTTACCTTTTCTTTCTGTGCATCGGAAAGTGGACTTGTAAATTGAATTAAAATGTTTGCCACTGACAAAAGGGTTGCCGGTTTGCCAGCTCCAAGCTGCAGGTTGCAGGTTGCGGCTTGCAGGTGCCACTTTTGGTCCACTAAAATTAACGCCGAATGCAAGATAATTACAATATAAATGCGCTTCGTTAACCTGCTCCTTAAAAGGCTAAAAGTGCGCGGGGTTCGGGGGGTATACACTTCGGAGTTCGAGAGCCTCAATGTCACTCTGTCCAAGCGGATAATTGGCCGCGGCGACAGCAGCAACATTCTCCCCCAGCAGCAGCAACATGCGACGACTCCTCCAATTTGTGCAACGTCTGGCAGAACTACAGGAGCCACCCTCGTCGTCGTCATCGTGGAGCTGCTGCTGCTGCTGGAGATCGCTTGATGTTGCTGCTGCTGCATTATGCATGCTGATTGAGCAACATTTTTGCGCAACCCACTGACAAAACAACGCGCCTATCGACAGACAATCAACAACAACGACGACTGCAACTGCAACTGCAAGAGCCACATCCTTTCCACCTCCGCGTCCGTTATGCGGAGCACTTCCTGTCCGCGCAATCTTTCATTCATGAAATTTGTTGCCGTTGTCATTGTTTGTGTTGCAAATCAAATGCCCGCCAGCAACATGGTCGCATAAATTGCTGCCACTGCTGCTGACTGCTGTTGCCGGGGATTGTAGCTGCTGCTGCTGGTGCTCCACTTTGGCAGCAGAAAATCTCTGAGGCCGCGTTCTTGTTGCCTTCTTTTTCGGCTCAGTTATTTTAACGAATTTATTTGCCGCAGCTTTTCATGGTCAGCGCAACAACAATTTAATGTAATTTAAATGACGTGCCCAGGACGCAGGACAGGCCGGGACAGGACAGGACAGGAACTGGAACTGGGGACAGCAGGTGCAGTTGGGATCTGTGGGAGTATGCAGTTCGTTCGCATTTTTCCCTGGCGGCTTCTTTGTGGCAGCAGCAGCCACTGCGACATTGATGGCAACGACGACAGGCGAATGTCGCTATCAAGTTCTGTCTGCTGCCCTCTCATTTCCCTTGTCTTTTTTTTTCGGAACGACACATTTTAATGATGAGTCGAATGGAGTGGAGTGGAGTCGCCGACTTTGGCCTTTCCTCTCGGAATTGGGAACGTCTGTCCGCGTCCAGAGTTCAGACTGGAGTTGAGTTCTGAACTTGCCTCTGAGATGAGGCTGGCAACAAGGGAAATGCTAATTTGTGTATGTCGCTTTCGATGTCGTCTCTGCTGGGCTTGGCTTTAAATACCTTGAGATACAGGGTAGCTGAGATAAGCTGGAAATTTAACTTGTAATATCTCCAAGATATAAACTAAAGGATTATACATATTTTGATTTAAACATAGATAGTAAAAGGTTGATAAAATTATTAAAAATATTTTCTCATCTCCCTTTTACTTTAGAATATATCTCATAGATCTTTGAACTGGTTGTGCCTTCTATATAATCTTACTCTGTAGGGTATCCCCTGATCTATATATTATTTTCTATGTAGCCTCTTCGTTTTGTTCCTCCATTTCTGGCTTTAATCAGTCATTCAGTCGTTTGCTTAAATTGAGTCGCCGTTGTCGCCATCGTCGGCTGTCTCCACTGGCTCTTTGTATCCGTGTCTTCCTACACTCATACCTTACCCTGCTCCAATCCCAAGATTCTAAAACCTGCAAGCTGCTGGCCCAAATTAAAAAAGGTTTTTCTCTTTTGCGTGGGTTGTTCGATGAGAACCGAGTGCCGATCGCTGTCGCATGCTTATTAATAACGCGCATTAGTCAGGTGGCTAAGCAGGCGCAAAAAAGGGTTAATTAGTTACTGATTTTGGGTGCTAATCAACGGGGCCATTTACCATTTACCACATTTACCATAACCACAACGAATCGGGGGAAATGCGCTGCGTTTCCCAGGCCCACGCCTGTTCAGTCGAAAATGTCACTAAATTATGCACAATCAATGCATCATCAATTGAGGGAGACAGTGGGAAAAGGGGTTGACAATTGATTTCAATTTGCAATCGAATTGAAATGAAATTAGTGACAAAACAAACCCCGATGAAAACGACAACTTACACCCGCATCGGCAACTTGTTGCTGCCGCTCTTAATTGATGTTGCTGCTGCTGCTGCAGGGTGTCAATTCCCAGTTAGAATCGCCAGCCATTTGTTTCACTTTCGCTTTGAATAAAAAAATAATAGACCCATTGATTGGTTTAGGAAAGGCTTTGTGGCTGCTGCTGCAGCTGCTGCTGCTGCTGGTTTTGTGTGTCGCCTTGCCTTCGGGAAACAATAAAATAAAGTGGCAAACAAACTTGGCAGCCCACAAACAACAGCAACATAACAATTGCTGCTGCTGGGTGAGAGGTTTTTCTTGCTTTTCCTTTGAGACCCAATGCTAGTACTCGATCAGAGTACACTGTAACTAGTCTATATTTTAATTAAAGCTATTTATAAGCCTTGGTTTAAAATATACTTAAAAATAGGTTCGGAAATTAAATTTAAAGGTAGATTTTTTGCAACTACTTTTTAAAATCCTTTTCCTTAAATAAAATAGATATCTTCTAGTCGAGTTTTTTAGCTCACACTCTCTTGTGATACTCTTCTCCTCGGTCTCAATTGACTCATGCGGCAATTGTGTCAATTTGTCAAGGCATTGATTTCGATATTGATATTGGAGGCGGACCGGCGATCATTAGAGTTTATGATGCGGGTGAGCCACCTCCACGCCCGATCGCCTGGGCCACCCCCTGTTCAGTCCCAGAAACCCCCTCCTCTTCACGGACTATGCTCAATTTCCATTTTACGCGTTCGCTGTGCAATTAAGTGATTTATCATTGAAGTCTCCCTCTGATGTTGCTGCTGCTGGTGTTGCTTTTGTTGTTCTTGTTGTTGTTGTTGTTGTTGTTGCTTGCTGTTACTGCTGGCTCAGCCAACTTAATTTTAGCGGCAATCAAGCAATAACAAGCTGCAACATGCCATGTTGCACGATTGCCTTTGACTCCGCCACAGCACAGCACAACGGCAGCCAGCAGCACCAGCAACTGATATCGATAGCTTTTTGCGCCTCGACTTCTGCCTGATTGCATCTGTTGCAGCAACAACAAAAATTACAAGCAGCAACAACTCGGCTGCTGCATAAGTTAAATTGAATTTAAGAGAGAGGGAGAAGGAGTTCCTGACTGGTTGCCCCACCTGGTTGCACCTTACCAACTCTCAACCCCGCATTGAATCGTTTTAAGTTTCTGTACTTCTCCTTTTTTTTTCTTTTTGCAACTACGTGCTGCAATCAGCGACACCTACAATGCCGGGCTGCAGGCCAGGCTGCCCATCAATGGATATAAAACCACCCACTACCCCCCTTTTCCCCCCAATAAAGCCCACTTTAAGCACATGCATTAAATAATTTTACACTCTGTTTGCGTTCAGCGGGGAGAGGAGATGAAGCGGGAAAGAAATGCAAAAATCGCGCGATAATCGGCAAAGCGTTTGGCAGTTAACGAGACTCAAACTCGATGGCTACGTGGATGCGGTTACCAATGGCAGATAACGCCAGGTGGTGGCCAGAGGGTGGTGCGAGTACCTGGAAAATATTGTGAATTTAAAAAGAAGAGAAAGGAAGCCAACAATTCATCCTTAAAATGTGTACATTTTTGGTTTCTTGTAAATAAGAAAAGTACTTAAATTATTGATAAATATATGTTAGCTTTTATTTTATTGGAAAAATTATAAAGACAATAAGTATTTGCATTTTTTCTAGATCCTGAATCCTCAAATATATTCTACAATTAATATATTAATTATAGTATATATCAGTTAAAACATTTCAATATCTTTCTCTTATTTCTCAAACTTTATTGATTTTGTATTCCCAAATATCTCTTTAATTTAATCCCCACATTTTTTAAACTTTATTTAAAAGAATATTAACCATATATACAAACTTATCTTTATAAATCAGCTCTATATATATTTTTTAAACTATTTTTTTGCGGCTCTGGCGGCACGAGCAACAAATTGCCCATTTTGCAGGCCATATACGTGCGGCAATTTTCAAATGACATTTTCATTAGCAATTCGTTACGAAAATTGCAGCTAAAAAGAGTTGATAGAAAATGGGGAAAACTTGTCAAATTGGGGATGGTGCAATGTCTTGAAAAAAATTATCCTGGGAGATTTATTACATTTAAAAGATTTAAGAACCTTTACCAGAATTAACCTTTACTTCTAATGCTTTTCCTTTCCTTTGTTTTATTTTTCTATGCCATTGCTTCGTCTCTGCCTTTCCATTCAATTTTTTTGGCAAAGTTTTTCGCCGGAATTTAATTAAAAATATTTATTCAGAAGCATTTTAGGGTGGAGCATGTGTGTGCCTCTTGTTTACTTTCGCTTAGCCAGTGCAAATGTTCAAATTAGCAGCAACAACGACAACCACTAATAATAAAAAGGAAGGGAATTTGGCATTTGAAAAACGAAGTTTATATTCACTTTAAATTATAACAAAAAGACTGCGAAAACGGGAAAGGAATCAAACTTTGGAATTTTTAATCGATTAAAAACTCAGCATATTTTTACAATATTTAAAACAAATTAAGTACATTTTTATTTAACAAGAACTTGGCTAGATGAACTAGTCTAGTTCTAGTGACGTTGAAGAAGAATATATATAAATTATTAAATCGGAAATGACTTCTTTACTTCGTTCCAAGATCCTGACCGAAAGTATAATACCCTGTGACAGGGTATATAACGTCTAGCAAATGAAATGACAAACAAAAACGAGTCAAGCGAATGGGAGGGCAAAAATGAGAGCACGCTTTTTTCGCTTGTTTGTTGTTTGCTTTTGTTTTTATTTTATTTCAGCTTTTTGTGTGCTGCTTGCTGCTGGTGTGCTGCAGCTGTTGCAAAATCTTCGCCGCTGCTGTGGCAGCCATTTTCCTCTGGCATTTTCCTGGCCACTTAGGTGAGCGGCAACAAAAGACATCGCGAAATTAATTTTATGCACAGCAGCAGCAGCAGCAGTGGCAACACAAAAATTGTCATCCGAAATGGCAGGAAAAACTTTGCGCCAAAACAACGTGACATGGAAAATGTTTTCCCGCGCCCAGAGGTTTGAGAAGGGGATTGCCCCCACCCCTAGTTGGGGGTTGGGTCCACCCCTTTTTATCTTTCTTTCGGTGGGAGAAGAGGGGTTGGGGGGTTCGGCCGTTTTCCACAAATTAGCCTACGTTTTTTTATAGTCGCCGCCGACGACTGACGCTAATTAGCACGCGCCGCCGAATCAGCAAGCGGCATCAGCAGCAATGCACTGAGAAAAACATAAAAAAGGTATTAGGGGGATCAGTCAAAAAATGAAACAAATCAAGATAAGTTTTTCCAGCATTTTGTATATTTTTTTTCGTTTTTGTTCTATAAAATAAATATTCTCAGGGATCTTATTGTTCTTTTTTAAAAATTAATAGAATATTTATTAATAATCACTTTTATGTATTTAAATATATAAAAATAGAAAACTAATATTTCTAAAAATTATAACCATTTTTTGGCCAAAATAAATGGATAGCTTTAATATTTTAATATCTTTAATTTTGGCTAAATTCAACAGTTTTTAGTGGCGTCCTAATTATTAAAATTATTTATTTAAAGAAGGCTGAGGGTCACGCATAACTTTAATATAGTAAACTAATTATTTAACTGTCAAAAATGAAAAGTATCCAAAAAGTTGAGAACCATTTTGATTAGTGCAGCACCACCGAGAGGAGCCACCGCAAGTTGCCTGCACCACCGCATCATCGCATATTGCCGGGGCCACTTATTATATCATTTTTGTTCTTGGCAAAAAATCGGAGGGAATGCAGACAACATTTTGCGATTTTGTCACAGTAATTGGACATATTAATCTCTGTTCACCTAAACTTTTCGACCAGCCGGGTCCAAGGGGGTGGGAATATATAGAAGGGGAGGTGACTGCTGGTGGCTTGTTCTCAGCCTGTTGCCAAGAATTGAAGGCGGCGATGGCGAGACAGAAACATAAACAAAACGAAGAAAAAACTAAATAATAAAACAACACTTGGTTATGCCTTAAGGGAATTTATAGGGCCGAGAGGTACATCATTTATTTTATTTATGCATTTAGGCTAAATTTGACACAAGCTATTAAATGTTTGATTTTCGAAAATATATGCCAAAACGGTTTTATAAATGATTTAATTTGGGTTGCTTTTAGCTTAATTATTTTCATGTTGGCAGAAGATTTTATTTGTACATTTTGTTCACAATATTTTGAATTATATTTCTTAAACACCTACGGCTTCCTAAAAATCATATTTCATTCTTAATTTTCTGCAGAATCTCTTTCTCCCTCCAAGCTCTTGGGTTTTCCCACGCCTCGGTCTGAAGTCCGGAGTAATTAGCCAGGGAGACAGCGCCAGCCTAACGATGTCACTTTATCAACGGATTTTTGTATTTCTTTTATACGGATCTCACTGTCTTCGAGGGGTCTGCCAGCCCCCCGGAACCCTCTCCAGTCTGTGGTTGCAAGTTCTGCAAGTTGTACCGCTAATATGGAATACGCCTACTCCAAGAGGAGACTCCTCCAAACTCGGACTGCGCAGAGACTTCTTTCAAAGCCACATAGAAGATAAAAGCCAAATGCAGTGCGTCTTGAAGCCCCCTTTGAAGTGGCTGGAACCCCTTAAGATCCCCCTGGAACCCCCTTGGAGTCCCCCCTTCAGAACCCCTGGGTATATATCCCCCGCTCTCACCACACAAAGCGGAGCACTTTGCATTAGCGACATAATTTATCTCGCCAACGAGAAGTCAAATGAGTCGGACTCTGGCGGAGATCGAGGGTTCGGCTTGGTCTCTCCCCAAGAGCAGGAGGTGGAGATGGTGGTGGTGGTGGTGGAGGATGACCACGCAGACGCAGCGGTTCCTCCGGTTTGCACCTGCAGCCTTGCCTCGTCATCTTGCCGCTGTCGCTGGCGTTGCTGCTGCTGCTGTTGCTTCGCTGTCGTCTTCATCGTCGCCTTGGACTTCCAAGAGCCGGCTTCGACTCCTCTTTCCCACTCACTCTGCATCTGTCTCGAGCTTCTTTTTGCTCCCCATCACGGCTCCTGTGTCTGTCTCTTTTCGTCTCTTTTTTTATTTTTTGGGGCGCAACAAGTGCAATTATTAAAAATTCCGGAATTCAAAGTTGGCGGGAAGGAGAATACTGAGGGAAATAAAATAATAGAAGGTGCAAGTAATACTTTTTTAATAAGTAAAAATTTTTAAATAATAAAATTAAATATGAAGAAATGTTTATAAAAGTCTAGATTTCTTTAAAATGATTAAAATTACTCATTTATTTATAGATTTCATATATAGGAACCTAAATAAATAAAATTTTATTTAGAATATATCACAGAGTTCATAGAATTTACTTTCAGTGCAGTCTGGTCTGCCTTGAGGTCTGCCTCTGCGCTGCGTTGCGATGCGTTGCGTGGGGAGCTGTTTCCAGTTGCTGCCTGCGATCCTTGCGATGCCGATGTCGATGCCTGACGATGCCCCACCTCAAGCTGGTGCAGCTCCCACTTGCAGCAAGTGCAACTGGAACTCCTCGCCTTGGGTTGGGCTGGCTCCGCTCGGTTTGGCCTTCCTTACGCATCAAGTGCGTTGGTTTTCGCATTAATTATGCCGCAAGAATGAGGCAGCAGCAGCAGCAGCAGCGATCGAAACCAGAAATTGATGTGGCAGCCTTTTTGCCTTTTGCTTTGGCCGGTGGCTTGCAGCATTTAATAACATTGCCACAAATCAATATATCATTTGGCCGATCGCGGCTTACTTTCTTCGGATGCCTCTCTCTACGCCTTTCTGCGGTCTTCCCACACTTTGGCTTTGGCCAGAAAAGAAAATCAATTAAAATATCTTTCTCCGCTGTGCGCAAATAAATTTGCCATAAAAATTCCACTAAATCATTGGCAACTTTGTCGCTTTTCCTGCCTCATTCCAGCTGAAGCTCCAGCTTCACCTTCAGCTCCTGCAACGTTCTGAGTTCCCGGTTTCTCCCGAGGAATTAGCATTAACATAGCAACAAAGACGGGAATTGTCAGTGGAGATTGATGGCGCTGTATGTTCCGTTATTCTTCATCTGGGAAATCTGTAAGGTGCTAGCTATATCTATATATTGATTCTGCTCCGACTGAATTGCATGTTTTTAAAGGATATTTATAAAAAAACATACTTAAAAGAGTATTCTATAATTAATGTATTAAAGATTGATGTATTTTATACAAAATATATTAAAGTTAAGAGCTTGGCTAGTTTACAATTTAAAAATATATTTAGTTTTAAAGCTTCTTAGCTTTTCGAACTTCAAACTCAAAACTAGTTATCAGAAAATTACAAATACAAATGAGCTTCCATCCTTCACATTTACTTAATAATTACCATGTTCAGTATAATTAAGCCTTAATTACTTTCCTTGTATTATAAAGCCTGATTAACCCGCAGGTATTCTGTGCTCCCGGCTAATTGATTCAACAGCCAAATGTGATAAATGCCAGCCTCTATGAATTAATTGGCATGGCCAAGATGCAGTTGCTGTTGCAGCTTTTCATGTTGCTGCTGACTATTGGCAACGCCCAGACAGCTCCAAAGCGACAAGCGTAACAACAACTGCCCACAGGCCAGACCAAGTTCAAGAGCAGACAGCAGCAGCAGGCAATGGCTAAAAAATAAAAGAAAAATTATAAAAAAAAACGAGATAGAAAAGGCAGCTAAATAAAATCATAATCAGAAGGAGGAGAGCAGCAACTTGTCTAGCTCTGACATGCTGTTGACACACACAGCCAAAGTCGGCTGCCAACTGACTGCCGGACAACCCACATAACTTGGCCAGACTGTCTTGGCCATATATTTGTCTGCACACACACGCACACCCATACTTCGCCGACTGTCCTTTATTTGGCTGATTGCAGGACAATCAAATCGCAATCACCCACAACATTAAGGCGAAGCGAAATGAAACGAAAAATGAAATGAAATGAAATCCTTGCCGCTCGCATTAACAGCTCATTGGCACTACTGTAGGGGGTCCACTGGAGCAGGGTTCCCCCCCCCCAGTCTTAACCCTCTCTTTCCTCCATGCAAATTGGCGCCGCCAACGCTTAACCCTTTCCCTTTTTTTTTCTTTGCATAAACCTCTTCTGCATATTCTTCTGTTCTCTCTCTTCCTCGGATGAAATAAGTTATAAATTTTGCAACCGTTGATGGCGCATATTATGATATCATTTTACAACTTGTGCAGCGAGGCCCCAAAGGGACACACTACCTAGAGAGGATATCGTGAGACTGTTGAGTAAATAAATAGAACAATTTTTTAATATTATGAATATAGAAGCTTTAAGGAAAACCCTTTTAGATTTAGGTACACAAATTATTTAAATACTGAAGATTTTTAAGGGGCTTTAAGGTTTTTCCTGTAGAATTTATAATCTTTAAAAATATTTCTTTAATCAATACTTTAATTCTTATGATTAATTAATTAAATATTTATAGTTAAACTATATAATGTTATATATTTCGCTCTGCCATCTCTGTGGAGCCTTATGCAAATGTCTCTGCTGATGTTGTTGCTGCTGCTGTGCTGCTGCTTCCATGTGATGTTGTTGTCGTGCCTGCAAATTAATGTTGCTGCTGAGTTTAAGTCTCGGCCTTCCCCTGGAGTCCTCCTCCTCCTCCTTCTCCCTTTCTTGCTGCTGCTGTTCTTGCGACTCTGCCTGTTGTCATTGTGCGCTTGACCTTCCCCCACTTTAAGAATTATTGTTATTATATGCGCTGCAGCGATAAAAATCGCAGATGTCCAGCTCCGCTCCCCGGCGCATATTCGCCTTTGCTCTTCTCCGCTGGAGACAGACCATGAAATACGGCCGGGGTGCCGCAGAGAGACCCGGAGTAACGATGTGCCACATGCACATATGTATATATGTACATATGCAGCTCCTCTGTCTCTGTATTAAAAATAATTATAATTGCTCCCACGATTTTCCATTCCAAGAATGTTGCCGCTGCTGACCACAGGAGCGATGCAATTGTTGCTGTTGGCCATGTTGCTGCTGATGCTCATGTTGCTCCTGTCGCTGTTGTTGAGGCCATTCCATTTTAACGCATATTAATTTCAGGATTTTTATACTCTGTTATTTTTATTGTGACATTTGATTAATTGACGACATTTAATTACAACGGACTCTGCCCTTCCTCATGCGTGTCCTCCTCCATTCTCCATGCTTATCGCAACTCATTTATCGCTGGAAAAATTATGACGCTGCTGATTGCCAAGGCCTTTATCTGATCAGCAAGTCTCTGGGAGAATCTTTTTTTTTCGTTTATTTTTGCTGAGACTCTTTCGGGCCTTTCGTGTGGGTGAGTTTAAAATAAAACTCTTTATGGGCGGCAGCCAAATTGATGACTCATTTGTAGCTGTTGCTGCTGCTCCTCTTTGGCGGGGCTGTGGCAACAAGTGCACAAATCGCCTCGATTCGATGATTAAATATTACAAGACAATAAATGCTTTATCTTCGTAGCGGGTGCTAAGCAAATTGCCAGCTGTCAGAAGAAAGATTAGAGACCAGACACGACCACCAAATGCAGTTTGCAACTTGGGATGCCATGGCGTATACGTAATGTGCTGGGGTGTTTATTAGGGAAGGCAAGTTGAGCGCATAACTTTAATATTTTACTACAAGAAATATGTAATAAATTATAAATATTATATAATAATAAATTATAATTTATAAAAAATGATTAATTTTACAGTAAAAATCTGTTAAAGTTTATTAAAGTTGAAAGTTCAAAAGAAAGAACAGCTATTAATCTCTCTGAGAATCTAATCAAAACTATCGCTAGTCCAAAACTATCAAACTGTTGTCCCCTCTCTAAAGTTTATCCATTAGAAGGCCAGATAAATGGTGCCACACGAAAACGGCTCGAGGGAGCTGCTAAAATCCCAAGAAATATCGAAGTCCTCGAGGCCAGTCCTTGTCGACAATTTTAATGGCCCCGCAACGCATTTATTTTGCAGTCACATTAAGATAATGTGCCGCTTGTAAAGCTCAGGACTCCTCATCATCAAATGCATCGCCGATCAGCTGCCATTGATAAACGACAACAACGACGCCGGCAACATGTTGCTCTTGCCACAGCAGCAGCAGCAACTGACAGCCAAAAAAATGGATTGCGGCCTGGAAATATCCGCCGGTCCTGTAACGTCCACGCGTTCTAGAACATATCACATGATAATCTTCATGCATCACTCCGACGTCAGCAACATGTTGCTGCTGCTGCTGCACCGGAAGCATTTTATTGCCCGTTCGCGATTCGCCTGCACTGATTATTCCCGGGCAATCGTAAATCCCGCTTTTGTGGGGGGCACGCGCGATCTTTCTGTCCTAGGATATGGGGTATATTTAATACAGAGGAAAGTGGGAGTATATTTTATATATTTCTGTATTTCATGTAACCAACAACTCAAGTCTTTTACTTCTAAAAATCTTTAATTATTAAAAGATTTTTGTATACAAAATTTCAACTAAATTTTAGGTTTATTAAGGTCTTGAGAGCTACTCTGCCTCTCTAAATATTTTCTTAAAAGTAGGCTATATTGTTAGCTTTAATTACAGGGTATATTTAAAATCTTATAACCGATAGCAACCTCTAAAAGCTGCCACAGTTAAAGCAGCATTAGGAGCAGCAACATCAACGGGAGCAGGTGCTGCAGCTCTTTCTTTCTTATTTTTCTCCTTTTTCCTTTTTTAGGTAGCTACAAGTCAAAGAGGTGCGAAATGGCAAAACGCCCGCTGGCATTGAATTACCAGACAAAGTGCTGCCAGCCCCGAACATTAGATGATGTTGCCACAGATCGCGCGGGTCAACAGCAGCAGCAGCAGCAACACCAAGACCTGAACGTGTTGCTGATACAATTTGCTTGATAGGCGCACATTTTTACGCTTCAGCGCGGCTCAGCTCGTGCTATCTGTGCGAAATCTAATACATTTTGTTATGGCCACAGCTCCGATTCGAAAAGTTGGGGAGACGCCGGGAAAAGAAAAGCCAAGGAAGCCCAAACAAAGGAGCTGAAGGAAATCAGCTTGCAGAAACAGAAGCACCGCATTGCAGGGCCAAAGTCGCGTACGTGGTTAGCAAATTTATATGGCCAAAAAGGAATCAAAAAAAAAAAAAAAGGAAACAAACCAGGAAGACAGCAAAACTTGGTGGGGGTAGCATCCTTTACCAGGATCTCTGCCTCGCCACAACTGGCGCCAAGTGTGTTTTTTGGTTAACCCTCTCTCGTGCCCTGCCAGCAGCATCACATAAATTGCATAATTTTGACTGACTTTTGTTGGCATTGCAGTTTTCTTGGCCCCCGTTGTAGGTGCCTTCGGCTTTTTGGCAGTTTCGCCAAAGGAAGGAAGATGAAGCCAAAAGCTGAGCCAGATTTTTGCGATTTATTTGGCCAGAAGAGAGACATATGTGCCAGGTTTAAAGTTGAACGGGAATGTAGAGAAATTTAGTTGACACTAAGAATGTGTTTTGAGTAATTTATTGAGGGATTTAAGGCAAATAAAATATATAATTTATAGAGAAATTGCAATTTCGATAGGTTTATAGTATGAACAATTTAAAGAACTAAATAATTTATTGAAAGTAATAAAGTTTAAGTAGGGTACAGTAATTTATATAAACGCAGTAACTTTGATCATTATAATTTTGAGACTCTTAGTGAAAAGAAATTTAATTAAACTATAAATAAATTTATTAGATGTTTAAGAACTGGTTGTTATTCGATTCCCTGTGGCACAAAGGCCAGAAAATCACAGAAGTGTGAGTAGCAAATTTGATTACTTTAACTTTAATGGCAACGCCGATTGCCATTCTTAAACTTACACCTGCTGTCGAACAACCTATTTAAATGAGTACAGCCCGGGGGATATATAATTAAATGCCGACCACTAAATCATGGCAAATGTCTTCGACACCTGATTCGACGATCAGTACTTGGCCAGGCGAAGAGTAACGACTCATTGAGGCCCGCCTTCCCATCATCGTTTCTATTCGCGAACATTTCCGCTCCGCTTTTTTTCCCAGGCCAGGCAGACACTTCCTGAACAGAGAACATTGCCTGTGACAGTTTTATGGGTTTTCAAACTGTTTTATGACACGCCAGCGCCAGGCGCGAGACGTGCCCATAATGAGCGACTTGGCCATTGCTCATACGCCATGTGGAACGCGCCAATCAGACACTTGTCCGCCCACGAGTCTCGAATGCCCGGCATCTGGCCGCGTGTCTGCTATTTAGTTTTGCAAGAATAATGCGCCCAAAATTGAAATGAAAATGATAAATGTGCTACAGATACAACGAGCAGCGCCCAGGCTGCAGATACAGATACAGATGCAGCCTGCAACGTGGCTCAAGTGGAGACTCAAGCAGCGCGAGAGGCACGCACAGGGTCCGCGCGATCTCCAGCCCCATTGCGCAGGCGTTTTTGACAGTTTTTTAATAATATCAGCAGCGAAGCAGTGGAGTGGAGTGAAGTGGCATGGAGTGGGTCCGTCCCTGCCTGATCTCTGTTTTCCCTGCAGATCGGCCTACCTTTTCTGGTCGGTATCGCATATATTCTACTCTGGCAGTGCAGAGAAAGAAATGGAAGGTAATTGTTCTAATAGTTTTTAAGTTTCTGATACGAAATTCTGAAAGCTTGAAATGTGTTTAATATATTTGTAGTACTACAGAGAGTATTCCAAGATGCTTTTTATTTTTGATGATGGTTTATATTCTTTCTATAAATTATTATTAAGTCTCAATTTCTCACTCTGTTGGATTTCCCCCCCTCTCACACTCATTGCCCTCGCTATTTTTTTGTTGTTTTAATTTTTATTTGTATCTCATTTTGGCATAAATGGCTGCAGACACGGGCGGAGCAATCCGCCTCAACGGCTGCCCGATGCCTCTTTCCCTGCTCATTGCATGCCGCACGACATTTTTCGCTTGGCGGTGCGATAATGAAATTTTCTGACACTTTAACCAACACTTTTCGGTGCCAGTCGCTGCGGCACTATAGCTCCATCCAGCGCCAGCAGGCGGAGCTGACAGGTGGGCAGTGGCTCCAGCTCCAACTCCAGCTCCAGCTCCAGCAGTTGATAAGTCAAAAAGTTGTTTCCTCATTATGTTGATAAACGCCCAGTGCAGAGAATGAAAATAAAATCAAGGAAAGAAAGAATGTCAGGCCTCGAAAATGAGCTCGATTCGGACAAATTGAACTGAAAATGCACTGACCGGCTGCCATCTGCAAATTGATTCGCAGCTTTAGCACTAAATATGACAGTTTCTCGATGAGGGAAAAGTTGGGGTGTTTCAGGAAAATTAAAGAATTGAGTTAAATACTCAAAAACACAATATATTAATATTTAAGATTAATAAAGAAATAAGATACAAATTTATCAGCATATTTTAAATTTTATTCATTAATTGGAAGGCTTCAAAAATATGTAGTTCTTCATAAACATATGATAAAACCACAGAATATCCTTTAAAATAAAGTAAACATTATCTGTAATAATAATTTCTTTAAGAAGTTTTCCTCTATAAACTTGAAAACCCTTATTTTCCCTATTAAAACTCTAAAAATAATATTTTAAAAATATTATGAAACTAAGTCTTGTAACAAAAACCCTTCAACGAATAATTAAATAAAGTAAGCCATCAGAAAGCTAATAATATCTTTTTTATTCACAAAAAATAGCTCAAAACTTGAGTTACAAAATTCCCAAGGACCTCAAAGTGAGCCACCGTTTCCGTTTCCGCAAATTCAGACACCAGTTCGGTTTCCGTTTCCGAAGCTGAATTCAGGCTGCGGTTTCGTGCTTTATTACTTATGAGGAGGCTTCTCCACCGCCAAGCCTTACGTGTAATGACATGTAATTAAGCGTTTATTTACAGACAGCTTTGGTTTGTTCAAAAAGGGGTCGTGGCACCCTGGCTGGAGGGGCATGGTGTGGCGGCATTTTAAGCAGGCATTTAACAGACGCAGAGTGGCCGAAAATTGACAGCTTAAAAGCCACTGAACTGATTGCAAATAACAAACAAAATAAAGGAAAATAAAGAAAGGAAAATAAGTTTAAATGAGTTGGCAAGGAAAATTCTTTACAGGGAATGTAGGATCATAACTTAAGCTTCGGGTTTGTTTAAGGAAATGTTGCCTGAAGTTCAAGCTCGAAAATCAAATAAAGAATTAAGTATATTTATATGCCAATGGTATTCCTTCTTCAACTCATATTTTTTTTAGTTAAATAGTTTTCCTTGTATTTTAATCTAATGTTCTTTAGTTGGTTTAATCTCTGCTTTAGACCTAGCTGCGGTGCAATCTCTGGCAGAGTTAAGACAAATTCTAGTGGCCGCGCGTGGGCGCCGAAACCTCCCAACGTCAGCGTTAACGACTTATTTGTTATTACGCTTTAATTTATTTGCCTGCAGTCGCCGATTGCCATGAGTTATAGTATATGCATAAGCAGATCTCTCGGTGGTGCATATACGTAAAGTTCGCCCAGACATTGGGCGGACAGGCGGCGGCCCAATCGAAACTCTGGCCGGGATCCACGCGCCGACGAACAACAACGCTGTCGATGTCGTTGTTGGTGTCGGGTGTCGACTGTCGGTTGTCGGTTGTCTGCATCTGTATCGAGGTATCGGTATCCATATCGGAGTCTCTGTATATCCCACCGTTGCCCACCGCGGACCTGGTCTTGGGCCCCTTTTTTTTGGTAGGCAGACAGCTGGCAGTCATGTGACAGGCGGCAATAAATCAAACGGCAATTGGCTTCAAGTGTAAACTAATTTCCATGTCGATTTATAATAACAACTTGTTAGCATTTTGTACTTCCACTGCACGAGACTTCATTAGTCAAGGCGCCAACGCAATCGAACATGGGAATGTTTTAGTAGTAGTTTGAGTTTAATAATACTTTAATTTACTTTAATTAGTTTAAAATAAATCTGAGATATTTTATAGAATTTATACTGGGGAAATAAAGGGTTTATTGTCAAGGATATCTATCTATTTAACTTCTATATATTCCCTAAAATTCCTTTATAAATAGTTAAAATCTTGACCTTTTAACTTTATTATAAATACCCTTACTAACATCTTTGCATAACGCACTTTTTCGGCCTTGTTGATTTATGGAAATTTGGATGCCTGGATGCCGCCAAGCCAAGATCGGCGTAGATAAATACCCTTCAATCTAAATGTAAATGGCTCCGCATGTAATTGCCACAAATTGCCACTGCAGTGACCAGTTTTGCCTTTACTATTTTTTCTATGGCCAAAACGGAGCAGAAATGGCCATGGCAGTGGTTGTAGTCATGTCTGTGCCATGGTGTTCTTGCGCCTTTTTTAATTACCCGCAGGATGCGCGACAACAGCAAACAAATTGCCTCAATTTCCAATGTTGTTGCTCGTCGTGATTCATGTGACGTAGATGGAGCAGCAGCGGCAGCGGCAGCAGCAGCAGCAACATGCAACAGCCACAGTAGACACATCTAACGGGCTGTGGCCTGCTGCTGCTGCTGCTGCTGCTGCCACTGCCACTGCCACCCTCCCCCGAGATGCAACTGTAAATAACGCGTGAAGTGGCCAAACATGCGTGGCGGCGTAACGGGACTCTTTTGGCCAGTGGGCGGCAAAGTGAGCTGCGGCTCGGAGCGCCTGGCAACAAGCGATAAACAAACGCCACGCCAGACACCACCAACAACAAGCGGGGCAACAGGAGCAGCAGCAGCAGAAGCAGGAGTAACAGCAGCAGCAACATGTTGCTGATGCTGCGTAAAAAAGTGTGTTGCAGCCGCGCTAATGATGATGATGATGACCGAAGCGCTGCTGCGGGTAGGAGGTTTGCTCTGGTTTTAAATTGCTTATAGCCGGCCGCACCGAATAGTCTGGGAAAACTAGTAAGAGAACCAGGAAACACCCGGTTCGTAAGTCATCCCATAATAAACCCCAATAATAATCCTGGAAATCTGCTAGATCCTTGAGAGTTAGTGACTAATGACCGTTGCAGTAGGTTCAAGTGGAACATGGCACCTGGCCCGCTTCAACATCCCCGGTTGCATGCTGACAACTCACATTGTTCGCGGCGCCTTTGAATGTTGCACTTGCAATTCGCATTTCCATTGCAGCAGAGACTCTTGCGCCAACTTCGAACCAATTCCTGCTGCTTTAAGATTTGATTTATTGAGGGAATAGATTAAGTTAGCGTATCTGCTGGATGCTGCTTAATTAATTTGTATCTGCTGCCAAATCGAATGCCTCGAAATGGTGCGCTTCCTCCTCTCCTGCTCCTCCCGTTCCGTTTCGATGCAGTCGTTTAACATGTCAGAGGACCGGCTTTTTCTCTTCCGTTTGTCCGAGGTTTTGTCCTTTGGCAGCTATAAATTTTACGCCTGCTGCCTGTCAGCCGCTCTTATTTATTTATTTATCTGTGCGTGAGTCGGAGTTTGTGTGTGTGTGTATATCCTGTGTCTGGTATCTGCATTTATCCCTGTGTGTAGGCCAGCAATGTCAAGCAGGAAATCGTTGCTTTTTGCCCTGGCTTTTGGCCTCATCATTGATTGACCCAGAAGCATATGGTCAGCCCATCAATGGGCTTGGAAATCGGGCTTTTGTTAGGCAAGATGCACAAGATCACGCAACTCTCTGATAAAGCACAAGAAAACCAAAACATGACAACAAAAAGCCCAATAAAATGCAACAAAAAGCCAAACAAAGCCCGATGCTAGCAATCAATCAAACAGCTGCAACAGCGGCAACATCGAAACTCTTCTGACAGACAGCAACTTCCAGCAAGTGAAAAGGTTAAAGGTGGGGGTTCTTTCGGAATTTTTTTCAGTGGTCTAAAGTATACCCTTTCATAAAATAATTTATTTAAATAAGAATTTAAATTGAAGTTGAACTTGAATGTTTTTTGTGTAAATATATTGACTTGAAGGGGATTCCAATTTACATTTTAAATTCCTTTAAACAATTTCTAACAAATATTCATTTGTTTAAGTAATATTTTATGTTTAAATTTACTTCGTTTTTTGATTAAATATTCTTTATTTAATATTAAAATTTCAGAATTGGGAAAACAAGCTAAGAAAATACTTAATTATTCATTAAAAAATTGCTCTTTTTGTTGCAATATTTTATATACATTAAATTTTGTCTATTAAGAAACCTCTTTTAAAAATTCCCCAACTCATACTTCTCCTCAAAACTAACAAACCTCACCCCTTAAAAAAAAATCCAGGGTATGATAAAAGCAGCAGCAGACTTCAGCAACAGTTGCTTGCGGTGGCAAGCTGTGGCGTCTGAGGCCTATTGATGTTGCTGCTGCTGTTGCTGCCGATGTTGCTGCTGCTGCGTTTCCCATGTTGCTCCTAGGTGAGCAAGGTGTCTCGCCTGTCTCGGTCCCCGCCTCGATTCCATTCCCACTACAGGTCCCACACACACAATCAATCAAGCCGCCGGCAATTAATCAAATATCTCCAAGCATAATTAGAGATGGAAAATCTAATGAGACTGGGACCGAGGAAGAAGACCCAAGACCCAAAACTCAATGCCGAAGACTGAGACTGAGACTGAGACTCCTTAACCCTTCGCCGGTTGCGGGGGCAGCGTGTTAAATTATGAAAAATGAACGCGTGGAACGCGCTTTTAATTGTGCTAATGTTGCGTTTCGAGTGCCAGAAGATATAGGCCCCCCACCTGAACGCATCCCATGGCGATCGCTTCCTGCGGCGTTCATGTCTGGAGTCGGGAGTCTGCAGTCGCTGAAGTCCCATGGTCGCCGCCGGCAGTGTCTGTGTGCCTCGGGTTCAGCTGGAAATTCAGCCTCGTACCGGGTCTCGGGATTCGGATTCAGCTTCAACTTCGGCAGCTGAAGTTGTTGCCCCTGTGATGTCCCGCTAATCTCAATTTGTAAGTTAATCGGAGGCGCTGCTTGAGTTGGCCGAAAGAAAAACGAGCGAGCGAGGAATTGGTTATTTTTGTTGTTGTGTTTTCTTTTTTATTTGGAAATTTGAAATACCCTACAAGAGGTGAGGGAGGTTATAATAAACTGATATATAATAGGATATCATATACAAAATAGAAGAAAATAATAAATAATACAAAATATTTTCACATTTCAATTTGGAATTCTTTTTAGTTTTCACATAATAACATTATAAGACTTCTTTAATCTTATAAACGCGAGAAAATCAATCAGTAAATATAGCTACAGATAGAAGGTATCCCACTGGTATATAGCATTATTCTCTCATTATTTTTATAGGTCACTTCCAGGTCGATTCCATCTCTTCCCCAATGCCACCCTTTCATTACTTTTATTGTCGCTGGCCTGGCGGAGAGCAAATGAAATGTTCGATTGTGCGTAGCTTGATTGGCCCCGACTGCTGGGTGGAGAACGAAAGAAAAAAAAACAACGTTAAAAAAGGGGAATGAGAATGGCAATGGGAATGGGGTGCTGGGAGCTGGGAGCTCCTCTCGGAGATGGAGTGTTTGTAGTGGGCGCGTCTTGTAATTAACTCCGCTGGCACATAAACCAGACGTGGCCAGACCCCGGGCCTTTCATACATAATTTTTCATGAAATTGGCCGCGAAAGTGGTTGCAGCTCATTGAGAAATGGATTTTGGTTCGCTTGGGAAAGTCGGCGACGAGCAGGTGAACGAACAATGGACAGAATCGCTTTCGCGAGCGGCAAAATTTATTGATACGTAACCTGAGTAGGCATATTATTTTAATTAGGCGACACTAAAGTCTCGCTATCGATGCCTTCAGATCGCGATTGAGAGATCGTCTGGAGGAGAGTCTCTGGAAACTCCAAGTTGGAGATTCACCTGCGGTTTATATTCGTGTATTTTGCAAACTGTGGCGGTGATGGAGACTAAACTGCAAGAAAACTATAATTAATTAATTAATTATTTAAAATTCTAGAAGATATAGCTTGATATCTGAATATACACATTTATTAATGTTATAAAATGATGTACAATTAATTCAAAAATTAAAAAATACAAAACTAGCCCCGTAGAACCAATTTATCTCAGTGCAATCGCCTCGACAGTCCTTGCCTTCTGGCTGACACTTGACAACGGATCCGATTCCGAGTCTGAAGGCTTTGGAATTGCGTGGCAAGTGCGATTTGGATTCCGATCCGAGTCCCGATCCCGATTCCAATCCCGTCGGCGATGCTTGTCTTTGTTTGGTTTGTCTCTGGTTTGTCACTCGGATTGATATTGATGGACTGACAGAGGATTTCCGCCGGCTCAGCTCAGATCACTCTCTCCACTCTCCACACTCTCTCGCTGCTGCTGATCAGGGGAAGCCCCTGGCTGTCGCTTCTCTCCAATTCGATTCGCTGCCAAAATGTCTGGGCCAGTGGTTCGTGGTTGGCTTATATAAATTTCAAGCATTTTATTGTAACGCGTTTTATTAAAAGCTCGTAAACATTTATTTTATTTCATAAATTAGAATTTTAAAAGGCCGGCAGAGGGATTTGCATAAGAGCATGTAAATGTCACTTGATTGGAACTGGCCTTGCCTTTGTGGACCCTCTAACGGTAGTCGCTATGGCCCAAGTCCAATCCAAATATATACTATATAGGCGAACCCAACCCATGCCCAATCTCGATCCCATCCGAAATCGACATAAACATCAACGGCGACACTGAAAGGCGCCGTAAACAACACTAACAACATATTTAATTTAATAATATTAACAAAAGCCGATCGATCGATCCAGCGCCCGAGCCTGAGAACAAACGAATATCCATAGACATCAAAGAGTTTTTCGGAATAAAGAAACTTGGATTCGCTGGCTTCACTAGCTCCGCTGATTATGCGGGAGGAGTGTCTCTGGGGGCATTAATTAGCTCCGATTTAGTCGCAGCACATAACGTCGATATATCTATATATAAATTTATTATATACCCATTGCCATCTGTATCTGTGTGCCACGGTGTCTACTTAGATACCCATCGGATTTGACTAACGGATCGAAATGAATGAAATTTGATATGCACAACGAGATAGCCCCAATCGAGCGTGGAGAAGCTTACATCAGGGGCGTATAATCAAAGGGGGTTGATATATAATATATATCTGATTGAAAATGTATATAATATTTGTAAAATTGTAATTGAAAATATAGTAAACAAGGTTAGATTGATAAAAACACATGATAACTGAAAACTCATAGCTCAAAGTTATAATTATGAAATTCAATCCATTACCATAAATGTTTATTTAAAAAAAAATATATTTTAATAAATTCTAAGCCAAGTATTTCTGCTTTTTCCGAAGGCATTTTTACACAATCGATTATATGTATATCCTAACAAGAAGATGATTTAGGCAATGAAAGAAAATATGTAAATAAAGCTAAAAAACCCAATCAAGCAAATCAGAAAAATCTTAAAAAAATTCAAAATCTAATAACTTGATATATCCTTTTCTGTCCCACCTCTGGCACACCTGTTCACTTAATTTATTTATTAAACAGCCGCCGATTGTCTAGCTTTTGATCAGACTTTTTGGCATTTCTCTCGCTCCGGCTGGGGGTTATAAAAATAAACTTTGATTTTGATAGGAAGCCGTGGCTGTGAATCGCATTCGGATGTCGAAACCTTGTTGTCACTTGCTTATCAGCGTCAGGCCCTTAAGACTCTGGCGTCTATTATTGATTTTCAAATGCTTTTTGGCGCTATAAATCGGTGAGCGATGCGCTAGACAAAAATAACCTCCGAAAAAATAACCAAAACCAAACAAAAGAAGACAAAAGAAGCACAACAAACGACAAACACCGAAGCAAATGATGGAGTGACGGGTATTTTTCAAAGTTAGTTAGCATAAATAGATGCGCAGTGCAGATACAGATACAGATACAGATACAGGTACAGATACAAATCCAAGCTAAGATCTCCTATATTGTGGGTGAAGTTGCGTGCCTCGGGAAGGGAATGGAGCCCGGGAGAGGGATCTCAACGGGTCTGCATAATTATAAAGGCATGTGTGCATAAAATTTGTAGCATCATTAGGCTGCACCCCCGGCGAAAAGCACATACCAGAAAAAGACCCAAAACCGAACCGATCAGCGATCCCAAAAACCTAAACCCCAACAAAACTGAACAGCATTTTGGCTTTAAGGCTTTTCAAATGAATCCCTCGCGAGTTTTCGACTCGCCTAATGACCAGGCTAATCATTATGCCTAAGCTAGATAACGACGGACTCGGAGTCGGAGTCTGGAGTCGGAAATATTTTGACAGTTTCACGCTCAGCCCGCGAGTGCTATATGATACTTTAATTATAGGCCAAAGCGGCCTGCTCGACTCTCTCGTTTTCGTTTATATTTTTTTTTGTTTACCAACAAGAAGTATAAATTTATAATAAATAAGCCCAGGCAACGGGTCAACGGCGAGCGGCAAGAAAAAATTCTGTTTTTCGAAATTCTTTTCAGAAAAAATATTTGAAAGAAATCTTTTTTCGTCGGCGGCGGCGGCGGAGGCTGTGTGTGGACGTCGGGCCTGTCCGAGAAATCTTTCAATTAAAATTTGCATAATTGTGGCAGCGAAATAAAATTTTGCATGAATTATGTGACTACTTGGGCATTATTTTTTCGTTCGACAAAAATTGTAGCTCATAAAATAAATTCCGAAAAATTGACAAAATTATAGTATCGACTCTTTACAACGAGTTTCCGAAACTGGTCGCTGTCTTGGCCTAACGTGAAGCCAATCTGGAGCCAAAAATATATGGCTATGTCTTTATTATTATAAGCAACAGCCCGCCTCCTTAACTATAAAGAAAAGACACACACCAGCCATATCCATGCCATATATCCAGGCTACAGTCGGTGAGTGCTCTCATGGCTTATCTATCAAATTAGCAGCCGAATGGTACCATTATATAGGCTATATCTGTTCGATCTCGGCCACAGCTATTGGAAAATATCATATTTTTATAGCTATAGCTTTCGAAAGGCTAATTTAGAAATAACTGTCACAATTTTTGGCTTCGTTGGGGGTTCATTTTACAGCCTTCGAAAGCCCTAAACGATCGACCGATCTCCCCGCCTTGCGAGATTTATGTCCCCGCCATAACTCTAGGGTTTCAGGTTACCCGCTGGCAGAGAGAGAGAAAAACAATAAAATCGAAGAAGAAATGTCTATGAAATTATGATTTCTCGTACTAATTTGCCTTGTTAATAAAAAATATTTTAATGTCTCTCGCATAAACAACGAAAGGCGAAGGCGGCGAGGTGGCATTAACCCATGGCGCCAACATTTGGGCGATCTAACAAATTTGCTTTTAAACTTCATTTTTAGCTTACCAAATCTTTTACATAAATTCTTTATTAATAAAAGATTTTAATAAAGGAATTAAATTGAATTAAAATTGTATATAAATATTTTAAATATTTATTTTAAGGCATATTTTCCTTCTGTTATTTTTTCTTAAATATTTCTAGTAAATTTTGAAAAATAGTAAAGCTAAAAAAGAGAATTATTCAACTTAATCGGGAATTAAAAGAAACTAATTGAAAGGCTTGCATATTTCTGAGATTTCATTGGATATTTTTATGAAGTTCAGCATTTAGTTTAGTTTAGTTTTACATTTCATTGTTAAATTTTGGCTCCTACTTCCCGGAAATTAAATAAAAAATCTTGTACTAGCCATGTATCCATGTTGGGTAATGTAATGTCTGCCCCAGTTGAACCTGAACCACCTGGCGGCGGCCTCTGTTTAGTTGTGTGAGGTTAGTGCTCGGTGCTGGTGGGTTAATGTGGGCCCTCCGCCGGCCGCCGCTTTCTGCTTTTCAGCATTTTCAGCTGCCGTTGGTGGTCCGGCGTTTATGGCCGCCTGCCAGCTAGCCAGTTGCTGGTTGGCTTAGACGCTTTTGCTCGCAGCGACCACACCCCGCCTTATGCTAATTGCGAGGGAGATGGGAGTATACATAACATATATGAGTATTAGTATTGGTATACTCTTATATAGCATACTTAAGTGTGTGCGAGAGGGTGAAAGGGCTGGGGCTGGAGCGCATAATCAGCTCATCAGCAGCTCTTTTGGCTGGCCGTTGATAAACTAATTTGTTTGATGTCTGGTCTAAATTGCAGGCGCTGTTGCCGTTGTTATGTAGAGCAAATATTCAGATCGGAGTGGCCAAAATGACCACTAAAATATTGTATGAAATTGACCAAAAATGACAGACAAATTGGCTTTTATCGCTCGGTTTTTGTGTGTGCCGGAATCGGCCATATTAGCTCGTGAATAATTTAACCATCCAAAGTTGAGCTAATGGTGTTAGTTGTCGTGTTTCATGTGTCTATTTATTAACACCGCCTTTTGTCTAAGCATCGAGTTGGTGTGTGTGTGTTTGTTGTGTTTTGGGCCATCAATTTATGATGTGGCATCCCATAAAGAATTGCCTGAATAGCCAAATGAGTTCAATCAGCATCCATTTCAACTGTCCGCTGATAAATTTCATATTTATGCTAATGCCCATCGCTGGTTGGAGTATCAAAAGTCACAACCTAAACCGATATCCAACCGCACCACTTTGCACCACCCATCGCTCTCTGGCCGACAAAAACTATTCTGAAATTCAAATGTCGGTCTGCAATCCAAATATATTTAATATATTTCGGTTGCCTGCGGTGCAGCCATCCGCAGAGTTCGCTATAAACTCGGATAAGTTATATATCCGTCGCTTATTTGGGGTAATCTCATACCGCATATCCGCCTGAGGAGAAACTGAGACAAAGCGGAGCAATCCGCTCATCGCTGGGTCTTCTCGATACATTTTTTATCTGAATATAAGCCAAAAATTATGATATCAATTTCAGTTTTTGGAGGTATTACTTGCAATCAATTCGATTTCATCTAAAAGATGTCTTTGGTTAAGTTAATCATAACTTAAGGTATGATTTCATCGAAAAGATATCTTTTGTTAATGTAATCATAACTTAGGGTTTGATTTAAATTAAATTATCTCTGATTACTGTATTAAAAAGATAAGACGAAGAAACTGAGCCTGTGTTGGATGTTAAATGGGTGCTTTGTTGAAATATATACCTAAATGTGTATATATATTTTAGTTTTTGGTGATATTTTACCCTGAGTCAAATTTTATACAATAACTTAAACTTAATTTAGTCATAATTTTAAATCAAAGTTTGTATTACATTATTATTGAAGTAAAATCAAGATACAGAGCCTTTTGTTTTCGATTAAATAAGTTACTTAACAAATTAACATAAAGATAGATTGTATATCAAGTTTTTGGGGATTACTTTAACGTATTTCGTGTCTTTTTAAAATTTATAATATAATCTAATTTAATACTTTTATTAATTGTTGTTTTTATTTATAATAATAACTGCAAGGCCATAGAAACATCTCCTTTCGCTAAGTAAGCTGTCCTTTTTTTAAATTATAAAACAAACAAGTTAAATTACTTTTTAAACTCAAGTATTTGCAGGTAAAAATTGTTAAATAATTACAAAGTTGTTTTGGTTTAAACTTTAAGGCCTTAAATTTTTTTCCCCCAAAATAAACATACCCCCAATCAAGCTCCCTTTTATTGGGTTTATCTTCAAACATTTCCGATGTTTTACAACCGTTGCTGAGCTTTTATGTTTCCGTTGCACTGATGTAGCTGGATTATATATATAAATCTCTTAACTATATACTGTATACATGTGTTTCCCTGCAAGTTCATCAAATGTCATTAATGGGATCGTTTTTATCACTCAGCCGGACCGTATACTCTTTTGGCATATAGTATGCTTAATTGTCGGTCCGATAAAGCTTCGATCCCAATTAACGAATCTATGCAAATGAGAAGGAAGCCCGAATCGAACTGAGCCGAAAATTTTACTGCGCCATTTTTAATAAGTTTCAATTTAATTATATTTTTGTTGTACTCTTAAATTGAGCCATAAAACCGAGCCCGGCCAACAGTTAATTAACTGTATTTGAATTCAGCCTCGTATTTATATAGTGGCCATTGGTTTTGGTTCGGATTTAAGTTAGAGTTTGAGTTGGGATTCTAGTTTGCCAACGGGCAACACCCAATTAGCCCAAGTTTATTTATACTAAAAAAATTTTGTGGCTTTTAATGGCAGTTATCAAATGGTAACTGTTACCAAAGAGACAGGCGGCTACCTAACAAAAATATATCAATTTTTGCCCTGGCTTTTCCATCTGAAAATTAATGTTTATAGTCTTAAGATTTTGATTTCGATTTTTGAGTTTTACGAGTTGGGCGAGTGTGGGAAACCGAGGTGCCGCCCCTCTCTTTGGGAGCAGTTAATAAATATTCATCATTCATTGCCAGCGATCATCAAAAGGTTAATCAAGTCGATACCGATTTCGAAAGGATATTAGATGAGACATGTGAAGTGCCCACAAGATATCGCCGCTGGAGTGGGGGCACACACATCGCAATCGGAGTTGGAGTCGAAGTCAGAGCCCGACTCTGGAGGAAAAGAAGTTCCCACAATGAAGAAGCGCGCTTGTGGCACTTGTGATTTCTACGAATGTTACAACAACCACAGTCGCGCAAATGGAGGCTTCCTCTTCTTGATGTTGTTGATGTTGCTGTTGCGCCTTTGTGGTTGTTGATGTTGTTGTGACATTGAGGGCGAATGCGTTTGGTAAACGACGTCGGCGACGTCGAAATCAGGTAAAAACAAAAGGTTAACACAAAAGAACAAACAACGAAAACAACTGACAACAGCAACAACGATTTCGCTTTTGGCCTGGTCCACAAACCAACCCAAAAAAATAAAAAAAAGCCAGAAAGGAAGGTTTAGTAATGGTTTCGAATTTAGGAATACCCTTTGGGGATTTATAATTATAATTATAGATCTGTGAGAAAAGATTTCTTGCGTTTTATAAAATATATTTTAAAAAATATATCGACTTAAATTTTGTTATTTAAAACTGAGACTTTGGTAAGACCTCTCCAGCTGAGAAATCTTTTAAGTACTTAATGCCATAAAGCCACAGGATGCTGTTACCTTACTCTTAACCTTGTGCCTGGTTTTGCCACCCCAACTAACTGATCTTGCACCCGAACTGAAATCCCCTCTCCTAGGGTAAATCTATAAGAAAACGACAGAAAGCAAGGGAAAAAACTACCGAAAAGCCAAACACCATGACATGGACACCAGGCGTAGGCACTCGCACTCAAACAGCGCCGCAGCTCAGCTCGGCTCGACTCAACTTGGCTTGGAGTCGAACTCCGGCTCGAACTCCTCCAACTTGGACGGCTCCTCCGCCTCCTACATCTCAAGTGTGTGGAGGAGAGAACCAGCCATCGCATTTTGTAACTCATGTGCGACATTAAGTGCTTTGGTTTTTTTTTTGTTTTGACGACGACGACGACGTCGGCGGTGGAGAGCTGAAAAACAAAAGGAAAAACTGACCCGTAAGTCATCATAAATGCAAGTTTATGGCCACAATGAAATGATGACGGGACTCACAGCTCGCTCGGACTTGGAATAGAGCCGAGCTGGGTTGAGCTTGTCCGCCGGAGGTCGTCGAAGCCATCCGCTCTACCTACCGCTCGCCGCGTAGTTACTTCTACGAAATCACATCAAGAGCTCCGAGGCTTTGAGCCTCTCCGAGAGTTCCAGGTTCCGAGCACCGACTTTGGCGGGCGTAACTCTTTATAGACTCGCATTTGTAGATGTATCTATTCTGCGGAAATCACAAAATGCCACAAAATCTCCTGCCCCCGCCATGGATTGCTTTTTATTTCGTTTTATTTTTCGGTTCGGTTTGGTTTGGTTTCCCTTGAATAACGCCAACGCATCGCTTGTGGAATGGTGTATATATAATGTTGTGAATTCATAAACAATTCCTTGTCAATCATTTGCCATATTAAGGCGCCTCCAGATCCTCCTCCTCGAAAGATTTTGAACGCTCGTTAACCAATTATAGCGCTAGGAGATCGATTCGATGGGACATCAGTTGGTATCTTGAGGAGATTTTACAGTGGTTTGATTTTGAGGAGGAAACTGGAGCAGGAAAATGAAACAGGAATATATTGGCGAACTAGGTTTCGAGGCATTAAGTTATTTTTATCGTTTAAGTCCAAGCTGAAATTAATTACAAACAAACACTTTCAATTAATGATCTAATCTCTACAGCATATAATCCTCTTCCACTGTAAGATGATTTGGGCTTGTTAGTGTCCGCGGGATTGGACTCTTTCCAGTGGACTCAGTGGCAGTGACTGCAATGATGATGAATTGTGTGAATTTAGCACATTAGTCGCATCATCCACGCAGAAGGACAAATGCAGCCGATCTCTGTCCGCCGATCCTCGCCTCTGCCCAGCTCACCTCTCCCGCAGAGAAGGGTAATCATATCGCAGAGACCTGTCTCCCTGCAAAGGTGGGCAGCAGCAGCAGCAACTAGATCGATGGCCAGTCAGAAGTCCAAGTCGAAGTCGGAGTCGCGAAGCTGGGAGTTATGGAGGTAAATGCATTCATTGTGAGTTGTAATTGCAATTGATCTTGATTACGGCCTCTGTGATAATGTTCTTATTGAGGAGCCTCAAGCCTGGTCAGCGGTCAGTGGCAATGTTGCTGCGATGCAATTCAATTGTTGCACTTGACGTGGGACAAGCAGCTCGCATGTTGCACAGATACGAACGTGCCTCAATGTGTTCACCTCCATTGATCATTGATCATCATCCATCCAGCCAGGAGTCCAAGTGGGCGTCCCACACAAAGCCCAGGTGAGGTGAGGTAGGGATCTTGTCGGTCCGTTTAATTGATATACAGTATAGGGTACAGAGTTTCCAAGCCCTTACCCTTGCAAGGTGGTTATTCCACAGAGACAGAGCAAGAAAATTAATAAACTACAAATGTACTAAGTATCAAATAAGATTTTAGAGCAGGATATTAACTAAATGAGATTATACTTGAATTTAGGGATTATTATTTCAGCATTTCAACTGTTTAGTTAGTCATTGAAAGTTACTTTCAGTTGTGGTTAATATAAATGGCTTTAATTATTATCAAAAAGAGGGCTTAAACTTTATCAGAATCGATAAAGAATCTTACTATTGATAAGAACCCCTAAATCCTTTTATAATATGCCAATAAAATACACATTTTAAGCATATAACTTAAACTCACATAATAAAATAATCTTTAGCTTTGTAAATGCTTACATTCCCTACCACAAATATGATTTCTTTGATCTTAAATCACTAAAAATCTATGATAGTTCTACATTTTTGTCACTGTGCACCCGCCTCGTCGACGAATCGAATTCAGCTAAATTCACACAAGAGTTCATTAGAGTTGACGCTTGCCTTAAAACTGACACACGTTACATTCGACTGCCTGACTGGCGATCGTCGTGGAATTGGACTCGGAATTGGGTCCCTAGTGCAATTTAGTGCGGCTAATAAGCAGCCGAGATGTCGCTGCTACTCAGCTCAAGCGCGGCTCAAGACTTAGGCACAGACTCCGTCAGGCAGACAGACCGACATTTAAAAGTCGCCTCAATCTGCTGCCGATCGATGGCGAATCAAACTAATCATTCAAAATTCAACACAGGCCCCGACTTTGACTGTAGACTGAGGCAGCAGCTTCAGGTACAGCTCAAATTGTCATCATTAGGAAAAAGGCAATCGCTACCGCTCAGAGCCACCGCCGAACCAATGAACTGAACTGAACTAAACCGAACGGAGCCGAGCTGAGCTGAGCCACCGATCCGCCGAGCCACCGCTCCCTGCCTAAATTTGATTTCTTCCTGCTCCTTTGTGCGCGCTTTTGTGCGCCATCAAACGCCGGCGACAGTTTGTCAGATTATTATCAGATTGCACTGGCTCACTTTTGACTTTCGAGCAGGCGGCGGCGGTCTAGGAGGAGCCACCACAGCTCCCGATCCGGATCCCAAGCCCGGCCAGAGGCGTCGCCCCGAAGGGATCTGCCAATCTGACCCAATTCAGCCGGAGGATGACGCCCATGATCACTGCCAGCGAAGAGAGAAAATTGGTGAAGGGAAAACTATTCTTAACTATGTGGGGTAGTGGGAAATTTATTTAATTAAATTATTTGGAAACCGGAAAACCTCTTCTTTAAACCTCTTATTTAAAAGTAAAACATGGAACAATGGAAGATCTTAAATTATTTTAAATCGAAAAAGAGGTAGAGGTAGTAGACTCTGGAAATTTTCCTTATATTTTTCACTTTTTTTTAAATGCATCCATACTATTTTTTCTCAGTGTTTTCAGCTTGAACCGCCTAAGAGTCGCCGTTGACTGTCAGCGATTGTTTTGCTCCCGCGCATGCGCGCGGCTCTCTTCAAACGAAATCACATCGAATGTCGTCGCATGCGCGTGATCAACGTTGTTGATCTCTACCTGTATACCTCCCCCCCCTGTGGCCCACCTGCCCCTGTGATTCGTGGCATGTCGATTTTCGGACTTTGGGTACACTGAGCACACACAAGTTCCAGGTCGATTTCGTTTTAGGGCTTTTCCATACCTTGGATTCATGGATCTCTTGGAATAAAGATCCTTGGATACCAAGATTATCCATCAATATTTGCTGTGCTGATGGAATTTTATGTTTATTATAAAATATCATTTAGAAAACAAATATTCCTACTTTACAAAATTAATTAAAATATTAATTTATTTATTTTTCTCTAGAAGGACGTCGGTTTTATGCTCATAGATGCATAGGTGTAAGACACATCATAATTAATCACTGTACTATTTCCCCAATAAATGCCCTTCTTGGAGCCGGGATATTTTCCATTTTCGAAATAATTTCCATTAAGCATGCTGTAAATAATGAAACGTTGGAATAAATATGCTTGAAAATAGTTTTTGTGCATTATTACCTATAACCACAATCATTAAACCACCATCCACCCTCGTGAACCTGAGCACAACCAGTAGAACCTCTGTCAAATGTGGAGAAGTTGGCTTGGATGTGAAATTGGAATGCTTGTCCTGCTGTTCCAAAATATTCCCCAAGCGATTTCAGATAATACGATTCCCTCTCACTGCCAATTTTAAAGTCGTTGTAGCGAGCAAATTTATTGGTTCCGTCGATGTATTCAAGATAAATAAAAAGTTCGTAGGTTCGTGCCTCAGTCATCAAGTGCAATTTTTCCAGGCCAAAGAAAAACTCTTGATCTATTTTGCCAAATCCTTCCTTGTAATCATTCCACGAGCGGTAAAAGTTTTCACTTCCGTCAAACCTCCTCTGGATGACCATCCATTCATTAGAGCACCAAGCTTGAAATGTGTTTATTCCACGAATTTTAAATTCAAAAAAGGCTTCGCCATTTGGACAATGCTCTGTAAATGTATATTTTGCGAGCTGATCGCTTGTTGAGTTTAGGTTCTCTGAGATATATTGGTTCTGGTTTCGTAGAGCGATAAGTTCCTCCTGAGTGCTTTTAATTTGTTCTCTTAGGTCTTTGATTTCGTCATTTTTTTGTGTATCCTTGGCCTTTAGTTGTTCATTTTTGTCCCGAATTTGAGTATCTTTAAGTGCAGCTTCAATCCTAAAGTTTGTTAAAACTTCCGTCTGATTCTTCATTTCTTCATTTTTTGAATTTATTTCTTCTCTTAGCTCATTGATTTCGTAATTCTTAGTATTTATTTGTGTTTCCTTTGTCTTTAGTTGTTCATTCTTGTCCTGGATTTGACCATCTTTAAGTGCAACTTCAATCCTATAGTTCGTTATAACTTCCGTCAGATTCTCTAGTATCTTCGTTATTTCTTGGTATTTAAGTGTGAAATTTTTCTCTTGGCTTTTAATAATTTCGTTCTTCTCTTCTATGGTATTGATGAAATATGTTTCTCTGACTTTTATGTTGTTGTTGTGCTCTCGTAGCAAATTATTTAAGTCTGCGATGGTGGCGACGTGTATTTGCTCTACAATATTGTATTTAACGTTCTCCGATAAATCATTATTTGGGTTCGCACAGTCCTTATATAGCGCCTCCGAAGCAGAAACCCAAAAAATTAAAACGAAAACGACCGACTTCATTATTTCGAGCTTGCGAACTGTGCCACCAACGAAAGTGAACTAAACTAAATTATTTGAAATAGAAGTATTTGATGTGCATTTAATACATATGTTATCGAACAATTTGTATAAATACATATGTATTTATAAACCGCAGAAGGGAGACATTTCCGGACTAAGTCGCAAGAGTTTAAGTTCCAATTCAAATTTATTTATATTTATTTTTATTTATATATTTAATGTATCTACCTGTCATAGTAAAGTTCCAGAAATAAATAGAAAAAATGTATGTCCTCGCAGTTTTTATTTTTTAATATTTACTCAGAGTTGCAGTCACTTTTTTTCTTATTTCAGAATGTTGATTTTGAGTTAATGCTTATCGGATTATTTAGCTTTCGGTAAGATTAATGAAACTCAAAACGTATATAAACCAGACTTAGGAAGCTTCTTCCACATAATTTTCTTTTTATAAAACGCTTTTTAAAGAGCATCTGGAATCCGTCTATCCATCTCCACAGGCTTTCTGTTTTTTTCGGCATTTACGAGCTTTTTTCAAGTGAATTTCAGAGCCTGATGCGAGAGACAATGGTGTTTTTTGGTATTGTTGGGATTCCGCTGCTTTATGTGGGTGGCTTCTGTCCGGCAGCATCTCTTTCTGCCCTCTCCCCCTCTTCCACGAGAGTTTTCCAGTTAACTGCCTCTGCCTCAGTGTTGCCTCTCGGCATATGGGAATCGTTAAATTAAATCGCAGTCGTTTATGGGCCTGGTTTTCCTTTTGGGCGCCTCGACCGCCGACTGATGAGGCTCGCGACCTCTTTTGGGCCTCAAATTTGTCAACTTGTAGTTAGTATATTTCTGGGCTGCTTTTTAGTTGACCCCCCCTGCCACTGGCCCATAAAATACTTATGTTTTTTAAGAATTTTACGATGCCGCCAGCGTCTTGTGTGTTTTCTGGTACTTTACCTTTTTCTACCCTTTTTCTTGTTTTCTTGCCCATTCGCTTTTTTTCCGCCTTTTTTTTAGTGAAACTGAAAAGTGACAAGATTGCCACCGGTTTTTCGGAGAGATTTTTATGCCTACTTGTGGAGTGATTTTGGCTGATATCGCACGGCTGTTCGGCCTGCTTCCGCTCGATTTTCCCTTTTTTAATTAAAATTTCATAAAAATGCCTCGCACTTAGCACTTGTCTAAGCGCTGGACTTTCCAAGTGCCGCCGGCTCCCAGTCGCCTCCTTGAAATCTCCACCCCACCTCACGTTCTTTTGCCACTGAAAACAATGGCGGTCCGGGGACTTTGATCTTCGTGCCGGGCCTGATCGGTAGCCAGCACCACCGGCACCACCACCGCCGCCATCAAGACCAAAATCCACAAAAGGTTTATTATTTATTGTTGGCGAAAGAGGAGGGCCAGACGCCGCCGCGCGGGTCGGAGGAGCAAGGTGCAGCTCCAAAGGAGGAGGGATCGACAAGTGCAGTCCATGCTGCAGCTGCAAGTTGCAAGTTGCACGTTACCAAGTCGCCAGGTTCCGAGTTGCACAGTTGCCGATTGCACCACGAGCCATGGCTACTGGAAACAACACACAAAAAGAAAATGTTTTTAAATTATTTTAAAATATTTTAACATTTCAATGAGGCGTATTTAAGCAAAAGGATAAAATAGATTTACTTAAAGAACCAATTTAATTCAAAATTATTAAAAATGTATTAAAAATCAATGCATCTTATAGAGTGTGTGTTTCCATCTCCCCTGAAGCTCTTGCTTTTATTATAAGACTTCAATTATTGAAAGAATTTGTAACCAAGTTTTAACTATTTCTTTTAATTAAATTCAACTCAGTTAATTTGAAAGATATTCATCAATTTGTTAAGCTTTAATTGTGCTTATTAAGCCTGGCATTTTTCCAGGTGTTATCCACGCGAATGGATATTAAAACAGGAGCCCGAGCGAAAGAAGCCAGAGTTAAATCTCGGCGCGCAGTGGATCGTAACGCCAAAGAGAGAAGGCGCTGGAAAAAAAGGGGGCTTTGGGGCGCGAAACGGGGGGCGTAACTAAATGGGGGGACGATCAGACAAAACGCTTTACAAAACGTTCGCTTTAGAGGACGTTCAAATAATAAATGCACTCAAAAATGCCCAAATGCCCGCAAACAAAATAAATAAAAATGTTATTGATATTTAGCGAGTGGTCTGCTGGGACCTGCTCCTTACCTAGCGTCCCTCTTGTGGGGGCTCCTTGGAGCGCGTGCTATGGCATCCTTAGGTCCTCTTGGTTTATTCTATTTTCAGTGCCTTTTCTTTTTTTATTTACTTTTCCTATGGCGCCCATTGCCGTGGCCACTTTTTTGTCCATGATTTGCTAGATATAAACGCGACTTGGAGCGCTTGGCTTTCGGCTTTCCATTTTTAAGCCATTGCGGAATTCAGGTAGTAATGCCCATTTTAATGCCAAATAAATATAGATCCTTGTATCGAATGTATATAAATCTTAACCTTATAGATTCCTGGTTGATGTCTTAAACAGACAATAATTTTTAATGGCTTTACTAAAGTCCCAGAATTATGAAAGTATCTGAGGGATGTGTGGTCATCATAGAACACCCTCAAGGCTATTTCTTTTATTAATTAATATCTTAACCCCATTAACAGATTTTTGTTTAAACTTTCAGATTTGTAGAGCTTAAAATAAGTATAGAATTTAAGTGTTTATACTGCCCAAAAATAAATCTAAGAAAATATAATAAAATAACTCAATAAACCAGCTTCAAAGAGCCAGAAATTTCAATATAATTCCAAATAAAAGCTAATCCTAATGAATATATAACCATCAACAGCTCAATGGAAGTGGATATATCTAATCTGAAATGTTCACCTGGCTGGAGCAATTAATTTGCCTGCCTCCTTAGCCTCGACCCAAACACAGAAGCGCAGGGGACTTCCTTTAAGCCCAGGCTTGTTGTAGTGCCATATTGGGAGGAACACACGATCTCGTGTCATCTACGGCATTTTCACATTTCCAAGGAACTAGAGGAGGAGCAGTAGCTGGAGCTGGAGCTGGAGGAGGAGGAGGAGATGGAGAAGTGCATTTTGAGATGCACAACATGCGCAGTCAACAAATTTGCAGCAACATCAACGCCATCTACGGTGGGTGTTGCCGCCTCATAAACATCTATCATCGCACAAAAGAGCCACAGTTCTTTGGGAGGGTAAGGGGTGGGTTGGGGGAAGAGAGTCTTCTGAAGACTGTCTTTTTGTTGGGGCCTTTTTGGTGCGAGTTCTCGAGTCTCGGCTGACCGCCTTAACTGTCAACGACGATTAAATATACATTTGCATAAATTAGGCAAAGTATTCTTCGTATGCTTCCAGAGGTCCAAAAGGTGAAAATTAAAGAGCAGCCAAAAAGAAAAAAGAAATCAAATGGAATAGGAATCGGAATTGGAATGGGTATATATCGGAATCCACTCAAATGAAATGAAATGCGTTGAAATCAAATGCCGTAAGAAATGCTCCCCAAACAAAACTCGAGGCCCCGAATCTCCGATTTTCGATCGCGCCGCACAGCCATTGTTGAGCCTCGGCAGCAGCTGTCACATAATTCCGCTATAAATTCTTATTCAGTTTGGACTAGCTGTTGATTTCAACACCTTAGATAAGCGGGGCCCCAGCTCCGACAGTCCCCTCTCACCTTTGTGCCCCTTGGGAGCCACTGCCTGTGTCACCCCCGCGCTTGAGCGGCCGCCTCCTACGCCTGCGCATATAAACTGCTTGTAATACGCGGCTATTAATTTAAAATTACAGTTTTACACAAGCCCCACGCCATTTAGAAACGAGGGGAAACGGAGCCAAAAAAATAAAAATGTGATATGAAAAAGGCTTATAGAAATTCTTGGGGGAAAATAAAACGAAGTTGTCATACACTTGCTAGGGAATTTGTAAGTTATAGATGGGTTGTTTATTAAAATATATAGAGTATCTTTATAAATATATATTATTTGTATTTTATTTTTCTAGATCTGAGATATCTTATCATTTTTAGATCACTTTTGAGTAATATTCTAGAGAAATATGAATATTGTAAGTAATTTACGTAAAGGCTTAACTTATCTAACTGATTTGCATAATATTTGCTTATTTTATAATTACAAATATATTTCTTTATAGCTTAAACATTATTTTTATTTATTACTTTCTTTAAAAACTATCAAACTCCTCGACAAATCAATTTCTTAAGAACAAAAAGCCTTTATTCAAGCTATTCACAATCACAAAGAAAATCTAAATTTTTGCCATTAAATCTGGGAAAATATATTTTATACCGTGACAGATTGAAGGTGCCTCCTGAAAGGGTATAAATAAAAAGAATTAATGGCTTACGCACAGATTTACAAGGCCCCGGAATCGATATGCATAAAATGCATGGACCAGGCCAAGTCTGAGGGCAGCGGAGTGAGGCGGAGGCATGAAAGAGAGCTGCCTGCATCCGAATCCGACGAATCGGAATCTGAATCCGACTACGAGTCCGACTCCGACTTCGAGTCGGTGTCTCGGCCACTTAGATGTTTGGGCCGCGATAAGAGGGCCGCCGCAACTGGAGGGAGTAAAGCGAACAAAACACAGCAAAACATACGCTTAAAAATGCATTTACAGTTAAACTCAATCAATTTTCAATCGATTTCATTCAACGACCGAAAATTTATGAGCGGACATTAAAGAGGTTGTGCCTAGGGAAAGGGATAGGCCATCCTAGGAGGCAAGTGCATCCTTATCGATGGCCATTAAGGGTCCTTAGTACACCAGCTTCCTGTGTGTGTGGCCGTGGCTACCTGTTGTCACCTGCTGTGCGTGGGAATGACAATTAAAATTGGCTAGGGGAATGGGTATATGGCTAAGGTTCGAACACCAGATGAGGTCACCAGAGGCAGCTGGAGGATATGGCACAGAGAGGATCAATTAACCGGTCTGTAGATCCGATCGCATCTCTTTCTCTCAATGCGGATGCCGAGGCGACCTGGAAGATGGAACCGCTAACCGTTGGCCAAAGTCAATTGGCCAATTGCTAGAATGACCAAAAACACTAAGCTGCAAAAGGAGAATTAATGAAAAATATATTTAAAATTGGAGTTAAATGGGAATAAATAAATGTTTACAATTCTAAAATTTTATTTTACTTCTTTTGGTTATATTTGAAGCTCAATAATTATACTAAATATATGAAAACAATGAATTTTGATAACAAAACACAATACTAATTATTATTTTATTATTATATTTAGCCTGCTTTTCAAATGGAATATTTTATATAATCATTTTCTAGTACCCTTCTCCTTCCAGTCAAAATTTATCCTCTCTTCGCTGATGATCAGTGTAATTGGGAGTTGATTTTAGCCACGCACTTGTCGGCCGCTTCAGAAGATCTCTGGCAGTTCGTTTCATTCTCTTTTTCGAGGCATTTCAATTGGCCGTTCTATGAAATTAGCACCTGTCTCACCGCTGCACTGCGACTGTGGTCCAATCCATTTGGCATTCCGCAAAATCATTATGCCCCGCCGCGTGCACTCGCTCGTCGCAGATCCGAAAACGCTAATAGAGCAATAGTGCTGATCCTCGCCGATGATCCCTCCTTCCCCTCCCAGCACCGATCTCGATCCGTGGCCGATCCTGCATTGTTCGCGTGTAATAACTCCTTCAATCGATCGCTGGCGATCGCTGGCAGATCAATTGCTGCCGCCTATCGACGCCACGGTCATGGCATGAAAATTGCATGCTTCCTATTTCAGATGAAATCAACTGACAATGGCCCAGCGTTCTCGGCCAGAATCGGGCAGGAACCGGGGAGGGAGAGATGTGGGGAATCGAGGCAAACACTTCAATTGAGTGCGCCTGGCCATTGTTCTGCTGACGAACTTTCGCAAAAGCTAAGCTAAGCTGCCTTTGTGCAATATTATTAACAGCAACTGCAGCAGCAGCAGCAGCAGCAACTGCTGCATCTACGGCAGCAACTTTGAGCTCTCAATCGAGCGTTACAATTTTCACAATCTCGCAGCGATTGGACATGCAAGTGAGGCCAAGGAGTTGCATAAGCTAGAGGCCAACTTCGACTTGGTTGAGTTTGGAGGCTCCAAGAGGCTCACCAAGGCAGCTCTTTATATTTTTTTAGATACCCTAGGAAAGGATTTGATTGTTATTTTGAATTTATTAAGAACTCACAAAGAAATTGTATTCATTTTTAAACAAATATTTAGATTAAAAACAAATTTTAAAGAAATTAGAAAGGCACATCCCTTAACTCAATGTTCTTTAAACTCTAACCCACTTCTTGAAGGGTATTTCCAGCTTCGATCCTCTGCCTGCTCCTGACCCCCTTGTTATATGATCATGTATGAAGATCTGAATCAGAGTGCAGACTGCAACGGAGACTGGGACTGAGACTGGGACTGGGACTGGGACTGAGACAATCGAGCTGCCTGGCTAAAGTTCGCAACTCTCGCCTGAATCTCGAGTCTGATCTTTGCCGCCATTCAAGGTGTTTGTGTGCTGCCCCTCGCTCCTGCGATTGCTGCAGCTCCTCCCGGCGCACTCCCGATTTTCTTTATATATTCAAGCTCTGCAGATCTGCATTTGTGTGCGGGCATTAAGACAATTTATAGCCGCTAATGTGCCAAGCAAAGCCCACCGCACAATTGGCCAGAAAAAAGAATGCAGAGGGAGAAATTAAAGGTACTACAAATAGATCTATTAAATATCTATAAAAACAGTAGGAAAATAAGTAAACTAAACTGATTTTTAAAATATTTTAAAGTGTGTTAAAAGCCTGAAGTATTTGAAATTTGTAACAGAAAAAAGAAGTGAATTAATACTCTAATTATTTAGTAGGATAACTAATTATTTTTCTATTTTAATGAATATTTTATAAGACTCTTGTTTAAATATATTAATTGATGTATTATCTGAGCTTAGGATTTTATTTTATTTTTGTAAAATGTACAAGGGAGTATTAATTTACTATTTTGAACAGAGAAATTTCCCATTTATCTTGCAAACATCTTCCAAATTCCTAACAATATTTCTCTTAGTGCATCTATAGAGCAGCCAGTGGAGGAGTATAGAAAAATATACTTGATCAGATGTGGAAAAGGAGGAGAGAAACCGCCGTCTGGAGCAGCTTCCGTTCCGTATCATTTGTCTATTTAGTTGCGGGGCCTGCGCTTTTCCGATTAACTTTTTGTTGAACTTCATTACCTGGCGAAAATGCAATAATCGAGCGCGGGGATTGAACCGAACTATCAGCTATAGCAATTTGTATCGCCGATCGGGGGCAGAGAGCGAGCGAAATACAGATGAACAGCGGCGCAGTCAGACTCATATGAAGATCGCCTTCGTAATGATTAAAAATCGTGCACTGGACCAAAGCGAAAACAATATTCGCTTACAAATTGGCACAGTGCCACGTGAAACACCTGCATAAATGTGGCAAGAAGCGGAGGGAGCTGCTGGAATAGCTACCAAGCTACTCTTGATGATGTAGATTCCCAGGAAGGGTAATCAAGGTAGCAGCCAATCAGGCGATTATCCCATTTATTGTTGGTGAAACCCTACGTATTCCCATTGATGATTGCGAAATTAATTCTGAATGAGGGGAGAAGGATACGGATAAGAAAAAGGTTTAGCTTAGGGCTAATAATAATAAAGAAGATAATTTATAAATGCAGTAAGAAAATATTTTTAATAAATATAATAAACTTTATGGAGTTTATATATATTTCCCTGTGAAACACAATTATAAATATTACTTTTCTAAAATGATGTTCCCTTTAAATTCACTCGAATTTAGCCTTCGAATTTATTTATGAACCCATTCAGTTGACAGAAAAATATGCGCAGAATGATGGAGGACCGCTTTTGATCTCTTCCCTCGATCCCACCAACTGGTGAAGTGTTCCAATTGTCTAAAGCACTCTGGCGTGCATATAGTTTTCTGCATAGTATAGCGCGGTATATATATAGTGAAATGCAGTGTCGCATTGCCATTAATTTCGCTTACAATATTAATTACCATCAAATTTCTCATTCCGCTGATTTGTGGTTCGAGGCGAGGCGAATGTGTGGCAAAAATGATTTCGGCCGCAGATTCATAAAATATCTGCCCACAATGGGGAGAGAGACATTAAGTATGCAGAGTGTCCATCCTCCCTTTACCCGTTTCATCCATATCCCCAGTGATTTTTCCCCCTGAATTTCCTCACTTTTCCCACCAGTTTGGCAGCTCTTCCCACTCATCCTTGGTCAGGCGTTGCTGTTGACATGTTGCCATCGCCCGTTGCTGCCGCTGCTCCTGCTGCTGTTGCTGTTGCCGCTGGCATTAAATTAGTTGTTGGCATCGGTAGTGGCAGCTAATGCAGACCACCACCTTCACCCAATCCCCCCGTGAATGTCCCGGGCCAGCCCATACCCCAGTCTCCGCTCCATCAACCGGCTAACGATGCACTCAATTACAGCGACCAGTGCGGTGACGTCGCATAAATTATAGTTTATTTATTTTTATTTTCATTTTTAATTTCACTGCGGCGCAGCTCTGCTTTTGTTATGCCTCCCCCTTGGATTCGATTGAATGAGGAATATATATACTTGTAAAATGATTACCTAGTCTAGTTAAAATTATTTGGAATTATCTTATGAAAGGTTCTTTGCAGGTTTCATCATTCTGTACTGTTTATAGAAATAAATATAGGTTTTATATCATTAAAATCTTCTATAAAGTCCCATAGAATACTCTTATTTGAGTTCTGCTTGTATTAATTCTTTTGTATTTTATTTAAATGAATTTTTAATTCAAGATTTCAGTATTTTCAGTATTGATATATTTGCAAGTCTTAGAACGTTTAACTTTTATTTAGACCATTTGTCAGCTGTGTACAAATTGCAATCGCGCTTTTGAATCCCAAAAACAAATTCGCTTTTATTTATATTTTTTTTATTTTTCGTGGAACGAAACCTGTCTAGCATTTTAAGTTGCTCGCACGTAGGACGTTTTCCAAGTTCGATGGAGTTGCTCTGTGTCACCTGCATACAGTGCGGCTCATTAACGGCAGCGTTTGATTGACCAAATTATTATGTAATTAGCTGCAGGCTGACCCACATCCCAGCAGGTGGTTTCGTTGGTTTGGTGGCTCGGCGGTGCTGCCTCTTATCAGTCTGATTTATTCATGTTTCTCGAGGCTGACTTATGGAACGTGTTTTTCACCGGCACGTCGTTGACAGGAAGTCGGGCAGTCCAGGGACTTGGCCTGGGATTGGGAAACTCTACCAACTCAAGTTGGCAAATCCATAAACTGGGAGCAAAATATGGTAGAGAGGGGTTTGTGTGTGTAGAAATACTAACTCCATTTTTGAGAGCTAAATAATAAATTGGTAATAAATTGGGAAAGTTGGTAATAAACTATGAAAATTAATAATAAAATTACCTGTCTAGGACATAATTAATAATTTCAATAAATTTAATGCCTTTTATTTATGTTTAGAAAGTCTTGAATAAATTCTAAAGCTATCGAAAAAATTAATCATTTAAATTATGTACAACTTAAACAGTTTTATTTTGAAGCAGTTAATTTCCAGTTACTTAAATTTATTAAGTACTTTATGGCTGACTAATTTCCCTAAGATTTATTGGCTAATTCCTAATTACAAGTCAAGTTATAAAATTACTCAGCTGAAACCATTTCAGTGATGTATCGTTGTGCCCCTATATGCCTAACTGCCACCTCTGCCTAAGAGCTCAATTTGCTATTCAATTAATATATAATTTATTCAGCAAGAGATTTTAATGAGCCAGCCAGCTAGTTGTGTTTATTTAACAACTTCGCACCACCTATACTGGGGCTGTGGGCTAGGAACTGCATCTAATTGGCATCTTGTGGGAGTGATATATTCAATTAGCGACCAATTGATTGTTGGTCCTCCAACAAAGCGGGTTCCAGGTATTTTTGGCACCTTCTCTGTTTGCCAGCGGCACCAACAGCACCCCCACACATCGCGATTTGCGTCGGTCACATTTTCGCACCTTTCGGCCGTCGGAGATGTTTGCCAAATATTTGGACTGCTCACGTCCCAGGCTGATCGCAGTCCCAGGTAAATGTTGGTCAGTGGGGTTTTGGCTTTCACTACACTCGTTCACCGTTGCCAAATGGCCAAGTGGTGGGAGTAGCTAGCCGGCTGACAATTCATTAACCATTGCACTGGGGCTGTGGGCCATAAAATTATGACATCGATCGGATGGACACCTACTTAGGGTTTGTTGACTGACGCCCCCGGTTCACTCACTCCCTTTACATAATGAGGGAAGACCTAAACGCGTAGCTCATTAATTCTTATCACGTGCTTTCGGTTTCGGTTTCGGCTTCAGTTTCGATTTCGTTTGAATTGTCTTTGGTGGTGCCACCTCCTATAAAATGATAGTGTTTCATGGGTTTTAGCCACAGTCAAGAGACAACAGTTCAGCAGGCAAAACCGAAGTGCCCAGCAATTGGATAACCCCTCAAATTAAGCCAGGAATCTCCCAGAATGAAGGTATATCCTTAAAAGAGTACTTTAATGGATTTATTCTAAAATTCTCTTGATGACTCACAGTCTTTCGTGTGCATTTTGGCCTTGGTGGCCGTGGCTCAGGCTGGCCTTCTGCCCCATGTGGACCTTCATAATGGCTATCATCATGCAGATCTGCCTCATTTAGTGGATGCCGAGATCCATCATTCGGATGGCATCCATCTGGGACACAGTGCCGCCATTGTGCATCATGATGATCACCATTTGGCTCATCATTTCGATCATCATCATCTGGAGTCACTGCCCACCACTGTGTACCATCATGAGGAGCTGCCGCATCACTACCACTATGCTCGTTATCACACCGCTCCCTTGGTGCACCACCATCACCATGACACCCATGCCGCCATTGTGCACCACAAAACGGTGGTGCCCGCTCACCTGGATGTCCACAGCCATTCGAACCTCTTGTCCTTTGCCAAGCATGCCCTGCATGGCAAGTACGGCAAGGTCAGGATCACCGAGACCCATTACTGAGAGAGATTCCCCCATAAAATCCATTGCCCAATCATTAACCGACTAGCCAAACGTTTGTTTATTGTTGTTTATTTATTAAGAACTAAATTTAGTTACCGAAAACAAAATAAACTCGAATAGAAACGAGTAGAAATTAGAAAATATAAAATTAAAGATTTAATTTTAGCTTCAAAACAAAATCTAAAGCTGATCTTACATAAATTCCCTTAAATACAAATGAAGTTTTCACCTTTTTCTGTTATATTTTCATCATTTTTGAAATGATCTAAGACGTAATTTTCACCATTTCCGATATTACCTTACCGATTCGGTTAGTCATCCCCTTCTATTAGCCATAATGCAATTTGGAATTTATTAGCCGCTAAGCTGGCTCACGAAATCTTCGCCTAAGCGGGTGAGAATCTGTGAATTTAACCAGCGAATAATTGGAGGTGCTAGCCATAGATACTTTCCATTTTCCCCCTCTTGGCAGCCCCCCTTGTTTTGGGCTCATTGCATCCGTCAGAGCCTTCAACGCGGCCCAGACAATTTATCATCCGCTGTGCGAGCCGAAAGTAATTTACTTGCAATTTAAAGATAAACAGGCGCGATAATGTCTACAAAGCATAAACGTGAGTTGACGCCTACAATCCGCCAAATGGGGGGAGCAGGGGCAGCCGAAGGGGGTGGTGGCACAGGGGCAACCATGACCATACATCATCGCGATATCGCAGCCAAAGAGAGTGAAGGTGTTGCCAGTGTGGTTGCTGTTGGTGTTGTGTGTGGATAGTCTTGCTGCAGTTGATGCACTCGGGGAAAAGAAGAATTAAATGCAAAAGAAAATGTAAAAGATTTATATTGTTTATATACTTTTTCTTTTAAGTTTAATTAAACTTTCGTTAGGGAATTTTTATATGATCATTTTCAAGAACTTCTTGGCTTTATTCAAGGTATTTTCTCCCTAGAATTTTTAGACTTTTTCATCAATTTTTGGTATATATTTTTTCCTGTGCACCTGCGGCTAGTGTTGCTGCATTGTGCCTGCCTCACGCCATCGCCACCGCCACTCGGTGGGGGCAAGAACAATTGCAACTGCCGCTGCACGATGCGGCAGTTTCGAGTTGCAACTCGCAACGCAGTCGACCCTGACAAACAAACGCTGAGGGCGTCGTGCTCATGTCCAGAGCCCGACCTGGAACCCAGTGCTCGAGGGGCGAGCGCATGCGCAACACGTGGCCGGGACACCACTGGAAAGTGGCAAAGAGGGTACCCTCTCCGACTCCAAACCGACCCAAAAGCTTCCCCTTTTTCGCAAGTGCAGCCAAGCGGCTTCTGCAATTTTCCAGTCGTGCGCCATGGCAACGCGTGCCGAGCTCATTTTCATTTTCATTGAGCCACCGAAAGGGGGCAGAGGGGCAGCAGAGAGTTGGCTATGAGGAAATTAGCCTCTTAGCCAGGAGCTGGAGTTGGCGTTGAGTCGAGCTTTTGTGGCCTTTTACCCCTTTACGCTAAGCAGGCATCCTTAGACGATTTTACCACTTTGCACAGTCGGCAAAAAGTCAAGTAATTTGTTGGCCAATATTACTTAATAGCAGTCCCTAGAGGGTCTTGTTGGATGACTAGTTTTAAGGCATTAATTTAATGTATCCGTTTTTGATAACTGACTAAAATTAAGCCTTAATCTATGATGAAAGGATTTTATGAAGGTGTTATTATTAAAGATATCTTTTGTTTTAAGCAGGAAGTTAATAAACTAATAGAGGAATCCAGAATTTTTGAAACATAAATCGCTTACAATTATTATTTTATGTACAGGATTTTTATATAATGTAATAAAATATATAAAGGAAATATAATAAACCTTTGTTGGTGGCTGTAACATTTTAATTAGAACTAAAGTTGAAAAAACTTTATTAAATAATCAAAAATTTATGTAAACAAGCCAAGAAAGTTATATAAATGTGTAAAGTTATACTGAACTACACAAAATTCTTGAAATTTAAAAATAATAAAGAGGCAGAAAAATGAAAAACCTGTTAATTTTGTAGCTGCCTCGACAATTTGTTTTGCTCAGTGCCCGGCGTTGACAAATATTTTGTACAAATGGCCGGGCTCTTTGTGCATTTGCAGCATCCGAGCCTCAATGGGAATGGACGCCACTAACTTAACTCTCCGGCGGCTGAAAGAAGCAAAAAGTCGTGCCACACGAAGCCCCCGAAAACTAAACCAAATGCGGCACGACTCTGTTTTTTTTTTGCAGGTTGTCGTGCGTTGAATGGGGCAACATCAGTTTGTGCCATGGGATGCGGCAACATGGGCTCAACACCTGCCAAAACTTCATAAATTCGATAAATCACAGCTATGAAGATAGAAGAGTGTCTGGGCAAAAAAAAACAAAATACAAAATAAAAGAAGGCTGTCAAAAAACAGTGATGCGTGAACACCCGCCTTGGTTTTGCTCCAACCTGGGCCTTAGTTGGACCTCTTTTTGTGTGCGACTTGGAGCCGACTGCGAAGTCGCCTCGCTACGATTAAAGCCAGCCTAGTGTGGCAGTGCTAATGGCACAGACACACAAGTCGCTGGGTGTTCGAAAACGAGGGGAGACTCCAGGGGAGACAGTCAGACAATGCCACAGTTTATATTGCAGCCTGTGCCTGGTCATTAGCAGCATTGCAGCTGCAACAGCAACAGCAACCGGCAATCGTGGCGTTGCGGCTGCGGTGTAAGTGAGGTAGCAACGCAGCAGACCCCAACTCCAGCTCCAGCTCCAGCTCCAAGTCCAACTCCAGCGTCGTCTGTTTGGCAGCGTAATTGTGTTAAAAATTACTCAGGCATCTTAATCACTTTGGTAAATATTTTGCTTGCCCGTCTCGCAGGCAGCCAGCAGAAGGAGTTTTCGATTCGAGGTTAATGCGCTGCAGCTGCAGCTCCACAGCTCCCCGACTGGCTTCGACTTGGGCTTTGGCAAAATGTAGCTAGTTCAGAAAATCCCCATCAGAAATCCACATCATGAGTGGGTGTGCGTGTGTATCGAGAGCCGAAACATGCAAACTCCCCAAACGAGACAGAGTTTTCATTCATGAAATTGCCCCGATTGGTTCCTAAGTTCCAGCCAGGAGGAATTCGGAGGGAGCAGGGAGCGGAGGAGAGTTGGCAACTCAACTTGATTGCATGTTCGGGCTCAGTTCATTTTCAACAGCATCAAGGATCAAATGCATTAAATACGAGAACGAGACCAAGTCGCTGCCATCGGATGTTGCAACTTGAGCACAGAAAGAAATTGTTAATGAATAACAAATAATAAGAAAATATATTTTAAGCTGTAAAATAAAAGAGTACAACTTGTTTTTTTTAAACTACAAATTAAACAATCTCTTTATGAAAGTAAAATAACAAAATTAACTCAAGAATAATACGTTTTTTGAATAAATAAAAGAGTCCTTCGAAAGTAACCCCCTTACAAAATGCTTTAAATATGCATCTACTAATTAAAATATTGTATATTTTAAATAATAATTATAAATATAGATTTGTAAAGAAATTACAACTTTTCTTCTTCTGCACCTTGAAACATCAAGGCAATGGCAACACCAACAACACACCTACTTACGTTCAGTTCGCTGCTTTATCAGAGCTGCTCATCTGGCGTCCTCTGTCCAGGGTCCCAGGTACATCCCCATTCCCATCCCCACATCCCCTCAGCTCTGGAGCATCCACATCCAGGGCGGGTGGCGCACCTGCGGCAAACTGCTTTGCAATTATGAGATTTTTTGCGCTTCCTCTGCTCCGTTCGACGGCCAGCGGCATGGTGTTATGCTAAACAAATCAGGAGCGGATTTTATGAAGTTGAGATTCAACAGGATAATGATATATGTAAGGTGTAAATAAAATATAACCAAAACTGTTTAATAAAAACAATAAATATTTGTTTAATTGTGAGCTTTGTCTTTATGTAAATACCATAAGTATTTTAAGATATATTTTTATATAAAATTAAAAATAAAATTCAAACTTAATATACCTATCCTTTTTTGTTTCATAAAGTATTTGGCAATGTTTATATGCAAATGAGAAGGTAAAATAAAGAAAATTACTCTACAAAATGCTCCTGAAAAGGAAAATATTTTCATATTAAAGAATTTATTATTTACCAACTCGTATATCTTTATAAATTTAATTAATGCTACTTGCCTTCCTTAAAAACCCTTCAAAATCGAAGGGAACCCACCGAATTCCAGCCCTGATCGGTCAAGGAAGAGGAGGAGTAACCGCTTGCCAGGTCGATGATGTTGCAGGCAGCTTCTGTTGCCGCTGCTGCTACACTTTCTCTCTGTGCAGCAGCCCCGGCATCATAATTTAGACTGCAATCATCATTATCGTTCGAGACCAGCGACCCGAGAGCATTCTTGAGCAAAACGCCCGCACGTAGACATTTTGGAGGAGAGCTGCTGGGGATATTGGGGATCTGGAGGGGTCTGGAGGACAGCAGCCTTGGCAACTGTCAGTCAGTCAGTGGAGAGGCTTCGACTCGGACTCCGGACTCCGGAGCAGTCAGTGAGTCTATCATTCAGTCAGTCAGTCAGTCAGCGCAAAGTTGCCAGCAATTTGCTCAAATAAAAAAAAAACGAAATGCAGGAGCAGCAGCAGCAACCCAGGAAGCTGCGCATGCGTCTCTGGCAGCATATAATTGTCTCTTGGGCAGGGACCTCTCTCGACTCAACCTGGCGAGGATCCACATCCACATCCACAACCCCAACCACTGACGGAGCCACACAGCTGTGCCTGCCACTGTGCAACTCGCTTTTGGTGGTGCTTCTGATGATGCTGCTGCTGCTGCCGTCCATGTCCGGCGGCAATTGTAATTACCGCAGTTGCGCCTCCCGTCCGTCGAGGCCAACGCCTTCGCCAATTCCACACTGAGCGGAAATGATAGCCATTAACATTGAAAATTCCAATTTCGATTTTAGCTTTGCACTTCAAAAAGATAATTGTGGAGGATCGATGAATAGCAAAAGAAACTATCAATCTAGCGGCCAATAAATGCCCAAAATTAAGCTCAAATCGTGCCTTATGATTGTGATTTCTAGGAAATGCAATAATTTATTTATATATTTATTTTTTTTTGCAATCTTAGAAGACACTTTTCCCTCAGTGGCAAGCTGGACAAATGCGCAGTAGCCTGGCATTTCAGTTACGCCTGCAGTTTGTTATTACGCGCATTATTTCTGCCGCAGCCCTTCGGTGTCCCATCCCATCTCATCCGATCCCGGCCTCCCAATCTCTGGGATCCCTGCTCCCCTCCTGATTGCATTCAGTTAAGACTGCAGGGCAGAAGACATTTTACATTAGCTGCGCATTCCAAAAATCCGCTCCCCTCGAGGTTTTAGGTTCGGTTTTCGTTTTCGGTTCATATTTATTTATTTTTATATTTTTCGTATGTTTTTTTGCGATCGAAGAGAAACTAATTAGAGTAGACTTAATGGAAATTCTTGTAGTTATTCATAATTTAGTTAAACGTTTAGCATACAATGACAAAGGAACTGCCAAGAGAGTTCCTGGAGATTTTTAGTACAGTAATGAGTAATGTTTTTCATATTTTTTGTTTTTGGGCAGCTAAGGATTGTCAGAGTGTGTGTGTTTTTTTTTTTAAGGGGAAGGGAAGTTTATTAACTTAGAACTTAGACTAACCAAGCCTTAGTGTCTGTACATAGCACCGCAAGATAAAACCGAACTTAATAGCACCTTAATAGCAAACTGGAAGATCGGATTGGGGTTGGGTTTCTACGTTCTCCGGATTCTCTGAGGAACCCAAAATGATAGAGTAACTAGCAGTTGGAAGTGATTCGATTTTGTTCTCAACTAATATCACAATGTTGCTCGCTGATTCTCTCCACTTCAATGCGTTTTCCATAAAATTTGATTAGTATATATTCGTAGTTGATCTTTGATTCTGGAACTCTTAGGACTAGAAGGCAAATGTAAGCTAAGAGTTGAAAAGTTGAGTCTTTTGATTAGCTATCATAGTTATTGCTTTAATTTACATAGTTTGGTTTTTGATTTCTGGATTTAAAATGTCGAAAGGCGCTATAAAAATATTCCTGAAAGCGATTCGAGTAAAATTTACTTGAGTTTAGTTGAGTGAAGGATTTTTGTATTAATTTTAAAAGGTTTTATTTTTATTTTATTTGTTTTTATTTTTAGGATTTTCTTTGATTCTAGTAAATGGAGTTTTATTAAAAAATACTTGACTGTATGCGTTTAGCATTTAATGCTTAAAATTTTTAACTTCTCAGAAGCGTTAAGTTGAAAAATCTTAAGCTACGTTTTCTTTTGTTCGTTAAAAATATGTTACGTATATCTGGTAAATATATATTTTATATATGTATATATATATGGGCTATCTGTTGTCATTTATTGTTTAGTTATCCATTAGTCAAAAAGTTGATTAGGCCTGGCAAAAGTCGCACAATGTACAAGGCAAAAAATTCTATCTTACAGTACCTCAAATTGAGTTGTTGCTTAGTTTGTTTTTTAGTTAGTTTTTTATTATTTCTTTAGTATCAAAAAATTGTTGTGTTTGTTGGTAAGGCACTTCCGTGTGACGGAAATATATAGCACTATATCTAAGTGTAAATCTAGATCTATATTTCTATATTTATGGGGCTGCTTTTTTTTATATACACATGGACCATAGACCGACGGCCCCAGCTTAGTGCCCGTAAATCTCCGCCTGGCGAAACAATCACTTGGAGCTGATCCAAAGCCAAACTGAATTATGTTGATGGAAACAATGAATAAACCGACGGAACGCGACAATCCTGCACCGCACCAAAACCCCTGGCTACCCTCCTATCCTGGCCAACAGGCCAAACTTCAAACTCAAACTCAATTTTCGCGCTACAATTACAAATGACGGCGATAAATTTCGCGAGTGGAGACAAAAGGAAAGTTGGATGCCAGCCATCCCAACCTCCCCTGAATCTGAATCTCTGCAAGGCACCCCCTCCTCGGCACCCCTTTAACCCCTTGTTGCCCCATTTTGCGGAGAGGAAGTGATAATAAACGCACGACACGCGCGCCTTGTTTAGAGATTTATGCGTGCCACGGAATAGAACCGAGTGAAAATAGAGGCGAACGCTTAAAAATAGTGCAACTGCTGCACTCGACTAAAAAAGTATTCAAAAAATATAAAATTGATAGGAAAATATATAAAAAATAGTTCTCAAAAGATGAAAAATAAAGTATATTGGTTTTAAAGTAATAAATAATCCGTAAACTTTATAAATACAGCAGAAACTTGAATATAAAATCATCAAAAAATTGTGGAAAGCTACCATATAACTTGTAATATTTATAAAAATTAAAAAGCTGAATATTCCCATAAACTTTCCTATTCGAGATTCAAAGATCTGACATATTTGAAGCCTTAAGTTTTCCCTAAATCCAATATATCCTTCCATTATCTCACCCAGGGTACCCCAAAAAGGCTGCAAATAATGTCAGGCTATGGCGATGGTGGCCAAAATGATGCACGACCCGAGCGGATTATGCAATGCGGCATCATCACATCTAGGCCCGGCTAATACAGTCCGGCCCATAAGTCAGCCACAGCCGTTGGCCCCCCTCTTAGCCCCTCTCCTGCCCTGTCGCGCTTGGAAAAAGTGATGGAGTGCAACATGCTAGCTGCAACACGCGGCTACTTAGCTGCCCCTCGCCCTGATTTATGGCCCCGGAGATGCGACAACTCCTCCATTCCCAGCACCAGCCCCAGACACAACACACAATGTCTGTCAATTGGGGCATTTTCACTGCTTAATTACGTTGGAAAAGCCGAGGGAGGGAGGGAGGGAAAATGGAGGCCAACTGTGCCAACGTCTGCAGTTCGTGTTTGTTTTGCAACCCCGCACTTATTAAGGAATTAATTTAGTCATTGCAAAACAAGGTCAGACATTAGCCGCAAACTGCAATGCAGCAAGGACCTCTCCTCACCCACTTTGCACCCGCTTTTCACCCACATTTCCACCCACTTGGCACCCACTGCAACTCCCACGCCGTCGCCTTCTTCGTGCTGCAAGGCCATTAAGGCCCCCAAGAAAATTTCCATGCGAAGAACAAGGACTTGAATCGCCTTTACACCGACCCCCCGAGCCCCACCCCCGCCTGTATCGGCGTGGGAAAAACCTGCCGAAAAGCCGGACTAAAAGTGGGGCTGCGTGCCAAAATGCAGTTTCGTGACCGGCGAAAAGGAGCTGACTGCGCCTTGTAAGCGATTCCCATTGCCTAAAAGCTTGTAAGCCAGTTTCCGGCTCCGGCAGCGGCGACTACGGCTAAAACTACGACTTTGACTCCGGCTAAAGGCATACCACAAACACGGCAAAGTATAGGTTTTAGGCTCATGTAAAAACAACAAAAAATATACATATATGAGTGAAAAATCAACAAAGCCAAATTAGCCGAACGAAGGCTATACTTAAATATTTTGAAACCCAAATTGAAATGAACAAACAATTTTAGTTTATGGTGCTGAAGATAAGTCTTAAATTTCAAATAAGAATGAAAATAAATTGTATAACAAACACAGGTAGCTGAAAAATAAAAAGAAAACCCAATCGAAATAATAACAAAATAAATTTTAAATTCTGTTTTGCATGACATTGTCCATTGGCGTAGACTTTGTTTTGTTTTATTTTGTGAAAAACGTTTTTGAACTAATATCTAATCATAACCAACTAGAATAACATAAGTTAATAATTTATTTAAACGTTTAGCTACGAACTAATAATCAATAAGCGGGAGTCGGGGCATTGTTTCATTCTCATTTGTTTTATAATAGATTTTATAATAAATAACGAAAAACTTCAACTTGAAACATGGAAACGACCCCGAAGGGAACTCCCGTTGAGGGTTTGTCCAATCCAATGATGGTTTTATGAACTAAAGAAAACTTAAAGGTTTTTATTTCATTTCATGAAAACAAAAAGGAGTAATAGTGTTGAGAGGGAGTGTGGTTCAATTGCAAATACAATTTATAATTTAACAAAGTGTTTTTGTTGAACAAAAAAAAAAGGAATAGTATTTTCTTGTTGCCTTATTTTTCTTTTTAAAATCTCAGTAGAAATGAGTTTTGTTTGTTTGTTTGTTTTTGTTTTTTTTTGTGCCCTAGGGAGAATTCTTTGTCTTTTGTGTGTTTTTGTGTAGAACTACAATTAAATTAAATTAAGTTAAATAGAGTAATATTAAATTAATACAAATCGTTGTGGTAGAAGTTTACACGCTGCTGAGTAAGGTTACCAATAAATTAAGAGTTAACTAAACAACTAATTCCGTCAATTAGCCTAAGTGTAGCGAGTCTAGCTTAATAATTTCAGTGTTGCTCGAAATGCTGTGAGATCAGATCGGCGGGGGGATCTGATCGCTCCTAAAATGTACGTTTTGTATATAAGATATATTAGATATAGCCTAAGATTTGTGGAACATGGAATTGCCTAGCTGTATCGAAGATCCCATGGGGGGTTCAAGGGGATCTGGCAACTAGAACTAGTTTAAGTGCTAATACGTTGGGTGGTCGGTCTTGAGTGCGCTGCCCTCTAGCTCTCCTCTCTTAGTAGATGCTTCATTAGCCTATTCTTTAACTGTAGGTAGTAATAAGGTTCCTCAGTCTTCGCAGAGATTTCCGGTACAAGTACAAACTGCTCTAGTTAATATAATAAATTTCTTTTCCTTCGCTTCTAGCACTAAGCTGGGTCTGCCTCCTAACAGGTCATGAAGCGTCTGCTGCTGGCCAGGCGCTGTTAAGCGCTCTCGGTCTTCACCACAATGGGCATGGGGCCGCCCAGAGTCAGGCCAGGCTGCGACTTCTGCAGCAGCTCCTCTTGAAGCAAACTCATCGGGTTCATGCCCAGCCCCATATTGAGGCCCATGCCCATGCCCATGTTCATGTTCATCTTCATGTCGAGCAGCGGATGGGAACTGGGCGATTTCGGCTCCTCCAGTCGCTCACCACTCCGGCGCGACTCCCTGCCCTCGCGACCTTCGCGTCCTCCCTCGCGGCCTTCGCGGGATCCGCTGCCGCCGCCGCCCCTGGACTCGTAGCGCGTGTGCGTCCTCATGTGCCGCGTGATCATGTCGCGGCGGCAGGCAGCATACGGGCACTGCGGGCACTTGTAGGGCTTCTCGCCGGTGTGGGTCCTCTGGTGGGTGGACAGGTGATCGGAGCGGGAGAAGACCTGACCGCACACCTTGCAGGTGTACGGCTTGACGCCCGTGTGCAGGCGCATGTGACGGGTGAGCATGTCGGAGCGGGCAAAGGACCTGCGGCAGACGTCGCAGGAGTAGGCTTTGGCAATATCATTGGCGGGATTCCGGGACTTGTGGCGCGACGCCATGTGCTTGGCCAGGCGGTCGTGCAGTGAGAACATCTGTCCGCAGGTGGGACAAACGTAGGCCACATCCGAGCCAGGCGGCATCTCCTCCACAACGGGCGACACATCCAGATTGTAGCGCCAGGCCACCGTCTCCTTGGTCGTGGGCGAGGCCACATCGCCCTTGATCACGGGCACCCCCACCGTGGTGGTGGGCACATGGGGATGTCCGTGCATCTGCTGGTGGTGCAGCGGATGCAGTGGCATCTCCAGCTTAATCATCGCCGCTGCTGCCGCCGCAGCCGCTGCATGGGCTGCGTTCATGGCATTCGCATATGGCGAATTGGGTGACGGCTGGTGGTTGGGCGTGGCAGCGGTGGTGCTGGGCGTGTGTCCCGAGTGGCTACTCGATGCCGGCGACAGGGCATTCATGCTCTCCAGGCTGCTGGCCGCACTCATGGCCGGCGGTGGCGGCATCATGGTAGCCGAGGATGAGGAGGGAGGGCTGGACTCCAGGTAGGATGATTTTGAGCTCGACTTTTTGTACTTCTTTATCTCCATGTCGCTGCGCATGCACAGATCCAGCGGACGCTCCTGTGGCGGCGGCATGGGCTTCTTGTCACCCTTCTTGCCCTTCGGCTTGGGGCTGGTGCGCTTCTTGGGGGCGCCAGAAGTAGTGGTGCTAGTAGTGCTGCTCGTGGTGGTGTTGGCTCCACTATTGGTCACCGAGGATTCGCTGCGCGGCGGCGAGGGCAGCGACGGCGGGGGCGAGGCATTGGCCAGCAGGACATGGGGCAGCATGTGATTCGAGGAGGCGGAGGGGCCACTCTTGCGGTCCTGCAAAGTGGGCGATGTCTCCGTTTCGGAGGCTATCGAGGAGGGCGTGTGCTGGAGCGGCGAGGGATAGAGATCGTGGCGCCGGCGGAACACCTCGTTCAGATACTTGGTGTGCAGGTAGTAACCGAACAGGGGCGAGGGTATCGGAAAGTACCGGTCGTAGGGGCTGGGAATCTCAGTCTTGATGTCCACATGCAGCGGATTCTCCTTGTTCAGCTGCTGGCTTGTCGGATTGGGATGGTCCTGCGGCAGGTTGCTCTGCGCCGCCTGCAACTGCAGCGGACTCATGCTGATCCTGGGACTGTCCTGATCGTTGTCATCGCTGTGCGAGAGCTCCAGATCCTCGCCAGAGATATCCTCGTTCTCCTCGTTCTCCAGCAGCATCTCCGGCTCGTTCTCCTCATCCTCGCTGACGGGCTGCTCGCTCTTGATGTACTTGGCATGCTGCTCCTCAGCGTCCTCGTGCTGCTCCTCCTCGTCGTCGTCGTCACGAATGGATTCCTCTGTGTGATCCGCTTCATCCTCGTCTTGCTCATGATCCTCGGCATCCTCCTCCATATCCATGGGTTCTGCCTTGCAGGCCAGGCCATTCGAGTGACCGTCATCGTTGTTGTTGTTGTTGTTATTACTGCTGCTATTGTTATTGTTGTTGTGATGATGCAGCTTGTCCAGCACCGCCGATAGCCTCTTGCGCTTGCGCTGCTTCCACGGCACCACGATATTATTATTGGCCACACTGGCCTGGTTGTTGTTGTTGATGTTATTGGAGTGATTGGTGGCCACCGCAGCAGCCACTGCCGCCGCAGCCGCCGCCTGCTGGTGGAGACTGAGTGCCAGCGGCAGGTGGTGCGGATGCGGCGGCGGGGGATGGGGATGATGATGGTGCTGCTGAAGATGCGGATACGGCAGCTGGCCATAAGGGGCGGCTGCTGCCCCAGGCGCCGGATACATATGCGGTAGATACTGCTGCGGGTGGTGATGGTGGTGGTGGTTCAGGTTGTGGTTGAGGTGATGGGGCGGCGGCTGCGGATGGGGATGGGAGTGGGTCAGGTGGAGCGGGTGGGCATGGTGGTGTTGCGGCGGCGGCGGCGCCTGGGAAGGCGGATTGTGCGGATTCGTGTGGTGACCATGCCCCATGGGGTCGGTGCCTTCTGCCATCGTCATGAGGTCAACTTTTTGTGGCTTCAGCGGCGGCGGCGGCGGCTGCGTCTCCTGTGGAACGGAGCCTCCAATGGGTTGGGATTGGGATATGGTTGGACGCTGCTGCTCCTGCGGCTCCTGCTGGGATGAGCACAGCGTGGGCAAATCCACCAGCAAGTCCTGCAGCTTGCGCGGCCACGGATTCTTGCGAGAGACCTGACGATACGATGTGGCCTGGAAGAAGAGTGGAAAAAAACATAAATGTTAATTAAGATCTATTATTAAATAAAGCAAATTAATATAGCTTTACAATTATTTTAGTACCTGCATTCTTATTTAACTAAAATGCACCTTTCATAAATCAACACAGGAATTCGTCAAAGAATTTGGAAAAGTCAAGGTCAAGTCCCACAATGAATACACATTTTTTAGACCAAGCACAATTTTGACCTTTCTTTTTTGCACTTTTATCTTTAATTTTAATTAAACAAGCCAAGTTATTTAAGTCTATATATAAATCTATATAAAACAAATCTTTTCAATTAAAGAAAAGCAACTTAAGCTCATTTTTACAATAAAAAATGCCAGCCACCATATTTCTTTAAATAAATCTTTGTAATTAAGTCAAAATAAATAGGTAAAACTTGCACTAATCACTTTAGTTAAATAATTATAGACACAGTAATCCCTGCATTCAGAGTTCTGCACAAATAATTATGTTTTAAAGGAGCTGCGCGAGTAGTTTAATTCTTCTACGACCGAAAAGTTGCGAAAATATTTGTGTCTTCGTCCAAAATGCAAGAAATCTTCAATTCAGACTATCTTCCTCGCTCTGACACACGGAAAATAAAGCTTAGATACTTCATCTTCGGCCATATCTTTCCTTATAATTATCTACTTGATATATCCAAAGTTGCCGGATCGGCGATACTCATTATGCTAACTTAATTGTATTAAAAAATGTATTAATTTGATAAGTTGATGGCATATCTTAAAAGTTCTGACTTTGATCAAATGAAATAAGAATGAAATGGCGAGTCTTTGAACCCCGCTTCCGGTTTCCACTTGTTGACAGAGCTGCCAGATTTCCGTAGCTCGTATTTCCGCTTTTTACGTAACTAAGTTAAGAAGATGCAGAAAATTGGGTAAAATACAAAATATGTTTTGGTCTTTAAATAGGGAACGGGAACTGGAACTAGTGGCAATCAGTCAAGCATCAAAATGCTGCAATTTCTCGGCGTCCGTTTGAGTTGGCTTTCAGTCAAACAAATAAATAAGATAAATTTTGTGCTGAAGCTGCCAAAAAAAAGAAGCTAGCCGGGGAAATAACGTAACGAGAAGACAGATGACAACAACGGCGGCGTTTACGTTTACGCTGCGTTAGTTTTATGCGTTTGTTAGGAGTAAGGGAAGCCATGGACGGGATATTGTTGGGTGCAAAGGCGTGCCCAGAGTCCATACTCTCCACACAGTCTCCAACTCCCGCTGTGGGAATTTTTATGGCGCTGCCAGCAGATTTTATGGCGCTCCAAGTTTATGGGGCCTTTGGATTTTGGCGCTGCCTTCGCCTTCCGCGACCTCTCCCATCACCCCGCCTAACCCCTAAGCTTCTGGTCAGCGAAATCAATGAAGGAAAGGCGACAGGCACAGGACAGGAAAGGACAGCGACGACGACGACAGCCGTGGATGGGATTGGGTCGGGGCAAGGATCGCATCGCATCTCGCCGTCTGGCGCCAACATTCGCAAATAATTAAAAGTTACCACACACATGGACGGTGGCGGAAGGGAGTGGGCGATACTGGCCACCAAACTGAAAGCAGTTGGCAGCCCCGCAAAAGGACAAGGCACCACAGCGACAACAACAACAACAACAGGAGCTACAGCAACGACGGCACGTCTGGAAGGACGTTTGCTGCATTGCGCTTATCCTTGTGATATATGAATATTGTGCACACACGCACGTAGCTGCGAGTTGGGGGCCGGTGCAGGAGCAGGAGCTGGAGCAGAAGCAGGACGAAGCTTTGTGCTGTGTCTGCCATAAGCCGTCAGTTTATGGGGGAACCTCACCGTTTTTACACAGCGAAAAAGGGATGGAAACTGAGAAATAGAAGCAGAATCACTGAATAAAATAACAGCCTTTTAAAAGGACTATAATTATTGGAAGCGAAAGGGGAAGCAAGCTTCAGGAAGCTGAGTTTTGTTCATATTTTCAGTTTAAAATTGGCTCAGAAAGTCGAATTTCAAATCACTCAAACTAAGCCACGAATTGATTAATTTTAAATCGGAAAACTGTTTTGTGCTAATTTTTATCAGCTTAACAAATCTGCATACTCAATTAACTTTTATTTAGGAAATTAAAATTTTGCCAATTTTTGAAAATTTTAATGATGTAACCCCTTACATTTTTTTCAAAAAATAAAAAAAATAAAATTCTCTCCAAACATGGCTAGTTTGATTCGTCTCTTTATGCTGATCAAGAATATATATAACGTATAGGGTCGGAAATGAATATTTCAGTGAGTTTTAAGCTTCTGACTTTAAGAAATTTTAAATTTTTTTTCAAATTTTTAAAAATTTTAACAATGTAAAATTCGGAAATGCTTCCTTCAGTGAGTTTCAAGCTTCTAACTGAAATAAGAATACCCTGAAAAGAGCTTAAATAAAGAAGAATAATTGTACAATTTCTATTTTATTTCCCAAAAAATCCTAGAACGTCCCTTTTTTCTTGCACTGCACTCTGTTGTCGTTGTCCTTCTGTTGGCAATTTGCGCCTACAACTAGCTGGGAGTGGGGTCAGGGGCTAAGAGTAGCAGGAGTCCATGTCCTTAACGGTCACGTGTTTGCTTTACGTGTTGAGAAAATGAAAAGAGCCGGGTGGACACTCGTATGTGTCCGTGCGAGCCGAGGAGAGGTGTTGATGGGCCAGCGACAGGGACACCTGTGTCCATCTTCCCAGCCCCTCCCAGCACGCCTTTCACCTTCCACCCGCCCCCTGGCCAGTTAGTGGCTTGCTATTGCCATTGTTATTGTTGTCGCATATGTCTGTCTGCCCCTCTTTTGGCTTAATGGAGTGCGTGTCCTTTGTGCCCCCCTCCCTTAGTCGTTTTTAAAGTTGTGTCTCTCTTCTGTGGCAACTTTTTCGATTTCGCAACTTAAATGGAAAAACGGGCAGAAAGTTTTTCGCTTTTGCATATCATAATTCATGTTCTATTTCCGAGAACAGGGTCAGCCAGCCGCCCCTCCTTTTTTCTCCCTTTATTATCCACCCGAAGGGCAATTAATATTCTTAATTAGGGTAATTAAACAGCGCAATGCTGACAACTATGCGAAAAACTTTACACCAACGAATGTGGCCACGGCATGGGCTCCCTGGCTTTTCCTTTGCCACTTCTTTTCCACAGTGTCCCCATGACCAAACCTACATACATATATATTCATAAAATAAAGTGAACAAAAAGCTGGGAAAAAAAAACATAAATTTTCACGCCAGTCAAGCCGGAGCTCTCACTCTCTCCACGTTCTGGGTTCCTTCTCCAAGGTTCCGCCGCTTTGGGGCCTTGTTAGCACGCGAAATCGGGGATCGGATTCGAGGGAGAGTTGTCGAGATTTTTGATTTATGGCTGGCGGAGTTTGGATAAACACAAATGTACGTAGATCTGTATAAACGTTCATACACCCTTTGCCAAGTGTTAATTAACTGGCCAAAGCAGTTGACCAAATCGATAAAGTTTTGAACAGAAAAAGGATATGGTTGTACAGGATAAATAGTAAGGAAAATCTTGTACGTTTTTTCATTGTGAGTCATAAAATGTATAGACATTTATAGGAAATATTTTAGAATTTATTTTAGCACTAGAATCCTGTTTAAATTCCAGTTTATTTGTTTTCTTACTTTCTGGAGAGGTTAAAGAAAGAGTATCTTCTTAATTGTTGTATTTAATTCTTTCTTTTTATTTCCTTTTGGGTTTGCTTTTTTGGCGAAAGATTACATAATGGGAGAACAGCAAAGACAGAATGGACTTGTCGGGCGATGGTGGCGGAAGATGGTGTGAAATTATGCTAAATGAAGTGTTAATTTTTGGGCACGGGTGGAATGACTTTCCAGAGGATCCCCACTCCAAAAAAATATATATAAAATGCGGGAAAACCATCAGATTTAATTAAGCTTTTTCTAGAGTGTAAACATGGCGCTAACAAGTCGTCAGTTAAAGACCGAAAAAGAGCGGACAGCGAAACATGCTTGTAAGCAAATGTTTGGCAAAGTGGAACGGCGAATGCCAAGCGCTCGTAAATGATCTGAAAACTGAAAACTGAAGACTAGAAAACCAAAAACCAAAAACCGAAAGCTGGAAAGTGCAAGCCAAGTGCAAACTGCTGCTTAATTACGCCAAACAACGAACAATGAACAACCCGGCGAACAACGACGGCAACAACTGGCCCAAACAACTAGGAAGCACATAGTATAGCATAGCACATCGCATTAAATGGCGCTCATTTGTTGTCAACAATGGCAGAAAACAACAAAAATAAATAATACAAAAAATATACACAAAAAGGCAATAAAAACGAGAACCCAGATTTGCCAACTCGGCTTTGTCTTACTTGGGCTCTGCAAAACTGCGAACAGAAAACTGTCAGCGGGAAAACTGAAAACTGAAAATGTGCAATGCCATGGAAATCTGATTCACGGCCAGTTTTTGAGGCAGTCCAACAACCATAAAGGTGGCCATAATAATTATAATAATGACGCCACGCACTTAGCTATACGAAAGAGGTGCACTGTACAAAAAAGGGGTGATTAATGGGGCTTAAATGAAAATATTTTGGACAACATTTTAGCTCTAAACTTTGGTTAGTTTATAAATTGAATTTATATATTTTTAGAATACTATTTTATGTGAGAAATATTATTCTTATATATTTCAGAAAATTATTTAATTGAAAAAATGTTTTGTACAATTTATTTTGTACCATAGGAAAGCCTAGAAATAAATATAAAATTCTAAAACAGAGAAATGGAATTTATATTCAAGAGTTCTAAGTAATTTAAATAGTTTTATATTATTTGTTTAATTTCCTTCTTAAGTCAGCTATCTTTAAAAAGAAACACAAACAATTTCTAGCTTGTCTGCACTGCTGAGTGTCCACTGTATTTGCTTGGCATTTGTCACGCTTATTACACACAGCGAAACTTGATGAAGTTTTGCAGTCCCCCAGTCCATCTTTCCCGGTGACTGAAAGACTTTGCGATAAGCCGCGTGCCATATGCCTCCTGTGGCATGGCGTCTGTCCCCCTTTAGCCCCGGCAGGCCCCCTTTAACCCCACTGATAGACCCCCCTTTAACCCCCTCAAAAAAAAAATAAAGACCCTGCTGACTTTTAAAAGCAACGACGACAGTCGACGCGGCCGAGTTAAATAAACAAAATTGCAGAAATTAAAATGTAAACAAATTGTTTTGTGTGCGATTGCTGCTGTTGCAGTTGTTAGTGTTGCTACTGCGACCGACTGCCTGTTGCCACGCCCCCCTTCTGGGAGGACGGGACTGTGTGGCCATTAATCTGGCAAATGTCTCTGACGCCATTTAAGCCACACTTCACTCGAGTTTACTTCACTTGTCTTTGGTCGTAATAAACGACATCATAAACATCAGCATTCAACGTGATATGCATTGATAATGGACGTATGTACAGAGGCGGCAGGCAGGCGGCTTGGGAGGAAAGGAAAACTTCAATCACAAGTGCAAAGACAACACCAGCAGCAGCAGCAGCAGCAGCAGCAACATAGAGTCGTTGCTGGAAGGCAAACAAAGCATGACGGGGCAGAAATATGGCTAATAAAATAAAACGCCATTTGCTTAGCCACGACAAACGGCAGCGACAGCGGCGGCAGCAGCAGGGAACTTAACTACTCATCAAACGAGATATATGTGTAAAAAAATAAAACAACAAAAAGTCGGGGAAAACTCTCCTCCAACTGAAGCGAAACTCTTTGTACGCCTACAACCCAGAGCTCCATCCCACTCTCGCCTGGCTGTTGCTGCTGCTGGTAGCCAATGACAGCAGCAACATGTTGCTAAGACCGCCCCCCTCACGGGCAACACGAACTTCCAACTGGCGGGAAAACCTCTGGTTTAATTGTTTTTGTAAGGAAAAAGCCAAGGAAAATCCCAAGAAATTGGAGCAGAAAATGTAATTGGTTGTTGGGTAAGAAAATTTTGGCTTAATTAGGGAGCTGTAACAGCTGCATCTTTACTTTTTTCATAAATTAACTTTAGATACGAATAATTTATAGTTTGGAATTTTTCTTATATAAATTTAATATTTTATTACAATTTGTTAAATGTGTAATTATAAAATATATATTCTTTTGACCAATTTAAAATCCATTTATACATCTAGCCTTTGATTTGATTTCTTTCGTAACAATTGTAATAAGTATCTCTCCACTCAACTGAACCAAATTGAACTCTGATCTCACTCTGATCATCTCTTCAATTACCCTCGTATTTCTCCCCATTTCATTATCACTCTGTTCTCCCCCGCTTGATCATCAGCAAACTCATTTATTATTACTAGCTACTGGCTGCAGCCGCTGATCATTTGCAATTGGGAGCCTGTGCCTGAGCCTCCGTCTCGGCTTCAATCTGAATCCGAGCTTGGCGCACTGCAATTAAAATGATCACTGTAATTTGAAAACGACTGCGAATTGGCCCGGACCAAATTTGACGTCAATATGTGAGCTAACGATATGCTAATTAGTTGGCACTGCTGCTGCTACCGGTGGACTTGGATCATTAATTAAGAGGGGCTCTGATCTTTGTGGATTGACGCTGCCAGTTGCCAGTTGCAGGCGTAGGCCAGGCCATCGCTACCAACTTGGCCAAGTGGATAATGCCAGATAATAGCGATTTCCTGCCACCAGGCCAATTGTGGCTGCCGTGCCAAGGAGCAACCGAGCAACACCCCAGTAACACCAACACTAGAGGAACACTGGAGCAGCAGGCTGCCCCTGGCTGACCGCAACTTAAATAAAATTACATTCAAATTCAATTGTAAATGCATTTTATCTGTTGGTTTTGCTGCCACTGCCTCTGCCACTGCCTCTGCCCCGGCTGCTGGGGCTGTAAACTGCAATCATGTTGCACATTTTTCTCTGGCAGGCCGAGGTCCCGGCCCGAGTCCAAGCTCGAGTCCCTGGCCAGAGACTAGAGACGCTGGCCTTTTACAATCAAATGTAATTATTTTTGCAATATACACCTTCAGCTGCTGCTGCTGGGGCTGGTGGTGGTGCTGCCACAGCAACAAGTTGCTTAGCATACTTCCGTTTGAGCCACAAAAGGCCGCGCCCGAACCTGCAACTTGCAACCTGGAATCGTCTCTGAACTCGGCTATATAGTTTGGGATCCCAAAAGGGGGTTCGGGATCGCGTGATCAAAGTCAATTTAGCTGCGATATACAGACACATTTGTTTTGCTGCCGCTGCTGCTGCTGTGCTGAGCTGTGGCAGGCCACTTCTGTTGCACGTAGGCCGGCCCAACGATCCTGTCGTCATCTGCTGCCGCCGCTGGTGCAGCTAAATTAAACCATTGCCGCCTTATCGTTGCCAACTAACTGAGGCGCCTAAAAGGGCCACAGAACTTGGGGAGGGGGCAGTAAGAAATACAAGAAAATAAAAGATGCAAACAGGTTTGAGAGGAGAATAAAAGCAGACGGGTCACAACTCCTTCAGGAAGCTCATTCTGTGTTTCTATTATTAATTTGTAAAGAGGTTTTCTTAGCAATTAAATAATTTAACTGCCGCCTGATCATCTCACTTTCACTGCCCAAAATCAAAGCCCCCTAAAAAAATGTGAAAGACATATTCCGCCGCCTAGGCACATTCTTTAAAGTGACACTTCCTCTTTTGGTTTTCTATTCTTGGTTTTTGGCAAATGTTTATCATAATTAGGCACTCGATTTGCTGCTTAATTGCTGCATTAACATAAATAGCAGAAAAGAGCTGAAAACGAACTGAAACCCAGAAACTCATAGACTGAAAACCAAAAAATCGCCACAAGCGAAAAGTCTTAAGTTAGGGAGAAAAAAAATGGTTTCTTTGACCAAACTAAAGATCTCTGGCTCATTTCATGCTAATTATATATGGCCGGGCAAAATGAATGGCTGGAACGCCCGCCATTTTAGCCTAGACCAGAGTCAGAGACGAGCTGCGGCTTCATTTGGAGTCGGAAATTATTTAATTTTAACCTCTGGGGCCAGCAATCATCATTAAGCACGAGCTTCGAATGCCGCGTATTTGTTTTTTTACTTCATTTTGGTTGTTTCTGCTTTTAGGGCTTTGGGTAGGGGCTCAGTTCGGTTCGGGTAAAAGGTTTTGGGTCAGCGCCAAGGGGGCAAACCTTCGAGTCCGCCCACTCACTCCACCTTCTCCTTGAAATCGGCGGATCTCCCCTCCGCACTTCATTTATCAGTCAAAAGCGATCTTTGCAATTAGCCTTAAACGCTTTTTGGCTCAACACGAAATGCCCAAAAGATCCAAAAAACCCTCAACTGGGTCATCTCATCCCATCCTCATCCTCATCCTCCCGTACACACACGTCACATTATCAGAACGAAATTATCGTATATCAACCTTCGGCCGTCGAGAACTGCACCGCTGCATATTTATTTTTAATCATCTTTGTGAAAGCAGGTGAAATTTTTGGCATTTATGAAAGTGCAGCAGCGTGACTCGGTTCAGTTTGCGCTCGCCTGGGCTTCGTATATAAAAATTAATATAGATTGCAAGCGGGGATACGCAGCTCGGACGATACGACAGCGGCAACAAGTTGAAAGTTTTCCTTCCCCGTTTCTCGTTTTTCGCTTTGTGTAAAATTTATTATGCCAAAGGCCGATCATTATCGGGTAGCCAAATTATATATGCGCGCGCGCACATGATGCGCATTAAGGGTTCCCGTTTCCCACATCGATCGGGATCCCGATCCTCGCAGGGATCTTTTAGCCCGGTTTTCAGCGTTAACCACAGGCACTCGCACTTGGTCTCGGTCTCGGTCTTCGGGGCCAAAACTATAAAATGTCGCAGACTATAAATCCACTTGGGGCAATAAATTTCTCAAAATGTCAGCGCAGGCTCCCGCATTAATTACAGACTCCGCTCGAGATCTTGCTGCGAATATATAGTATGTGGGATATGGGATATGGGAGCCTGGGACAGCAGCAGCAGCAGCAGCGGCAAATATCTCCATGTTGCCTGTGGCACGCCAGCAACACCCGCATCTGGTCTGGGTCCACACGGCACCACTTGGAACCACTTGGGTAATGTGAGCCGTTCCCTGGGCTTGTAATCAATAGTTGTAACCACCAAAAGTGCACCAACGCCACAGTCAGTGGAACCACTTGTCGAACTAAGGATGTATGTGTTTCAGGGAGAAGAAATTCCAGGCGATATATTGCAAAAATATTAAAGAATTGAAGTATTTAAAATATTAAAAAATATAAAAAACCCTCTACGTTAGTGAATCTTAAAATATAAAAAATACAGAACATGTTTATGAAAATTTAAGTGTTTACAAAAAGATAATTTCTATATTAATCAACGTAAAAATTAAAGTTTTCGTTAATTTTATTTAATTTTCATATAATTATTGAAATAATAAATTTATATTGATATTTTTAAGCCATCTCTGAGTCATTTTGAACGAACCACCACCAGAGAGTGGTGCCTTTTGTGACCGCAAAGGCAAGTGTAAAGCATTCAATTTTTGCCCCGTTGACTGCAACAAGTTCTTTCAATTTGCGTTGCCAGGTGGAGTCCACAACAACAACAACAATATATGCAACAAATATAATAACAACAACTAAAGCAACAAGAAATAAACAAAAACAACGCCATACAATTGAAAACCTGCGCGTGTTTTGGCTCGCATTTTGATTGCCTACAAGCCGTTGCTGTCACTTTGCATTATCCAAGTCCAAGAGTTCAGAAAGGGGGCTTACTTTACCAGGGAGATGAATATTTTTTGAGGGGATTTTGAGAAGGGTTTTTGGGTTGTGAGGGATTTTTGAAGAGTGTGTTAAAATATTTAAAAAAGGAGCTATAAAAGTAAAGAGCATCAAATAAGATATCCGAGGGATTTGAAAGCTATTTTATCTGTGTTCTTATCTCTGTGATAACCTAGAGAGTATTTATCTTGTTTTTAGTAATAAAGAATATATCATACGAATTTTCCTTGATTTAATTTATGTACCTTTCAGTAACTTCTTTAATTTATAAGTTAAAAATAAAGCTAAAATTTTTGCTCATTAGCTCAAGACTTCACCAACTCCTCCTAGATGTATTTTATGTAAAACAATTTCAAAGGCATTTTTATTCACCTATCCGCGACTCAATAGACACACTTAAAAGGCTCAAGCTTCGGTGGTTTCCATTTAAAACAATCTTTGTTAGTCACTGAATTTATTTCTCTGTCTGTCAAGCGAATGAAAATTCCTCATTGACAAGAAATGACCCTAAGCTTCCTTGGGTATTTTTCTTTAGACATCTCTCCACGGGGCGCACTCCCAGGCTATTAATTTCCAGTGTCCGATCACAGTTTGGGGGCTTTTGATTTCCTTACTGGTTTTTGGGTGCGATTAAAGCGCAATTATGCTGTGTTTGATATGTTAATTTCGCTGGATCGCTTGAACAGAACACACAATTATGCTGCTGCTGAGGCTGCTTCAGATGCTGGGGGGACGACGATGGCTAATTTATGCAGCTCGTGTTGGCCAAGAGATCGATTGATCGATGGCTCGACTCATCACCGCCAGGTGTTAATTGATTTCATTCGCTGGTAATTTGACTCGTTTGTTTATGGCCCCCGTGAGTGTATGGTATTTACCGTTTGCGTCCCGTTTCGAATCGTTTTGATTTCAAACTGAATCGCTTGCCAACTCAATTATGAAGAGAGACACAATTTTTGGGGCGCACAAATAAGACCAAAATCGAAAGACTGAAAACTGAATACTGAAAACTCCGGCGTTGTTCAATGGGCCCGCGAATGAATGGAACTGCGCCTCCGCTGCGTGCTGCTGCGGCTTTTCTCTCGGCTTTTTGTTAATTAAGCTGTATTTCATGCAGCTGACGGATTTATGAATAAAGCGCCACCAACGAGACTTAAAAATCCAAAAACGCACCACAAAAAAATCAGCACAAAAAAAATGTAAAGAAAAGTCGGGACAAAAAATCGGCGACGCGAAAAAAATCAATCAGAAAATGTGATGACACCCGAAAAGCGAGCACTATGTAGTTGGGGCGTGTCGAAAGAAATCTCGGCTTGGCCAACTGATGGATTTCTTAGCCATCTTCGGAACATTGGAACATGTGGAACGCTTTTCTGGCCTTAATCGCCACTGGCCAACTTGGATATTCGCAATTGCACTCGCAAATTGGCAAAGGTCGCCGGCCAATTGAGTTGTTGTTGCCGCTGTGTGTTGCTCTTGCTTGACGTCATGTTAATTTTTTGTTGTTGTGTTTGTTTTTGTTGCCAACAAATGCCGATTTTTATGGTCAGGTTGCCGCAGTCCCAGTCGCAGTCGCAGCTTGAGCAGCTTCAGGGGGCAGCCTCAGCCTCGATCGCCGGTTGCGACTGTCGCAAGCAATTAATCTTCAAAAGTGGCCAGGTCCACCTGCATTTACTTTTTATTTCATTTTATTTTTGGTTTTTATTTAGTTTTAGCTGTTGCTGCTGAGGAGCCCCAAACGAGACGAGACTTGGCAATCTGTCTAGAGAGCTCAGCTTCACTTGGTTTCAATGGCACTTGGGGGGGAATGACGACAACGACGACTCCTTTGGCGGAGAGAAGGTCGTGGACGACGCCCCCGCCTGTGGAGCACCTGCAGAGATCACAAAGGAGTCACTGGCTATCTATGCTATAACGGGTATATATTTTAGAACCAATTTTACTAAAAAAGATAAGATTTTGCTTAAAATATATATTATTTCATGGTTTAGGTTCATTTTTAATAGTTTATTATTAAAAATCTTCTAATTATTGGACTTCTTTTTAAGATCTTAACTCTGTTTAAAACGGTGCTGTCTCAGAAGATCAATTCGTAGGGGATTTATACCCCCAAACCCCTTCTGCTTCAAGCTCCTCCCTCTCTGCACCCCTGACTTGTCCTCGTCGCACACGCATTAAATTCAAAATGCGTTTCAGTGAAGGTTGCCTGGCCAGGTGGAGCTGTGCTATGGCCTAAAGCTGCAGCCAGGCCAGGGTTGTCATTCACAGTCAAAAAAAAAAAGTATAAAATAAGGCAGAGAGTGCAGCAGCTGCTGCCTGCCGTGATAGCGGACTTACCTCTTGGGCTTAGATGGTGGCTCACTCCGATTGCTGATGATCTGGCATAGTCTGAAAAAAATCGGAGGAGAAGCATGGTCAGAGATTGAAGATTTCGGATGCTGCTGCTATGACAAATTGTGCGGATTTTTCAGCTGCTAATTGCTGCGGTAATTAAAGCAGAACACGGCCGAGCGCGGAGATCATTAATCAAGCTGGAAATAGTTGGCAGGTTGGACAAAACTCTCGCCGTCCGCCGATCTCCGATCTCGGATCTCAGGCTCATAAATATTTAATGGCCTAGGCAAATAGCGCATACAAATGCGATCAGCTGGCGATCGAGTTTGTTCTCAGACTGCCTGGCGATTTAATGAAAATTTTTTTAGCCAACTTTTAGTGGAGCTGCCAGTCTCCCCAACTATCCATATATTATATATAATATCCATGTCTATACATATATACTTCGCCCCACTGGACATTGATTGATTGAAGTGTTTTAATATTAGTTACAAAATTAGCCCCCCGAAAAAGAGCGGTTACCACCCACCAACTTTTGGGCAAATTAAGTGGGCGTGTCGACGCAACCCAAAAAACAGTGGCCAAGATTTTGGGTTAAGCTTCCAGAGGGAGAGCGAAAGAGATATCAAAAACAAGGGGTATAAAGCCGACGCCACAAACTGATTGATGAGGAAACCGTTTAGAATCGCCTTCGATAAATAATAATTTATTAATTTTTTGCTCATTAATCCAGTAGCAACAACGGCGATAATAAACAAACAGATGTCAAAGCTGCAATTGTGATGGCTGCCTTTTAAGGACTTGACAATTGCGGCTATTATTTGCTAATTCTTTAAACAATTTACAATAAGATTTGCATTGAATGGAGGGGAGTTGGGGATGGTAAAAGTTTTCAAATAGAAATAGCATTATTTCGTTTATAAATCGATCTGTGCGAATAATATCAAAATAATCCGTAAATTCAGACTAATCAAAGTTAACAAGGGACATTTTTTAAATGTAAAACCTATAAGATATTTATAATAAAATTATATAAATTATTTTGCAAATATAATAAAAGAAAAGAGGAATTATCTTACAGATGTAAACATCTCTAATGCGATTGGGGTGCGGGTGCCGATGCTTTGTTTTGGCTGCTAATTGGCATGTTGCTGGCGTAGCTGCGACATGTTGCTGGCGGGTGCAATTGAATCGATTGCCACCTGTTGCAATTAGGCATGCAACATGGCATGTTGCGGGCTGCGGTTGCTGGCAATGCACGCCGTGTGGCACATATGACCAGCAGCAATGTGACTAGTTTTTGTTTTTTGTTTGTGGTGGCGGCGGTGGCGGCTCCTGCAGCTGTGCGACCTTAACAAATATGCGGCCAAAAGGCGAAAAACTTGTTCCAACGACTTCTACCACAAATATATCTGTGCGCCTTTTTGTATCTGTATCTGCGGCGCAGCTGTGGCCCGACTGATAAACTCTGGCTCCAGGCTTATCGCACCCCCACAACAACAGCAGCAGCCGCAGCAGCAGCGGCATCAGCAGCTCACCAGCAAAGCCAGAAGCCGCTCCCATCGCCCAGCATCCCGCTTATCTCATGAACCTTGGCCCCTCAATCTCTGAATCTCTGTGCGTGAACTGGACCAAGGCGCTGGCATCACGCTCCCAATGCCGAACTATTCGACAACGCCTACTCAAAAAAATACACCGAATGCCGAGCCCCGAGATAAACATCGTTTTGTGTTCGTTATTGAAATTCGAATTTCAAATGAGCCACGCAACAGGGAAAATCTATTTCGGTGGGAACTATTTTTTTTTTGTTGCTATATATTTTCTGGGCCGGCTTTTTGGGTTATGGCATGCACACATATATATATAGTATACATATCTGGAAACCGTTTGACTTTTGCAGTTAAACTTTCAAATGCAATTAGTTGCGGGCATAAATTACATACAGAACCTCGAACTGACCACTGAAAGAGCTGCTATTAAAATGATTGCCCGCGATGTGGACATGGACATGGACACCCAGCGCCAAGATTGAGGGCGGCAGAGGTGGGCCTGCTCTAGTCGATTCTGTGCTGTGCTCTGTGTTCCACCTACTACAATCAACGAGGCGTGCATGCAACGTAGAAATTGCAGCCTGGCGGCAGCAACATCGGCTACTGCAACAGCGCAAAATTAGCAGCGCGTGCTAAACAATTGCCCCGAGCAACAGTAGCAGCAATTGCTCTAACAATACACACCCACACTAGCAAAGGCCCAGGGACACTGCGAGAAAAAATTAGCACAAAATATGTATTAAAATTGTTACTAAACAATAAGCTTAAATAAAGCCAAGTTAAGCTTAAAACAAATACTCTTTGACTGCCTCTAAACTATATCTTTTTAGACTTTTAACACTCTTTTCTCAGTGTCTGTTACCGGCAACTTTGCATATTGTTTAACCAGCAAATATGGCGGCAGCTCAGAGGCAACATCGCCGGTTCAGCGTAGTACAAGCACAGCGGCAACTAGCGTTGGTAATTGCAACAATTTAACGGTCTGTCGCTTGGCTCTGCGCTTAAGTGTACTTTGGGTGCCGAGTGTCCCCGTCTCTATCGCACTGACACGCTGCTTCTCTTTCTCATCTGCGTTTTTTTCGGCTGCCTACAACTTAATCAAAAACTAATTGCATTTGCATAGAGATGCAGGAGTTGCTACAGTAGATGTTGCTGCTGTTGCTGCTGCGTAGGCATCGCCACGGATGTGGTTTTCAACGCTTGGCTGTGTCAACTTTCAATCAAAGTCAACAAAAAAAAGCACAAAAAAAAAATGAAAAGAGTACAAGAAGGAGGCAACTGTGGTTTACTTTAACCAAGCCCAAGACTCGCCAAGTTGCAAGTTGCTTCCTGGCAGCAACCGCAACTTCTGCTAGCGGGTGCTGGCCATCTCTCAGGTGGTCAGTTTTGGATTTACTCAACCGTGGGAGCCCCGGTGTAAAGAGTAAATTAAAAACACACACATAAAGCTGAAGGAGGAGGTGCAGCGAGCAGTATCCCTCGGTTACTGGGGATACTGGAGATACCTGGGCATTCTAATTTATATGGCGGACGCCCGCGCAGGCTACGCATTTCTGCATTTCTGCACGAAAGCCAGAGGCCAGGACAGGCTGGCGGACTGCGACTGCGACTGCGACTGATGGATCACCGTAGATAAGCGAATCTCGCAGATAATCGCATCACTCACTGGGAGTCGCTCTTTCGGAGCCAGGCTCTCCTCTGGCAGGTTGCAGTCTGCACAGTCTGCAGTCGGGGAGACATGCAATAATTTTCAAACAGCAGACACGGCAGCAGAAGCAGCAGAAACCTCCAGCGACTCCAGACTCCGCCGAGATGATGATGCATGACAGTGACAGTGCGTTGTTGCTGTTGCTGGTGATGTTGCTGCTGCTGCTGCTGTTGTTGCATGACATTAAGCATGTTGCAAACAGACGCTGCCTCGCCAAACTGACAATGAGTCCTGCTGCAGCGAATTGTGGGTGCCTCGGAAATTAGCCGCAATACAGGAGAGAGGCAGAGGAGGCAAGAAAAAACTACACAGGACAAAAAATTGATACAAAAAATCATAAAGAACTTAAGAAATATCTTACAAGAAATAATAAAAGGGCAGAACCATGCCTAAATATGTTTATTTAATATTTAAATGTTTACTCTTTGGTAATAAATAATAACTTGTACTCCATTTTTTTCTCTCTGCACCTTAAAACTTATGTTCATGCTTCATCTGCAACTGCATTCGGAGAGAGGCCAAGCCAAGTTAAAAGCAAGAAAAAAAACAAAATCTTTACAAGCGCAACGAAAGCTGAAATGAATTACAACTCCTACGGCATTCCCCGGCTTTGTTTAGAGCAAAAAAATCAATTAAAATTCATAGCTTTTATGCACTCCACGATCGAACTTCCCCATTCGATTTCTGTTATTTATTTATTTTTTATTTTTTTATTTTGGGAACGGACTGCAGCTGCTGCCTGAAAATGAAGCTGGCGCCAGTCGAGTTCAGCTGATAAAAATCACGCCGATGCAGCATCAACACACACAAGATTTTCCCTCTTCTCCATCACTACTACCTGGGGAAATGTCTGGGGGGAAGCGGCGGAGGGCTTTATGTCTAGCCACCGACGCAGTTGCAGGGGCAACGTCAACGGGGCCTCATCATTATCATCATTAAAATGTCAGTTAATAATTTCTACCTACCTCAAACCCATCTTTCCCCCCTTGTGCGAGTGGATCCCTCTCCCCTTGAGCACATTTTCGAGTGGTTTACAACGTTCGAGGGCCGCGTCGATTTCTGCTGTTTTTCTTGGCTACCTGGTCGAGTGCGGTGTGCGTCGGTGTCTGTGGGTGGCCCCAACACCCCCGACCACCATCACGACCCCAACAAACCTTTTACGGTGACCTCATTTTGGGATCTTAAAAAAGAAAGAAGACCTCAGGTCCTGTCAAAATAATTACAAATGTTTAAAAACATTCAGTAAAAGTGAAACTCAAGGCATGTTCTAAGGAAATATCAAGGCTTTAAGTATTTTCACTTTAAATATATTTTAAAACAAACAAATTATTAAATTCCTTATTATTCCTGGTTTTAATTATGATAGTTACTATCGATATTCCAGCATTGAAAACTATTTTAACGATACACATCTAGTACATCCCTAATCCTGTCCCACTCAGCCATCAAGTTCGTTGCCTGAGTCTTTTGTTTTTGCAGGGAAATGTGAAAAATGCTCAAATTGCAGTGGGCAATATCAACAGTCAGGCTGCCGCTGCTGCTACTGATGTTGCTGTTGCAAGCTGCTGTGGCTGTTGCACCTGCAGACAATTGCTAATAATTATTTATGCGGCCCAGGGGCTAGAGAAGTGCGGCGAAGCTGCCACTTGGCATTGGCTACTGTGGCACTCCTCCCTCTTAATTTTTGTTTTTTTTTTCTTGTATTTTGCTGTAGCCCCCGTTGCCGGCTCATCAGGCAGTTAATGACCAGTCGACGTGGTCATCGCCATTCCCTGGCAAATCCATAATTATGCTCACCGATATACACACTTGGAGACTGGGGGACTTGGAGCCTTGGCATTTTTCCTCCATTGCTGTTTTCCTTTTTCTTTATCAGTGGGTGGAGTTACGCCTTCCCCTGCCTTGTCTTAGCTCGCTTCCGCTCTCTTGGCTATTTTTAATTTAATAATATTTTGTTACTTTATAGGCCGAAGCGACAAGCTTGTTTACAAGCTCCAAACATGCAACAACTTTAATAGTTGTTCGTTGGCCAAACAGCGAAACAAACGCAAGGAAATCAAGAGAGACGTTCCAGCGATGGAAGGAGACAGTAATAGGAGAGGGGGAGTGCAAGGGTGAGGGGGGAGAAGAGCTGGCATGCACTGAAAATAATATTTATCTACAGAAAATATTCTTAACAATTTTTATAATATTTTAAACTTTTAATAAAAGGTTGAGAATATTTTTAAATTTGTTTCTGAAGCCTGAATACTTGGGGAAATCTTTTTTAATTGATATTAATTGTTTTTTATTTAAGAATTTAATTTTAATATAGAAAAAACAATTAAATAATGGTAAAATTAATAAAAAATATATATTTTATTATATTCTTTTGAAAGTTCTTTACTTTTTTTATAGCCTTTTCTTGCTGTGCGCCTTACAATGCAGTCGTAAGTTGTGGCATTTTGCGCACTTCCTGTCGCCTGTCGGACAAAGTTTCTTCGGCTTCTTCTGCCACCCTCGTTATCCTTTTGCTCTTGCCGCTTCGCCACAGAGCTCGCATATCCTTCTCCAGTTCCTTTAGTTAGGCAGTTAGCTCCCTCGCTTTTGAAAAGTTTTTTGCCACACGCACGCATTGCAGTTGTTTTGCATAACGCCTTAAACTGCGGCAAGTATGGCACCCTTCGCTGCGCTCCAGTTTTCCCCAGCATTTGCAATTTTCCATTTTCCATTTCCATTTCACTTTTGCCCCAAGTAATCCACACAGAGACACACATTCAGCCTGTTCGTTCGCCTTTGCATGCGATTAGTTTGGTAATTTGATTGCGCCAGCGTGTCGCTGTATGTATCTGTATCTCTCGGATACTTGCCAGTTAAGTTGTTAAACTTTGTCCTTGTGCGGCTTGCGTGCCGGCTAATTGAAAGGATTTGTGGGATACGTTAACCCATGACTGGCTGAACGAACAGTAAGCAGGGAAAAGGGGTGCCTTGGCATTTCCTGCTTAGAGGCATTTTCCTTGGGGCCCTGGGAAAACGGGGATCGGCTGCAATTAGTCGACTGGAAGAAAGGGAAAATCTGCAGCATCATCTAATCTAATCAAAGGGAACTGGCTGCCTTGCGTAATAACTTCCGCTTCTCGCTTCAATTAAATCAATAACTGGCTAATCAGTCTTGGCGACCGAGCCCCGTTTTCATGCGGTTTATAGTTGCATATCCGTTTTGGGCAACGAAATCACGATCATCATCATTGTCATCGTGCAACGCGGACCTCATCCCATCCTTTGCCAAGTCATTATCCAAAGGCAAAGTCGAAGACGTAGCCAAAGTCTTTCCCCGTCCGGCTGCCCCCGTTCTTTTTGGACCAGTTTGACAGGTGTTTTCTTGCCGCTGACTGAAGCCCGATTCTATGCGACGTCTGCGCCTCCTCCTCGCCGGCGTCGGTGCTGTTTATTTGTTTTGTTTAACCGTCGGTTTTTCGGCCCGGCTCTTTCAGAGGGGTTCGAGCCGGAGTTTAAGGCGACGCGCGGTTTCGGGTCGTGTGGCGTCGCCTGAATGTTTTGAATGCAAGCGGTTCTACTCGTATTTTAAATACGCTCTGACATCAGAGCCCCAGCTTCAGCTCCAGCTCCAGCTCCATCTCAGTCTCCATTTCCATGTCTTCTCCTTTTCTTCGTCTGCTTTAATTATAATTTATCTGACTTGTGCCTTAGTCGGCATCGACGACATCCAGCGTGAGCGTATCTCAAAGTTTTTGACTTTTATCTGCTGCTGAATTGATGAGTATATAATAAGACTTTATTGGTCGAAAAGCGGCTTTCAGGAATTTCTTTCAGTCAAGTGGAATGGGAATGGGACAGGCACTGGCACTGGCACTGCCTGTCGCCTGTCGTGGGTGTCTCCACCCTCCTCCAGCTCCTCCAGATTCTCCCAGCCCCCAGGTCCTTTTTGGCGAGCGTGAGAAAAAGAATACTGCGGCGCTGCCCTTCTTCCTTTCCTTGTGGTTTCTCTGGCCAATGCATTTCTCTTGTTGTGGCAAATTCATCGAAGGAAAAAAAAATAACAAGAAGTAAAACCAAAGGAACGCGCGTATGCCTTGGAATTTTGAGACTTCAGCCCTTTGGTATTTTGCTTCTTTATTTTTTTTTTTTTGTTTTTCGAATAAATTGCAAGCGGAAATCAGACAAGCGACTCAACAGGCTTCCCTTTTCCTGTGGTCAACTTGCTTAAAATTCACCAGACACCCGCTGAGCGAGGGGGAGCTGTTTTAGAGCATAAATACTATATAGTATAGGCCAAGTTAAGCACACACGTGCCAGCAAAAAAATATACAAAGACGAGAGAAAAACCAATAACAAATAAACAAACAAGAAACACATTTGTTAGACGAAAGCCGATGGAAATATGCATAAACATAATAATAACAAGTAATTTACATATTCATCTAACATCGGATTGAAGCCTAAAACCATAAGTCAGGCATTGAGAGCTCAAAGATGCCCTCAACTTATTCGAATCACTCGCCGCCAGATACTTAAAAAAAATTTGTAGAAAGGCGAAAAAATAAAAACTGTAAAAATAATCGCGCGACAAATTTATGATTAGTTGGGTGTTATACTCGATGCCCAGTCGATGTGGCTGCCACTCCCCCTGCATTTTTTCCACCTGCCTGGGTTCATTGTAAATGTCATCGATCGGTTTTCATTGTGTTTGCGGCGCGGAGAGAAAAATCGTTTTGAAAAAATGCTTTGGCGACATTTCTTTCCCGGTTTTTTCTTTCTTTTTTATTTCTAACTGAGGGGCGTTAGGGAGGTGGCAACAACAAAGCGGCTTACACTTTGTTTACAATGTTGCCTGGCTATTTTACAGATATTTCCTCTCCCCCCCTACCGGCTGCTGCGTCAATATTGATCCATAAATAACAGAGATCCCCAGCCAAAGCCGAAAACTAAAAAACCGAAAACTGAAAAGCCAGACAAGCGGCGGCCACGTTAGACGGCCAAGTCGGCGAAGAAGATCTGGCCGAGCGGTCACGTCTCAAGTGAAAATGGTTTTTAAGTGGGCAATGCCTAGTGAAAATTAAACTGTCCCCTGGGCACGTCAACGCCATCATCATCATCTGCAGTCCGGCCAAAAAGCGAGCTGAGATGCGTTTGGGTTTGGCTGAGCAAGAGGAAGACGAAGCGACAACTTCTTTAGGGTTTTGGTCCAGGGATCAGCTAAGACAAAGGAGGAGAGTTGGGCATGTTAAGGAAAATATGATGCCTTTTAGTAATACCCTTTAATTAATTAAATAGAGAAAATAAAATAGATAACATTGTTTGAAAAACATTTATAATATTCTAAAGAAACCAAAACAAACCTTGGTTTAAACAAATATCTATTTAATATATGCTTTTTTATTGCTTAATAAATGTATTAAGCACCTGGCCATAAATAAATGTTTATTTATTTAAGAAGTCAAATTTGTATTTCATTCCATTGTTGCGAATTCTGAGAAATCGATAAACAAAATAATTTATTAAAGTGAATGCCAAAAAAGAGTTCTTTATTAACAAAATGTATATATGTGGTGGGGGCGTACGAAGACTTCATGAGGGTTTAGAAATATGAACAGGTTATTTTTGATCAACACAAAGACAAAGAAAACTTGAAACAATTGAAAGATGAAATAATTTCCTATAAATTGTATAAAATAAAATAAATTATGAACAAAGTTATTAAATATGCATAAAGGAGAGAAAGAGTTGAGAATATTTTTTAGGAAATAAGAAATACCCTTTATTCTGACTCTATCTTAAGGTATCATCCCAGAGAAAGAAGATAACAAAAAGCCGAAAAACCAAAAGTGTCAACTCTAATTGCCTTTTGCTTGGACAGCGATGGGCTCTGGTCTTCAGACTCCAGTCTCCCGTCTTCCGTCTTCTGTCCCCCAGCCTCAGAGTCTCTCTGGACCCTTTCTTGCTTTCCGCGAGAGAGTCTGCGGAGAATGCCTAACCATATAACCCCCCTGATCCCTTTAAAGTCGGGGTCTTTTGGTCAACTCTGGTCGTCAAATATTTGAGGTTGACTTTGGCCTGCGCTTGCGCAAATACTAATAAAATTTCGGTTAATTTTTTTAACTCGACACGCACACACACACACACACACTCAACTCTGGCCGTACACATATATTTTTATTTATTTGCTGTTGCTGTTGTCGCGCACTTGACTGTAATGGATTTGTTGGCATGAAGATATTTCTTTATTATTATTATTCGTTTTGTCGGATGTCGACTGTCGACTGTCGCTTACTTAAAACAATTTCGTCGGAGGGACTTTCCTTTGACAAACAGCAGCGCGGGGGATTACATAAATTAGGCACTCGCCGCAGTTCAAAATTAAAGTGCAATTCATATTCGGAGATACCGCACTCAGTGGGGATTTATGTCAACCATTAGCTTTTCGGGGGTGGTGCGGTCTCAAAATATATATGTACATACATGCATACAAATATCTGGCAAATCCAGCAAGTGGAGCTCGTAAACAAACATTACAATTAAGTTTTATGCGACAGACATTTGTGATTATAAACTCGGCGAAAATATTGGTTGGACTAAAAGCCAGTTGCGGATTTTCGCAGGAGAGGAGTTACAGGTTTTCAACAGCTACAGGTTTTCCACTTTATGAGTGTTGGCCTAATCAAAAAAAAAAACGAAAAGAGAGAGAAAAAAATGAAAACAACAATCGACAGATCTTGCGGTGGGTCTCCTCGTGACTCAGATGCGTTTATGCAACGCCCGTAAATTTCCTAACCCAATCCACCCACCCATCCACCCACCACTGACCACTCGAGACGCCTTATCACCAGAGACCCCCTCTCTTATCACCGCTCGAAGTGGGCGTCGGTGGTGGTGGGCAGCTGTCCAGTAAATAGAATTGTTTTTTTCGCGGCTAGAAAATTCATGAATTGCGACTCGAGCAGTGACGTAAATCGAAGGACAGATAGGCCAGATCGGGCGTATATAGCGTATATGGAGTATGTATATGATAACACCCGACCATGTGCGGTGGGTGGCCGCAATCGCAATCGAGCAATCTCCGCTCACGATTTTATTCTAACTTTGTTTTCGTCTCTATTTTCTATTTCCCCCAGCGGGCGGCACTCGGCATTTATTTATATGTGCGTTTAATGCTCATTCAATCCGTAATCAGCGATCTATGTAGTCCAATGACGTTAATTGAAACTACTCGAGATTAAAAGTTGTTTTCAAGTACGTGCTGCGGCAGCCGCCTCGCCAATGGCCCCACCGACACTAAAATTCGGTTCATTGAGGACTGCGTGTGGTTCGCTTCCCTCCTGATATGCCAAATAAAAAAAGAGGCTAAGAATTATAATAAAAATAAAATAAATATATATTCAACAATGACAGCGGCAGTGGTGGTGGGAACGGTGCTATCTAAAGTAAACCTCAGACTGAAATTTGTGCTGATAAACTGCTGTTTAGTCTGGGAAAATGAAACCACAAGAAGTGAATGGGGTTTTGGTTTTAAGATATGAAAAGTATAGGAATTTTGTACTAAGGAATCTGCTAAATATTTATTATACATTTTATATGAAATGAGTTCTTTACTTTATAAATATAAAATCGTTTTAAATTATGTTTGTAATATTTTTCCTTGACTTCTTATTTAAATAAATGTTCTATTTCAAATTCCATTTCTTCTAAGGTTTCCCCTACTCCTTGCTTCCTTCAGAAAACCTCAATTTAATTAGAGAAATTAAGACAAAGTCTGAATTAGATCAGTTCTCTGGAAATAACTTTGATTCCATGTGGGACAAAATGGCCAGCAGACTTTCAGTGGAAGATCTCTAGGTTCAACTTCCCTGCTAATTGAAGGGGTGTGATCCGACGGAATCACTGGTGATGTGATCTGATCCTCCTCCTCCGCCAGCGGAGGCTCTAATGAAAAACAAAACGTTTATCAAATGCATGATAACAACGCATGTCCAGGGCCGATCCGATCCGATCGGAGGCCCTATCAGATGTCGGGGAGATCACCACTTTGGTCGGCCGAAAGGTGTTAAACTCTTGCCAACTGCGGCAGACATGGCAGCCTAGTCTTTGTTTTATTGTTTAACGCATTCCAATTAACATCTCCAATGATCTGTCTGATTGTGTGTCTCTCTTAACGCACACGTGATGATTGAATTTTAATTTTAACTTGCCAACTCTGGGCCAAAAGCTTTAACCCTTTTGTGAACACCTTCGCCGCCTCCATCCATCTTCACATTTTCCCCCTACGTTTTTTTTTTTTTTTATATATTTTCTGAACCGGGCACGACTAATCCAAATCAAATGGCTTCTCCAAATCAATTCGTTTTCAATCGTTTAAAGTTAATTAACGCGCCAGAATTTTATTTCACTTTACACATTCCTCTTTCATTTCGACGGCCGCTACTCCTCCACCATCTCCACCTTTTCCTTTTGTTCTGTTACACGCTTTTGTTTTGCTGTAAATTTATTTTATGTTTTTACCTTTTTAAACTTTTGTTTTCCTTTTTTTTAAGCCCGCGTATTGTGTGCATTTTTGTTGCTGCTTATTTCGCCCAACGTCTCAATTTCAATGCGCGCTCTTTTGTTGTTCTTGCCATTTGGTTTGTATTAAAATTGTTAATTTAAGGCTGTGCCAGAAATAAATTAACCAATGAACCAGGGACCCCAGCTCAACCCACCGATAGGGGGCAGGAAAAGTGGAGAGATACACTAAGAAAATTAGATACTATTTGAGAAAGTCAAGGGCTTTGAGAGGAGAGTTGATTGTGTTTTAAAATATTTTACTAAAGGTAAAGTCTTAGAAAAAATGCATTTAATAATTAATTTTTATTCTATTGAATATAAAATAAATATAAATATAAAGTTTTCCCTCTGCAAACTTCTTTGAATATCTAAATGAAGTCAAAAATAAGTATTTAATTACACAAATCTTTTACAGATATCTGCAGCTGTTAACCATTATACAAGTTTTTCTCCTTGTGTATAGAAAATAGTGAGAAATGGGGAGCTGAGTGCCGAATGCCGAGGTGGCTTGTATTGTTTTGTGTGTGGAAAATGCAAATTGCAGCTGACTCCGAGGTCCGTTCAGTGCGCCTCAGAAAAATGGCGTCGTGCGGGTGAGACTCAACCTCGAACCCGAAACCACTGAACACCGCCGCCGCCACTGCCGCACCACCTGAGTTAACTGCACCACCCGCTGCTCCCCCAAATGCCCCTTTCCTTCCCCGTTTTAAGGCTGCTTTATATGCCAAAAGCAGTGGGTCCGATCGGCAGACGTCGCCGTTCGTCATATATGGCGCGGTGCGTATAAAGCCCGGGGAATCGGAGGATCGAAGGGGGAGGAATCGGAGATGTCGGAGGAAAAACTGGGGAAAAATCACTCGCCAGACTCGCGCGACATATTGAGAAATGTGCAATAGCCTAATGCCCATTTATGGCATCACTTTTCATGGCAAGTTGCATTTATCGCCGATCGAATCGGAATCGGAATCGGTTTAGAGCGATCGATCAAACGTTTGGCCTGGCGAGACAGCTCGAAAACACAAAAAAAAACCTAGAATTTTGATTTCTAGGGTATCTCAAAGACACAGAGAAGTTTATGCTAATTTATGGGAAGTGTAAAACAGCAGGAAAAAGGAGGAAAACTAGGGGAGGTATTAGATATATGGGACTTGAGGATATACAGGACTCTGGCGATCGATTAGGGGTTTTTTTCAGACTATATTAATTTATAAGATGGGTGATGTTGAAGAACTTTAAATATTAACTGCCTTAATATAAAGTAAAACGTAAATTATCCTACCAGTAAATAAATACAAAAAGCTAAGTAAATACCTTAGTTTCTTTCTCGCTTTAAAATGTTTTTAATTAAACATAAGGTATCCTTATTTCTTTAATTAATTACCTCACTGATTGCTTGATTTTTGGTTGATTTTAATTTTGTATAAAAATATTCTTTTGTAAACTTCTACATATAAAATCGAAGCCACCTTCGACAGCTCTTCTGTCATGCCTTTAAATGGTATAAATTACCAATGAATGACATACGATTTAATTGCCCGGCCTGCTAGTAACTAGTAAACTAGCAACTAGCAACTTGCAACTTGCAACTTGCAACCAGCAACTTCTGCTGCATACAGATCAGTTTGCGAGGAGATGTTGCCAGTTGCTGGAATTAATTAATATTGCACTTTTGAAGCGCGTGCATACAAATTTGTCAGCTAGTCTGCGGCTCAGGTGTAGACAATTGGCATAGTTCACATACAGGGAAAGAAAAAGGGGTATAATTCAGGAATACTATATAGTTTGCAGGAAAATAAATGGTATCCTTAAAGGGGAAGTAAATTAAAATTGCAATGATTATTAATATAAAAGAAAATCAACTGTTTCTTGTACAAAACTAAAACTTGGGAAGAAGCTCACATTTGTATTGTATTTAGCTCCCTTTGAATCTGTCCTTTTTCTCGGTGTATAAAAGCTTATGTCTGCTTTTGGCCAGGATGGGCAATTAAAATTGCAAAGAACTGGAAATGGAACTGGGAACTCGAACTGGGGGCTAAGGGTCTATCTATCTTCCAGGCTCTACTATCGCTGACTTGGCTTTGGCTTTGGCTTTGGCTTCAGCTTCAGCTTTGGCTTTGGCTTGGCTCTGGCTTGGGTGTTGTGTGCGTCAATTTGCCAGGAGATCGGCGATGTCAAGTCGCACAGCGCCGATTGACGTCAAACTCTGATAGAGAAATGGTACTCGGTGTACTGGGTACTCAGATGATGCCTCCTCCGGAGGGGGCCTGTGCCTGTTGTGGGCTGATATGAACTCATCATCAATCCATCATTCATGGGTGCAATCGATTGCACAGTCACATCTGTAATATATATTTTTCATGTGTGTATATATATTTCCAGATCTGATATTACGCTGAGGCGCAAACTGAAAGCCGATCGCCCGGAGTAACTGGAGCTGCTTACTTTTGACACATTTTTTGGAGTATATTTATATACAAAATGCTGACTTTGGCAAAAGTGATTTATTACTCACATTTATAAATGAAATAATTTTAATTTAAAATATTGAAGCAAATATAAATATTTACTTTTAATGAAGAGTAAGTATTAGGAAATATTTAACCACGAATGTAGATAAACAATTTCACCTATAACTCTTTCATTTTTTTACTGATCATTAAGCTTCTTCACATAAATTAATTAATTGTTTATTTTAGCTGCCTAATTTTTAATAAAATCTATTCCTGAGAATACTCATATTTTCTCTTAATATCCCTGACTCTTTATTTCATTTCTTTATATTATTTTTCGGCCACCCAAATATAATATTTCTTTAGGGAGATCATTGTAGCCGTCGGCAAACTCACCTTGATTTTTGTGTGGATTATTTATTTGTGAGTGGGAATTATCCAAGCATTATCCAATTTTCAGCAACCACTTTATATGCTATTATACTTTTCTTGAAGCTTTTCCTTTAGCTGTGTTTCTCTGTGTAAACTCTAATGGCTAATATTAAAATATCACACTTCTTTTTTGCTTTGTTTTGTTTTATTTTGACGTTTAATGTGAGGGTTAGGCTGCGCTTGCGTGTGTGCCGCGTGCTTAATTGATATAAATAGGCTTAATTTGTGGTATTACTTTTGTTGTAAGACACTTGAATGGCAACGCACTTTTACACTTGCATTTATTTCGCATTTGTAATTTATATATTTATATTTTGCTGTTTGGCAAGTTTACATTTTCCTTTTGTTGTTGTTGTTTTGTTTAGTGAACGTTTAAATGTGGATTAATATTGTTTCACGCGCGATCAGTGGGCCGCATTTTGTGGCATGTTTCTCGGCTCGCGGTCTCGTCGCGTCAACGTGCGAATAACAAATAACGAAAACGAACGAAACGAAACGAACGAAACGGATTTCCCAAAGCCAACGGCGGTTTTTCCGACGCAGCGTCGTCGTCGGCAGCGCTTCGGGTGGCAGCAGCAGCAACACACAAACACACACACAGAGGCGACCAACCACCGCGGAGGTGGAGAGAGTGGAGAGAGCGGAGAGCGAAAGGCACTCGGCACACGCACTTGGCCCAAACACCGAAGCTTTGCGAAGAATTAAAGAACTGAAAGACGCGTCTTCGTAGTTGGCGGAAGAAATGCTTTTTGCGGCAGCGCGTGCGGAACGTTAGTGAACCTGAACCGACACTGCCCAGCAAGATACAGATACTGACTTCTGAGTAGAATCCACAGCCGAGCCGCAGTAGCAGCAACAGCGGCAGCAGATACACCAATACCAGCAAGCCTCGGGCCACACCAACACCGACGCAGGCGGGCCTTGCCTTCGGTGTGTGCGTGCACCCAGTCTAGGCCTCTCATTCGCCGGATAAAGTTCACAGAGACAGAGAGATAGAGGCGAGCTGCTGCTCAGGAAAAGTGTGAGAGAGGCAGCACGTGGAAAAACCTATTTGTTTTTGTTTTCTTAACTCTGCTGTTGTTGTTGTTGCTGCTGCTGCTGCTGCTGCAGCTGTGGGAGCTTAACACCCACTCCAGTATCTTTCTGCCTCACGCCCTCTCTCTCTCTCGCTGCCTCGGCCTCGGCAGTTGTTGTTTATGGCTGCGTGGGTTTCTAATTGCTCAAAACTCTCTATGCCAATGAAAAGCACTCGGGCTGCATTTTCAGCTTTTTTGGTGTTGCCTCGCTCGCCTGCTTGCTCCGCCGCCGGCAGGGCTCCGAAGAAATAGGCACCTCCCACTTCACGGATTCGCACGGATTTACGGACTAACAGATTCACACGACGGCGTTATATAATCGTGACTTTGGTGGAAGATATAAACCACTTCAAATTGGTGGCTTGATACTCCTTATATCTGTTTTAATGTCTTTGGGGAGGCGAGGCTTAATAAATCCTTTTAGGTTGCCTTTAAGCTTTAATATTTGATGGGTCACCAAAACAAGTTCTTTTATTTTCATATATGAGTTCTATGAAATAATTAAAATACACCTTTGTTTATAGTAGAAAATAGAAAATATGTTTTACTAAAAAGCTTACATTAAGCTTCAACAGTTTACTCAACATATTATTTAAATAAAAAGACAACTTACATTTAACAGTATTCCGTAATCTTTAGTAATTAAAAAGTATATTAAAATAAATATTACCCATAAAAAAATGTCCCAAAAACTGTATTCTTTTATAAGATTAAATAAAGATTTAGCTGAAATAATATACTTATTCTATACACTTATTTTATAATAAACAGCTGCTTTAATTAAATTCTTTATGATGTCCGACCTTTCAGATACTTAAAAATATAAAGTCAACCGTTTTTCTTTGTAACTGAAATTTTTCCAAGCTAAATTTACTTTTATTTTAGCCTTAATATTACTAAAAACCAGCTATATTTATTTTAAAATCGGATACTAGCTTGAGTTAAGTTTTGTATGGGAAAATAAGATTAAGATGTCAAAGTATCTTATGGTTTTCATATAATAAAGTAACATATAATTTCTCCTTTGTATCTCAAAGATACATTTACTGTTTCATTCATATTTATTTCCTCAGAAAATCAAAACTGAACCATAAGAAAATCTCAGCCGTCTAAAATACGGATAAAATCCCCGGATAAAATCGCTCTCTCGCACCTACACCTCACACAGATACAGTATCTCAACCGCTTCGGCTCTCTCTTTCTCTTTGTATCTGTATCTTTGCGCTCTCGTGAGAAATGCCGGCAAAACAATCTCACGGATATGAACTTGAAATGCCGATGCAGCCGAGAGCGAGAGAGGGCGTTCTGTGAGTGTGTGTCAGATTGCGACGCAGCTGCTGCTGCGGCTTGCTGTGTGTGTGTGTCCAGGTGAGTGTGAGTGTGTTTACAAAACAAAAACCGAATTGAGAAAAAAACAAAAAAAAAGGTAAAGGCAAAAGCATGCCAAGCAGCAGCAGCAGCAGCGCAGCAACAACTACAATTTGTGAATGAACGAATAGTAGCACACGCACACACAGTCAGCACTCACACGCACACGCTTTGAGATACTCTGCGGTGTGAGTGTATTGTGGGCAGGGAAAATAAACGAGACGCGAAACGCGTTTACGCGATTCGTACAAAAATTCGTGGGTTCGCTTCGAGAGCAACAATGTGTAGGTGTGTATGCAGATACACCTATATAACGCAATAAATGGGTGTGCGAGTGTGTGTTGTGTGTGCCTGTGTGCTTGGGGAAAAGCAACAACAATGAGTTATTGAAATGAGACGGCGACAAAAAGCAAACCAAAATGGTGTAGGTTAAAAAGTGATCAACGATCGGCTATCGGTGAGATATATTTCGATACGATATATCCACGTCTGTATAGGTAGTATCGGGGGTGGGGTGTTTCCACACACGCAGCCAACACACAATTCGCCTATTTGTTGATTTCTTGATTTCTCGATGAAGTCGTTCGAGTTGGCGACATTTTTCCAGCTGCCTACTGTTTCCCGATAAATACTAGGTAGCCTTGCGGACAACGGGGCGTATGATTTTTTAACTAACAAGTTTATTAACATGAATAAATACATATGCCTTTGATTTTTTGCGATAACATTATTAATTTTAAGATATACATAAAAAAATTTTCAGAGAAAATTATATATATTTTATTTCCTCTTACAATATTTATATTAAACATTAATTAGCAAAATCACAGTTTATAATTTGAAGAGCAAAAACAAGATGCTCTAAGACTTTGTGTTATATATGTATTGATTACAATTTATTTATTACTCCTGTGTATTTCAAATAATCTTAAAATTTATTTAAAATGTTGTTAGGTATGGGTTTATATTTCTATATGTTATTTGCTTAATTTAATCTATTAAATATACTTCTAAACACTTTGAGATTTTGCTCTTAAGCTAAAAATATATTATTGGAAACTCTGTCATAATTAACAAACTTAAATAAGCATAAACTTTACATTTTATTTCTTTTTTTATAATTATAAATTTTAGGGAATAAAGTTTTAAAGTAAAGAGCTCAAATAAATTTGTAAAAATCTGTACAAGTTATTGAAATTTTGCACATTTAAAATATTTTATATATGAAGTGGTTTGTATATAACTGGAAGAATAATTATAAGTTTACGTAGACTGCTTTAACTCTCCTAAATAATTAAGAATAGGTTTAATAATAATTTCAAAATAAATTTAGTAAAAGTAGGTCTGATTCTCTGTGCCACCCATGCCAAATTTATATTAAAAAATTAAATATTTAATTATAAATCTGTACCAGTAAATATGTTTACCAATTAACATTTTAATTCCCATTAAAAATTAATCCCTACAACTGACGGGTATTAAAAATTCGAACACTTCGTCGCCTGAGGCCTCCGTCGCTGTTGTGTTGCTGGCTTTAGTCTGAGCGTTAAGTACATTTCAGTGTCGCTGAGGCCTACGCCCGAAATTGAGATGAAATGAAATTAATATCAATACAAAGTCGTACCCCGCAGACCGGACGGCAATCAAGGTAAAAGTTCTCGCCTTTATTTCAATGCTGCGATTTCGAGTGCAGCTGCAGCAGGGGAATGTGTCGCTGCGAGATTCCTTTGCAGCGCATATTGCCTTTTGTGCTGGAAATCTTCCCACGGTTTGGCCCAGTCATCATCAGTCCACGACTTTAGCAAAATTCTCGCCCTCTCAGGGTCTCGGTCTTGGGCCCAGGCCTGCCTCCTTATTGTTGTCCTCGCGGCCACCCCAGCAGCAGCACCGCCACCACCGCCGACCCAGCACCAACCCAGCAGCAACCCACCACCAACCCACCCGATTTCAACCCACCACCACCACCTCCGACGATCCCGGGATTCCTCTACATATCCCCGATCCCAAGTCCCAGGTCCCAGATCCCGTTGTGCAACCCCCATAAGGATTTGTTCTCTTTTGGCGGGAAAAACTGCGACGAACGTCTTCGCGGCACAAAAGGCAAGATCTTGTTCAGAGATTTTGTGGCCTGAGGCACTAAATCCAAGCAGCAGGAAAACAGAGAGCTACCCCTATGGGCGGCAGCTTTCAATAGACTCCTGCTGCTCCTTTTTGCTTAGAGAGTCTTTTTACGGGCTTTAATGAGGCGCAGATCGCGATGGGAGGGCGGGCGAGCACACGGGGGGAAAAGTCGAGGTAAAGGAAAATTAATTACAAAATTGAATTTCTTTTTCTAAAAGCAAAAACTCATAAGAAACCTTTTTTAATTAATTTTTATTAATTTCATTTAATTAACCATTTTCTTGATTTATCAAACTGCTATGAGAAACTTCTTCCTTTAGGTTTTCAGTCAGTGAAATAAAGTTTTAAGCTTTCTCCTACATTTTTTCAAAACTAAATAAATTTTAAATATAAATCAGATTTTTCTCTCTCTGTAAAACTCCCAACACGTTGCCATCTTTGACTTTCCCATTCATTAGAAGCGCCGAAACACAATTTTCAATTAAGCACGCAAAAACGCCAACATCTCTGGCCGATCGGGCAATGCCAGCCGCAATTTGCATTTGCAACTGCAACTGGGAGTTCGCTGCAACATAATAGTGCCAGCCGTAGCGGCAGCAACAACAACAAAAGCTGGCGGCGCAATAACCATAAAAGTGGATGACATCCCAGCACCTTGAGGTGACGCCAACGGCAGGAGATCAGAGGGGAGATTTGGCCAAGAGACTAGAGATCTTTATGCTGGGCGTTTTGCTGGGGGTCAGGTGGAGAGATGTCGCCGTTTCTAAAGCGCCAATTAAAAAAATCTAATTTGCATGCTAGTGTTGAGTCTCTCACCTCTCAGAGATTCCCACGGATAAGCCAGGCTCCAGAAAGATAGTGTTAGAAGACAGGAGACTCATGATTTAAAACCAACAGCTGGCTGAATTTTTAATCACAGAAATCTGTGCAAAAACGGAATAAGACAGCCTAACTGTTTTAATTAATAAACTAAAATATTTAAAAAATAATTTCAAAGTAAAAATTAATATTTGTTCATTAATAAATGATCTTGAATCTTTTTTGAACATAATTCCAAGTATTCCCTATAAATTTCAAACTCCATTAATTATGTTTCTTAGCTAAAAACTAACTTAAATCTTGGCAGCTTAAATATATTTAACAATTTATTGATATTATTGTTTTAAGCCAAAGGGAATCCCCCTTCTTTGTGTCCCCGTGATGTCTTAAGCTTTCTGGGAAACTTTCTTTAACTCACATGGCGTGATTGATGAGGCCACTGATGATGGCAAATTAAACTCAATCAAACGATTACTGATTCAATGGATGATTTACTATTTATAGAAGCTTCATTAGTGCCAAGGAATTCGAAGAGATCGATGGCAGAAGTATGCTCGAAATCATTCCGAAATTTTCACCAACTTCCGCAGAAGCCGTGGCTGTTTCGTAAGTTTTGATGATCCCTCGCCACCAGCATGTTTACCTATCTATCATAACCTGTCCCGTCTGTTCGTTTGGCTCTTTCAGGCAATTAAGCTCTTCTTGCTGCTCATTTTTTCTAAAGTCTTCTGTTTTTTTTTTTTGGCACAACTCTGAGATCTTATCACGGCACTTTGCACTTCCTCCAACACACACGAGCTTGAGATACTATTGTTGGCGTTGTTTTGCGTGTGGTTTCTGTATATCTTTTTTGGGTTGCCTGTTTTTGGATTTTTTTTTCATTCTGCTACCAACATGAGCTTAAATCACGCGCACGCCCCGAAATCTTGGCCAAGATCTCGGCGGGAAGACAAATTTCGTATGATTTACCTACAGCGTTGAGATGAGTTAACCTTTAGTGCGCTGACGAGCTTAGGGGGAGTTGCGGGTGCGACGCCATTTCATTCACAAAAAGTGTTGTCTTAATGAAAATCTTGGCAGTTTTTTATTTCTTTTCGGTCAGTGGAAGTGGGAAGGTCGCCTGGGACTCGTCTGAAAAGTGGGCACATCCACTAAACTTTAATGAGATGCCTCGAGGGGCGTAGACAGAAGCCAATGTTTTGTTCTTTAAACATACGCATCGACATCGCTGGGGCCCTGAGTTAGTTTAATTGATTTTGTTGTTAGTTAGGCTGGCACCGATAAATGTTTAGTGTAGCCATTAAATCCAAGTGATTCCACTTCCAGCAGAGCTGTTGCTTTTTTCCACTCCTCAAAAGTAGAGTTGTTACACTCAAAAAAATTAACGGAAAGTGTCTGGGAAATGGGTAAATTCAATGAAAATAAATCTGTGTTTAAAGAATTTTACAGGTAATTAATTTTATCTTGAAAAAAAGATATTTTCAAAGGCTGATGTTTCCTTTTTTTTAGGGGTTTCTATCAGCTGGCCCATAAAAGGCGGCTTCTTGAGAATATTTAATGAGAAAACTCCCTCTTATGACCTTTATTTAAATTAGCGTTTTTCCTAGCCTTTTTTATTTCAATTTTTATAAGGGTTAAATATTTTAAGCCCATTCACAGCTGAAACAATATCATAAATTTAACCCTTTTTACGCCAAAAGTTATATCATATTTTTTTAAAGAAAAAATGTACAAATAAGGCGTGAGAAAAATTAAAAATCCTGTCACCTAAATATAATTAAATTATTTTTTATTTTTATCAATTACCTTAGGGAAATATCCCTTACAACATTTACGATTGAAGTAATTCATTGCTGATTTTATTTTTCTTTAATCATATTTTTTATATTATGCTCATATTAGCTTTATAAATTGTTTACTAATCTTGCCAGCTTCTTGGTTTATTTTCTAATCTTAAATTAAATTGTTCACCTCTTTTCTGCCACGTGTAATTGTTCCAAGTTTTTCCGAACGTTGCAGCATTTTCTCACGTCGCTTAAATGGCTTAATAACCCAATCCGAATGCAACATTTTGTGGCCGAGCTTTAAGTTGTTGGTAATCGCTGGACTCCCCCTCTACGGCCGGCTCCCCTCCCGCCATTCGGTGGGGTAGTAACCCGCTTCCGGTCTGCGGTCCTCCTCTCATCAATGAATGGGCCAAGTGAATGAATGAGTGAATGGGGCTATCGTGTGGTTTGTGTGTTAGAAATGCCATAAAAAATGCAACAGCGGCATAAAATTGATTTGATTGCCAAGAAGTTGATGATGATCGGGCAGAAGTAGCAGTCAGAAGCTGGATGAGGATGAGGATGAAGATGAGGAGATCCAAGATTCAAGAGCAGCCGGAGGTGAATCCTACACCCGCCTGAGAGTCTAACTTATTTTGCCCATGGCCGGGGCAGGTTGTTGCAGATCGTAAAACCTCCCCACTCCCCATTCCAGTCGCCGTTCTTCGATCCCCGATCAGTCCCAAGCTCCAGATGTAGGCCGAACCACTTTGATGAGCTGGATGGTACGGAGTGGCTTCCTCAGATTGAGATAGAGCCGGAGACGGAGTCGGTCAGAGATTCAGAGAAAGAGACGGGGTCTCGGCACATTTAGAGATTAACTGGTTTTATTGCTCGATTGGCTATAATATCTTTTATTTACGAGTCTCGGGCTAATTTGAATTTTCAACGTTTTCTTTTTGGGCTCTCGCCTTTTGGCGCGCTCTCTTATTTCTATGGTTTCCCACACTTTTACAGGTGAATGGAGTGGCATGAAGTGGCCGGCCAGAAAGGTATTTTTGTGTTTGTGAAAGATTTTTGATCGCATGATTGTTATATTTTATTGATCAGCTTTATATACATATACTTATGTATATATATATTTTTTGAAACGCTTCAGTTTTCGGGGCCGTCGTGTGTGTCTCCCATTTTTTTTTTCTTCGCTTCATGTATGTTAATCGTTTATGTGTCTAAGCTCATTTCTCCACCGGAGCTGAGCATTTAATAGTTTAATTTTTATTTGAATGAACAGTTAATTTTATGCCAAGTAGCCAAAGACTTTTGTTGCCTCTGTTACCAGCTTCTTGTGGGAGTTTTTTTTAAAGCGTGTGTAATCCTCCGTTTGGCCTTTATTTTGGATCCCAGAAAATAAACATAATTTATGCTGAGAGCTGCCAATCGAACGACTTAGGCAGCGAACTTGAATTGAAAATCGAAAGACTTAAGCAGGGAACGTGAATTGAAGTTTATGCCCCGATGATGATGATGTATCTGTGTTTATGCCGAGATTAAGATAGTCCCAAGATAGTTCCTAAGTGGAAGGGAATGGTGGTGTATGTTCCAGCTGAACCCCTTTTTTTTTGGATACAATGGAAATTAGTTCCGCTCACTCACAAAGCTCGTCAAATGGGAAGTCCCAAGGCAGCTGCTAAGCTTTTTTTTTCTTGTATCTTTCGCTGATTCCCAAACTGCGCAGCAACTGGAAAGTAACCGAAAAAGATTGTAAAAGTGTTCATTAGGCAGGCGCAGCTGCGTCTGCTTACCTTCCCTCCTCCTCCTAGATTTTTTGTGTCCTTTTTTGAGGAGTTAAAATCCCAAAGGGACTGTCAAGAGGGAGGAAGAGATACTCGCTTGAAAAATGGGTGGTATGGGGTGGCCTCTTTCATAGTCCTGGCAGTGGCAGTGAAAGAAGCAGCCGGTCCCGCCTCATGGGGTGGTGGCGTTGGCGAGGCCCCTAAGTCCTTGATCCTTGGAACGGGATCTTTGAGTGCGCAATAAGCAATTCCTCGAAGGGTGGTGCTGGCGGTGGTGGTCTCTCGCATAAATCTTGGCACACCGTTTCCAGCCTCGCAACTCGTTTTCCCTAAATGGACAGCTGCCGGCTTGGCTGGATGATCCTCCATACGCCGAGCCGTGACAGATTGATAAATACTCCCTAGATTTCCACAAGATGAGCATTTTTCCAAGGAGGGCCAAGGAGGAGGTGAGATAGCCACCCGCCATAGCTGATGAGATGTGTACAGAGAGGGAAACATATATCCATTACTATACATTACATAAATATTTATAGTTTAAATTATTTAAATAAATTATAAAAAATTAATAACACGTTTGAATTGCCTACAAAGCAGATATTATATAAGAAGCAGAAAGTATCAATAGAAAACTCTTGTAAATAATGTTGTAACCTCTTAATTTTTAATGAAATTTTAAATTAAAATGTTTTACCCACCTTTATTAATGTTTCCTAATTAATAATTTGTTCAATTTTCTTGCATTTCAATTATAATTTAATTGAAATCGAGGCAATCATAAACAGACATTCTAATTCCTTTCTGGCAAGCGACTTTTTTCACTGTGCCCCCAAACTGCTTCGCGTATATATTTATGTCATTAAATTTAAGCATTTTCGTTTAGGCCATTCAGCTGGCCAACCTGTGATTAAGTTGGGCCCTGACTCGACTCACTGTCTGTCGCTCCCGCCCTCTCTTTGTCTCTCCTGGCCAATTGCATGTCCCGGCTAATAGTTGCAAGCTCCGCCACAAGAAATTCATATGAAATTATAAACGTTTTAGTTTTATTGTGCGTTGCCAGTCGGACACGGAGTTGAGTTGGTGGCGGTGGCGGTGGCGGAGGCCCCATAGCAGTGATAAATGTTTCCTACGCCAAGGTATTTCACCCGCGGCACCAACAGCGGCTGGAAGAAATCATACAAATGCAAATTTAATTGTAGTTCGCCGCATCCCAGTGGCAGACCCACAAAACGCACAAATATCTCTCGGCGACCGATGATTTCTTTTGCTGCAAATGAATGCTTTCAGCGTGGCACGCAATTTAAGTGGGCGGGGGGCCCGAAGGCATCCTCAAAAGTCCAGGATCCTCGCAGAGACACGGAATATGTGTGCCAGACAAAAAAAACCCAATGCGAATGCGACTCCAAATTCATTTGAATTTCTTTAAATGTTTCTTTTTGTCTCTGATTTTGGCTAACGGTTGTTCAGTTGTTGGCTCAGACGGGAGGCCTCTAAATCAACTTGTTGCCGCAGCTCCACCTTCTGATCCTTTTACCTTTCTCTTAATGCTTTTTTCAACGTCTGGCGGCGGGTCATTTATTTGTTTTTTTATTTATTCTCATAGGTATATAACTTTTTATGAGGTTGGTTGTTGGATATTAAGGCAATACTTTAAAATATATAACGGATCTCCAACTTGTAATTTTAATTAGGACTATAGACCAAAGAGTACTTTGCCTGCCTTTCCTGGCGTCTCCCACATGTTACTCTTTTTCCTTAAGGATAAAAACACTTGATCCCTGTTCTCCTTTCTCTAATTGCATTTACAATTAATACCAAAATTACACTACCTTCACAGCTGTTTTGCCACAATTCTGACACCTTTTCCGCTCTAACCGCAATGCGATCAGATGCGATCCTTTCGTCTGCTCAGCCTTGTGGCTCGTGCGTTTCAATTTTTCCGCTGTCAGCTGTTCTTTCTCAGATTTTCCTTGGCCCGACTTCTGTTCCGGTGGCAGCAGCACCTTTTATATATTTTTATTCTTATTATTTTCCTCAGCCAGCAACTCTGACTGCGCGCCAACGACTTCTTAAGATCAGCCCTCCATGCCTGATCCCACCGAGACAGCTGTCCCGGAGCGCTCCTGCAGCTCAAACAAAGGCCAGGGTCTCGTTTTTGTTTTGCCGGGAGAAGAGGTCAATAATCTTGGATCGGGTGGGGTGGCTGCAGATTGGCAAAACTCGGTGGTGGGTGAAGAAATTCGTGGCAAAATCTATGTTAAATTCATGTTCATGTGTGAGTTAGAGAGTGAACAATTTTTAAGGCTAAAGAAAATGCTAAAAATTAAAAAGAATTAAGAAAGCATAGGTTGGTTTGAAATGTATTTATTAAATTATTATTGGTTGATAATAATTAATATTAAAAATTGGTTATATTCCAAAAAATCTTTATTCCAGAACCCACAGAGATTTTGTTAATAACCAGAAATAGGCTGGGAATATTTCAATTATGTTCAAACTAATTCTAAATTAGCTTAATAAAAGTTTAATAATGTAAATAAATATTATTAGAAATATTTATTCCATTTAAAACTCCGCATAGAAATTTTTCCTGCTAAAAGAAAACCCCAAAAGTAACATCCTCTTCTTGCTATAATCATGAAATCCTCTATATGGTCTTAAATTTCTTTTGTCAAGTATCTACAAATTTCCCGATTAAATCGGAGTCGCCTTCTTCCGCATATCTTACCATGATGTCATTAGCGCGGCATACAAATATGCAACATTCGAGGCTCAAGGATGTGATGCGGGTGATGATTCCCCGCCGCCTCCTCTCCTCTTATGCAGGGGATGTCCTGAAAAAATCTGGTAAAATCAAAGACAAAGTGTGCGCTAGGTAGCCGAAGGGAGCTGTAAGATGGGTAGGAAATTAGATGTTATTGTACAAGCGAGACACACCGGGCCGTGGATAATAACAATGACGATGAGCACAGAGGAGAGGAGGGGAGGGCAGCAGCTCGCGCCAAGGAAAGAGGAACAGCTGATGTGGCAGATGAACTCCCCTCCAGTATTCGGAATACGGAGTTCCTTGGATGGATCATCTGACAGTGGATTCAGGTGCGGGGGTGTTTTCTCTTCAGCTTACCAGCTCCTGTTCCTGCTGTCTCTCTGATTTCTTTCCTTTTTTCTTAACAGCACGTGGCTGCCTTTGGCGCCCTTTTTTTCTGGTGTTCCTGCCAACAAATTATTCATCTGAAAGAGTTGAGTGCCGAAAGCAGAGATTGATCGGGTAGCCGAGATATCGGGTTTCGATACTTTGTTGCGCCCACACCGGAAGCGGGGCACAGTGGAACCTCCTTTTGCGGGGCTTCGCAGGAAGGGAAACCCGTTGCGTATCTGCATGCAAAGCCATGTAACTTGCAACATTATTGGCAACATGATCGGATGGAATCGGATGCAAGAGGCGACGGCAGGAGGCGGACTGTCAGATTGGCAGCTATATTGAGCCAGGCCCAAAGACGGTTATAATTGGCCCAAGGCAGCAACAATTTATCAACGCCGATTGCCATTTGTGTTGACAACTAACATAGTGGACACTCGCCGCCGGACAGTGGATCAGGAAAGGAATGGGTACTGGGTACTGGCCAGTGGTCACCGGTATTCGGTATTCGGTCCCCAAGATCTCAAGTTGGCATGAAGCGTGTTGATTTCGCACTTTACAGCTTGTAAAACCAGCAAAAGGCAGCCAAACAGCCAGTCGGCAGCACCGCCGCATCAGCGCTATGAAATTATTTATTTAATAATCGACAGCGAGTCATGAAAATGGTCAGCAATTGTCGTTAGTTGCAGCCGCTAATTGTGCACGAAAAGCTGAGGTAGCTGCACTTAAAGAAAATATCATTAAATTGAGGAGAATGGGGAAAGGAGAATTTTATGCACCTGTTTACCTAAGAAAGATTAATATTTTTAAATTTTTTTGTCTTAAAATTGTAATAAAATTTGTTTGTTTGAATTATGAAAAAATTAAAACTTTCAGAAATATGGAATTTTAATAATTTGCTCCGGTTCACAAATAGTTTTAAGAACAAACTTTACTGCAAAACCAATTTGTGGTGGTCGTAAGAATGAGAGCGCCACCAAGCGGCCACAGTTTGAACTGAAGCTTGTGGGCGGGAGGAAAGAGAGGGAAAGAGCTCGATGGATTTGCTAGTTCTACCCTCTTTCCCTCTCTTTCCTCTCGCCCAAAAGCTGTAATAACAGCCCAAAAGACTTAGGCAACAAACTTGACGTAACCGATTTACTTTTATATATTTTTTCTTAATTAAATTCGGTATTTTATAATATGAAAATGTATGAATTAATTTAATCTATGCTAAATTAAAGAAGGAATTACTGGCATTTAATTAACAAAAATGTTAAAGTGTGGAATATAAGGTTTGTAGTCCGCTAAAATAGTATTAAGAAATAACTTATTTATTATAATTTAAATAAAATAATAGAAAAATTTACTGGTAAATAATTTATAGTCAATCTCTTGAATTAAAATTGTAACTAGTTGTCAAGTTTTATTTATTTATTTAAATAGTATTTATGTCATCACATTTTCCTTGCAAATACACACATTTTTTTGATATTAAACTTAATGCCTAAGGCATAATGCCGATTACAACATTTTAACCACTTTTGTTGGCCAATTAAATCCAGCATTATTTTGTGTGTAGCATCGGTGGCTGTGGCTGCAGCATCACACAGAATTTATTACGTTTCAATTATGTATATGGGCAAATGTTGGCACAGCCAATTGGCAACGCATAAATCTCCAAGGAGTCGCTGCTGGCTCCCATCCCCTCCATCTCACCTTTCTCGCTCCCACTAACAACTTGGCCAAGCTGTCAAATTAGCACGCCAGCAACTTGGCCATTAGCAGTGGCCACTGTTTGCCTTGGCAGCTCTCTGATCTGGCTAATCAGCTTCCTACTCCTTAAGCGGTGGCTGCTGCTCTCTGGGATGCAACATGCAGGATGCTGTCTTGGCCACATTTGTGGGATATGGCAACACTGATTTATGCCAAGAGGTCTAAGCCTAATCAGTTCTTATCAGTTTCTCGCTTTCCAATTCCACTTACCTGGGATAGAAATTACCTGTAACCCTCTTCCTCTTTGGTCTTTTCCCCTTTTCCCATATTGACAGCAACATTTTGGACCAGAACTCACTTTCCAATTGGTTTTTCCTGGGACTCTAAATTAAGATGAACAAATGGAGGGTTGCTTGAGCCACGTAATTCATATTCCGCTGGCAGGGAGGAGGTAGCAAACATAAGCTGCCCCACCGGCAGCACCACATGCAATGTGTGTGGTCCTCCTCCTCCTCCTCCTCCTGGCTATCTGGCTGGCTGGCTTGCTCCTGGGATGCTGTTTGTCGTTGTCCGTGCATAAATCGTGTGAAATATCGCATTTCGCGCATTTTCGCTTCGTGTTAACGAGTGTCACATACGCACACAGGAAAACAATTGCCAGCAACAAGCATTTATTTGTCTTTTCTAGAGGAGAATCGAGAGGAGAATGTTGCTGCAGTTGTCCAAGGCAGTTGCTGTGTTGCTACTTGGGCAAGTTGCTTGTGTCGCTGGGTTTGCCCTGGGCATTTGCATATTGACAGCGCTGTGTGATAATGCTGTTGACATTGATATAGCTTCAAAAGTCTGGCCAGCAGACTATAGTGCTGTGTGGCTGCTGCGGCTGCTGCTGGCTGTTGCTTGTTGCTTGTTACTAGTTGCTGCTGGCTGCTGGCTGCAACGCCCACCAAACAATTGACAGTCAACAACATGCCGGCATGAGGCAGGCGAAGAAAAAAATTACAGAAATAATGCTACAAAAAAAAGCGCAGAATCTGATAAAGTTGCGGCTGTTGCGCATGCGCATGTTGCACGCCTACAAAATCATGTTGCACGTCAGTCGAGCGAGCTTTTTACCCTCAAAATATCTGTGAGTGTGTGTTCTCCTTTTGCGGCTCATTTAAATTCTGCAATGATTTTTACCAAGTACTTCAGCATATTGCTGCTCAAGGCCGCCTTTTCGTTCCGCCTGTGTGTGTGGCCATCGCTTTTGGGCTGGGTGGGGTTGGGGGTTTTTCGCTGACAGACGGCAGCCAAGAAGGCGGACTATGCCCAGATCGGATTTCTAGAAGTACACATTAAGAAAATAATTCAAATAATTGTAAAATATATGTGTTTGATATTGTAAAATATGGTATAAATAAATATATAATATTGTGAAAGATGTTGCAAGCTCAAAAGTGATCGTAAAACTCTAGATTTAGTTAGAAATTCTTATTATTTATATAAATTTTGAATAAATATCATTAAAATCTATCACTAAACCCTTCCTTTTTTCACCGTGCCCAGCTGGGCGGCAATTGATTCTTAAAAAACGCTGACAACTTACATGTTGCTACAACATGTTGCCGCGTTGACAAATCGGCCGCATGTACCTACTATGTAGATGCAAGCGGAAATTGGAAATTACGGCTAAAATGTTCTGGCCAACAGAGGGAAAAAAGAGAGCAAACGCCCACCAAAAATAGGGGCTTGCAGGTAATCCCCTTTTGGGGGAGAGGGAGAGCGAGGAACCCAACTAATAATCGCATAATACACGTACCAGGCTAATGATTAACCTGCATCATTATCGCTCCAAGATCTCAGATGCTGCCTCCTGAGAGCCCTTTCCTCACCCGTTTTTTTATTTGTTGTTGTTGTTGGATTTTCTTGTGCCCATCGAAAATTAGCTGCCGTATCTGCAGAAGCTCTTCCGAGCTGGAGTTTTGGGCTGGGTTCGGGGGCAGGACTACAAAGCATCCTGCACTTTTACTCGCCCATTCAAGATGAAGGAGGAGGATGATGGCCCCAAGGCAAGACCTGCAATCTGGCTTTATTTTATGCGCGGAGCGCGCTTAAAAATGCAGTCAACGTCTCCTTGGATGGGGCAGACAGGAACCTGCCGCTTAGGCGAATGCCTCACGGGCCCCAAAAAGGCAAGCGGTCCGACAACAGCAACATATACAGCGGCAGCAGCAGCAGCAACATCTACAGCGGCAGCAACAAATGGCATTAAAAAAAAAAACAAAAAAAAAAACCATCAGTGGAGAAAATTCACTGCATCCTCCCACTTTTTGCTCGGTACGCGAATGTTGCCTCTAGATGGGCCTATTATGTTGCTGTCGAGGCTGCCACTGCTGCTCCCGATGTTCCCTGCTTGTTGTTCGCCAATCATTAAATGCGTTTTTCATACACTCGATTTCGGGTTTAGTTTTGGTTTTTTTTTTTAATATTTTTTATGCGGGAGTTGCCGCCGCCGCAGTTGCTGGGATTTTTGATTTATGAAGCAGCAAATGAGTTCGCGAAAGGAGAGCAAGAGGGCTGAGCAACGCGAATGTATATCAAGTAAGTATACACCCACACTTCCGGCTCGAAATTGAATTGAGGGCGTGGCCGAGAGCCAGGGAATGTTGCCTGCGGCCCAGGCACATAATTATGCGCATGTTGCAAGTTGCTACGACTCCGATTGTGGCTGTGGCCAAACATCAAAGTGCCAGGCAGCAGGCAGCAGCTCCAGCGACGACGACGACAAATCGTTGAAAGTTACAGTTTAAGTTGCTGGTGCAGCAACAACTGCTGCTGCCAATCACTGCAGCACTGCAGCAGCCACTGCTGCGAGCAGCGGATAATCAGAATTCCAGCATTTTCACCTGTTGCCCGGACTTGTGGAGCTTGACATGTGCCGCACATGCCGCGCTGCCATTTGTCTGCACTTTAATGATGCGCCACATCTAACTGCAACAGCAGCAGCATTGCTAGTAGCAACTTTCAGCATTCACTGATTGCACACAGAAAAAATCATGAATTCAAGGATTTATTGAAAATTAAGAGAACAAAACATATAAATTAATGCTTAAACTATGTATATTTTCTCTTCCTGAAACGAAGAATGCACTGAAAAACTATCAAGGACAAAGTCAAAACCATACGATGCATATAATTAATCATTTTAATTGAATTTTAATAAACTTCACTTCTGGAAATTGAATTTTTGTTATGCGTCTAGACTCTAGACTCTAGAGTCTAGAGTCAGGAATTAAAATTCGTGTTCCTGTTAGCTAAAAGTACAAGGCCAGTGAGCCAGAACTAGACAGTATGTCACCCAACAGCCACGATGTCACTGGAGTCCTCTTTAAGACGGATGGCGAGACCGGTGACCTGGGCCTAGCCAAGGACCTGAGTAAGCACCGATGGCAGGAGAAAATCATTTACAAGCGAAAGGATATTAATGGCAAAGTAATTTTAATCGAATTATTACCTAAGGACAATATTTAATACATTTTATTTAAATTTCGGGGGGTTTTTTGGAATAAATAGAGTTTTCTGAAAAGACAAAGGCAGCAGATTTGTTATGCTTTCAGTGAGCTGCTTTTATTCGTTGCTTTATAAACCGAATAATATTATTTTATACCTTAAAACAAAATCAATATTAGGAATATGTTAAATATGATTGAGTTAATTTCCAACTATTAAGAAGTTGCCAACTATTAAGAAATTGTCAAATGTATTTATGAGCGAATGTAATTATCGCTGCACAGCTTAGACTCTAATTTAAATTAAATTGAAATTAAAAACAGAACAGAACATTTTAAACAAAAGCCAATAAACTTAGAAGAGAAAACACTTCAAAGTCAAGGCAAACTAGGAATTCTAATTAGTTGACTTTTAGCCTCCAAAGAATTATTTGTTTTCTATTTTCTGTGGGTTCAGCCAAGGCCCCACACAATGATATTGGGAGTGAGATAGGTTAGGACTTGGCTTAGCAATCGTGGAGTGTCTATGGTAAGGAGTCGGTGGATTTATGGTGCCATAAATCGGTCCGAGGGGGTGGGGCACTTGAAAAATGCCAGTTGTGGCCACACTAATTAGTTTGCCCAAGAGCCCCCTCCGGCGATTGCATAATTTAGGTAGCCAGCTCCTTCTCCTGCTCCTTCTCCATTGGCTGCTCCTGGACCAACAACGCCCACACAACAGAAACAGAGCTTGATTTCCTGGAAAGAGTCGCCGCCCAGGGCCATGCTAATACCTCCACCCTTCCTGGAAGCTGACCAGATCCCAGAGATCATGGCAGCAGCAGGAGCAGCAGCAGGAGCAGCAGCCGTTACCCGAGGGATCTGTGATCCACATTTGCATAATTGCAGACCAAAGTCGGCGCTGACTTCCCCTCTGAAAAAAAAAGAAAACGAACATAAAAAAATACAGAAATTATTCCCTTCCGAGTGATTTAAGTTTCCTGAAATGGAGCAACCCAAGAGGAAGTTCGGCGGCCATCGTCGCTTAGGCCAGAATCTGCCCCTCCACAAGAGACTGCTGGGCGGGGTTCAGAGGAGTTTTGGGTGAGTCAGTGCCCAGGAGTTGGCAGGGAGTTTCCACTAAAGAATAAATATGTATGTCCTAGAACTAGAGTGGCCCTTAATGTTCATTTTTCGCAAGTGGATGAGGGTGGTTTCCTGACGTAAGATCAGCTGTGTATATATATTTTCATCTATAAAAAAGAACACTGAGATTTCAGGAACCTGGAGTCTTTTATTAATGTCCTGAAAGGTGCTTTTGGCACAGGCTGCTTGGCCATGCCGCGAGCCTTTCTAAATGCCGGATGGTTGAGTGGACTCATTTTGACGGTTGTCCTGGCCTCCTTTGTGGTATATGCCATGCATGTTCTGGTAACTAACATATATCATATATATTTCTTTAAAGACCTGAAATCAGATTAATCTAACCAGCTAAATGACATTGATGCCATGGAAAGACGACTTGGAGCGCCCCTGTTTAGCTATGGAAAGAGCATGGAAGTTGCTGTGGGCTTTGGACCAAAAAGATTTCAATTTCTGGCCAAGCCCATGCAGTGAGTTCGCTTTGGTCATGTTTACGATTTGTCCCTAAGAAAGATTTGCCTATATTCCACAGTTATATGGTGGATATTCTCCTTGCTTTGTATCAATTTGGTGTGGATTGTATCTATGTGGTTTTCATAGCCAATGTCCTGAAGGTTTTGGGTGACATATATTTCTGGCCATTTGATGAGAGGCTCTATATGGCCCTGCTTCTGCCGCCCTTGATCCTGACCTTTGTCATTCGCCAATTCAAGCATTTAGTTCCATTTTCCTTTATAGCTAACTTGATGATAGCTTTTGGTGGGTTATGCTTATGTTTATTAATTTCTTTATGCCTAAAATATCCTAATTAACAGGCTTTATTATTACTTTCACCTACCTGGTTCGGGATCTGCCCGAGTTAAGTGAACTTCGACCCTATCAGCCTTTGAAGAGGCTGCCCCTAGTCTTTGGCACAATTCTTTTTTCCATTGAATCGGTTGGAGTGGTGAGTTTATAATGAGTTTATTCGGTATCCCTATCTAAGAGTTGACAAACCTCCTAGATATTGGCCATACGTAACAGTATGCGAACACCGAAGGACTTGCTGGGCACCTGTGGAGTCCTTAATTGTGGCATGGTCTTGGTAGTTATTTTTTACGCAGTATTTGGCCTCCTAGGTTATTGGCATTATGGCCAAGATACGGCCAGCTCGGTTCTGCACAATCTGCCGATCGAGGAAATGTGGGTAAACCTTCTACAAAAATAATCCCCATATCTATTTTTCCCTTTTTCGTTATCCCTCAGACCCACCCAGCTGGTAGCCGCCATGTTCGCTTTGGGAATCTTCTTTAGCTACGCCCTGGTGGGCTACGTGACCGTGGACATTATTTGGCATGGATACTTGGAACAGAATATGGAGGCAGATCGCTCAGCCACGATTGTGGAGTGCCTGGTGCGAATCGCCATAGTAATTGCCTCGGTGCTGGTGGCCATCCAATATCCTGATTTCTTGCTGCTGCTCTCCTTCGTGGGCTCCTTTTGTCAGGCCCAGCTGAGTCTCATCTTTCCAGGCATCCTGGATCTCTGCGTTCGCTATCAGGAAGGCTATGGACCCGGCAAGATTCTACTCTGGCGATCGATGATCTTTATAGTCGGTGGTCTGGCCGGTGGTGTGGCCGGTACATGGGCTTCCATGAGCAATCTCGATGACCAATATCCCATTATGAAGTAAAGGGTCGCGAGTGTTGAAATTTCCATATATATATTTTTTGTAATTTATACATTTTATTGTTATAATAAAAAAAAGGGCTGCTTCATCTCCCACCCTATGCTTCCCATGTCATAAAGACATTCCCATTCGTAAGCTGTTTTTGGTTAGTTTATATTTTGGGTACAGAAAAGCTTTGTTCAAATTTAAGTGGTATGGCCGATGAACAGTAAGAAGTAATTCCCAATTGTTGGAATTATTTTGTAAGCTTATCTTCCGCAGGGTATACAATCCGTACGATAATCGAAAAGTCGATTCCCCATTATCGTAAGTTGCGAGTCTTTGGCTTAAATTCTTGGGCCTAAAATCAATATTCTTTTAGGAATGTTGGGGCCTTTGTGAGCTTATTGAGTTGTATAATTGGCATCGGAGTCCTGACATTACCTTTGGGATTTTACTTTGCTGGAATCATCAATGGCATATTCATGCTCTCAGTGGTCACCATTCTCCTCGTCCATTGCATACACTTGCTGGTAGGTTTGGTTCGGAGAATCAACTCTTTTTAATAATTTCCCTGCTCAGTTACATAGCATGGTGGAGTGCTCTCGCCGAATGCAAGTCGGCTATGCAACCTATAAGGAGACCGTCACATACTCCTTTATGCAGGGCCCCAGGTGGTTAAGATGCTGGGCAAAGGCCGGCGGCCACTTCGTCAACTTGATGCTGTGCAGCTCCCACTACGGCATATGTTTGGCCTACGTCGTCTTCGTGTCCGTCGGTGTCAAACACATCATGGACCAGTATATTATGGCATTAGATCTGAAAATCTATGTGGCCATAGTTGGACTCCTTAGCATCCCCCTTTTTCTGCTCCGGAAATTCAGCAACCTGGTTACCATCAACCTGCTGTCCAATACATTGGCTTACTTTGGCTTCATCTTCATGTTCTACTTTCTGTTCATAGGTCTGCCTCCGATCACCGAGCGGCGCTACATATTCGGTGATGTAAAAAAGGTTGTCCTCTTTTTGGGCATCGTCCTGTTCTCCATGAGCTCGGTGGGAACGGTAAGCTTGACGAGCTCATAGACTTTAAGATGCTATGAAAACATTTACAGATTCTGGCCATTGAGTCGATGATGGAAACCCCGCAGGACTACGTTGGTATTGTTGGCATGCTCAACATGTCCTTCGGAGTCGTCCTGGTCTCGTATGCCATCTTTGGAGTCTTTGGCTACTGGCGTTTTGGGGACAAGGTAGCTGGGACCATTTCCCTAAATCTGCCACCCAATCAAGCGTAAGAGAAAATCAATGATCTCAATTTTTAAGTTATTTTTTAATGCCTGTATTTATATTTATATATATATTTCAGTGTCGCCACTGTATCCAGCATCTTGATTATGTCTGCCGTCTTCCTGACGTACCCGTCATCCGGATATGTGGTCATCGACATCATAATGAACCACTACTGGAACAAGACCGGCAAACTGGAGTTTTCGAAGCGCAAGGAGACCCTGCTCCGCATAGCGTTTGTCATCTTGACGACGTTGAACGCCTTTTTGCCCCTCAATGTGTTCCCGCTGGTCTGCCTTATTGGAGCATCCTCCATTTCCTGGCTGAACCTCATCTTCCCGGCCCTCATTGAAATCTGCCTGTATTATCCGCCGGAGTACAGGAAAGGCAGGCCAAAGTGGAAGCTGTGTAAGAACATTTTTATCATCATCGTTGGCATCGTCATATTCATACTTGGCACTTGCTTCGCCATTGTGGAAACGTTTGAGACTTGGGGCCGGAGCAACGCTGGCTCCTACGATCGGGGGTCGAATCGGAGCTCATAAAGTATTTAAAAAAGGAAATTTAAGTGTAGTGACAATTTTCGTACAGATTTTACAATATGAAACAATGTAGCAAAGGATATTTGATATCGTTTTTACTGGCAAAGCATTATTAATGCCGCTACATAACTAAATTTGGAAATAAATGAGTTCAAAAGTTGAGTTTTCTGAAAATAATCTATTTTTTGCGGTTTCTGGTCGGTAAATTAAAATGTTATATTTATATATGTATAAACAAAATGTTTGGATATTGTGAATTATATTTAGCAGTAGCTTTTCATTACCCTAATTCATTGGTATTTATGTCAAGTCAATATTTCTATTTATATTTCTATTTCGAATTACAAAACACATATTAAGACTACATGTTATAAGTTTAGATGGCCGATAAAGGGTATGTCTGAATTTGTCATTGTCTGAATCGTATATCAAGCTCATCTTCTACAGAGACTTTAATCCCTACGAAAATCGAGATGTTGATTCCCCGATAACGTAAGTCTTAAGAGTTTCCTTTGGCTCCACTTTATAATTTTTGTGGCTATAAAATTATTTCTTTAAGGAAATGTGGGGCCTTTGTGTCGCTATTGAAATGTATAGTGGGAACGGGAGTCCTGGCCCTGCCCTTGGCATTTCACTACGCTGGCATCATCATGGGAATTTTCTTGCTCCTGTTGGTCACCTTTATGCTCATTCATGGCATGCAGTTGCTGGTAAAGTTATATGCAGAACCCATGCCATCCTCCTCGGTTATCATATTTCCGCCCAGATATACAGCATGGTGGAGTGCTCACGCCGAATGCAAATCGGCTATGCCACCTTCCCGGAGGCAATGGTCTTCTCCTTCGCGCAGGGCCCCAAGTGCTTCAAGTACTGTTCCAAAGCCGGAGGCTTTGTCGTGGATGGGGTGCTGGCCCTCTCCCACTATGGAGTCTGTGTGGTCTACGGGGTTTTTGTGGGCTCCACCTTTAAGCAGATCATCGACTTCCATTGGATGGTATTGGATGTGCGAATTTACGTGGCAATTGTGGGACTTCTCACCATCCCCATCTTCTTGATTCGATCCCTCAAGTGGCTGGTGCCCTTTAACCTGGTGGCCACTGTGCTCATCTACTCCGGCTTCCTGGTGATGTTCTACTATCTGTTCACAGGACTGCCTTCGTTGTCCGAGCGCGACATCTTTGTTGGCAAAATACAGAACATGGGCCTCTTCTTCGGCATCGCCCTGTTTGCCGTCAGCTCTGTGGGAGTGGTAATGCTGCCGAACGACCATAGATTATGGAATTTCGTAATATTTAAACCTTACTCATCACTCACAGATGCTGGCCATTGAGGCGAAGATGGCAAAACCCGAGTCCTATCTCGGTTGGTTCGGTATCCTCGACCTGGCCATCTTTGTGGTGATGGTCTCGTACATCTTGTTTGGATTCTTTGGCTACTGGCGTTATGGGGCCGATTTGCAAGGCAGTATTTCCCTAAATCTGCCCACCCAAGAAATGTGCGTTTCCTACAGATATATCAACAAACTCAAGCACTAAAAACGTTCTCGGTTTAGTCCTTCGCAGGTCGCCAAGATCCTTATTGCCCTGGCCATCTACCTAACATACCCGTTGTGCGGATATGTGGTCATCGACATCATAATGAGCCACTACTGGAACAAGAACGGCAACCTGAAGAGGCCAAAGCTCAAGGAGACCCTGCTTCGCATAGTTTTTGTCATCTTGACGACGTTGAACGGAGTGCTGGCACCTAATCTTGGTCCTCTGCTGTCGCTGGTTGGTGCTTTGACCATTTCCCTGCTGAATCTCGTCTTCCCGGCCCTAATCGAGATCTGCCTATACTATCCGGCGGAGTACAACTACGGCAAGCTAAAGTGGAAGCTGTGGAAGGACATTGTTCTCATCATTTTGGGCACAATCATATTAATCGAGGGCACCTTCTTCGCCATAATGGATATAGTCAAAGAATATGGTAAATCCATTTCTCACTAGTGGCCCTTATTCCAAAATTATTATATTGTCATAAGCACGAACTGCAGTCTTATTTGGTTATTTTTGAAATTTTAATGTTATAAATTTTAGTGTGTATTAAAATAAATAAAATATACTAAAAGCGTCAAAGAAAAAAATTTATTACGACAAGTTTTACTAATGCAACTACAAAACTGAACCTGGAAATAAATAGAGGAGATTAATATCGTGAGTTGCCTGAATAGAAACGATTTTTGATGGGGTGTCCTACTGACTACTGATCATTGCAGAGTATTTTATTCGTTATATCTTCCTTAATCATACCCTCTAACAGCCATTGAAAATATATATCTTAAATATTGTTTATCAGAGGCTCTTAGCTTTACCTACAAAATGGTTGTGTATAATATTGGAAGTAGCTTTTCAGTTTTCCCAATTCATAGCCTTTTATGTCAGTCAAAATTCACGGTATTAAGGAAGCGCAACAAATACAAAAAAAAAATTCAATATTCAATGACCGATAATGCGTAAGTTTTAAGTCGCCATGGCCTCAGTATCGTAAACTAAGCTCATCTTCCACAGAGAATTTAATCCGTACGAGAACCGAAATGTACAGTCTCCGATCACGTAAGTCTAAGGAAGATTCCCTAAACCCAATATTATAATCCCAATTTCTTAAGAAATTTTGGGGCCCTTGTGTCGCTATTCAACTGTATAGTTGGAACGGGGGTCCTGGCCCTGCCCTTGGCATTTTACTACGCTGGAATCGTCTTTGGTATTTTCTTGCTCCTGCTGATCACATTTATGCTCATTCATAGCATTCAGATGCTGGTAAAGTCATATGTAGAGCCCAGATCATATGGTTAGCTCATAGGTTTTCATTTTTCCGCCCAGATATACAGCATGGTGGAGTGCTCACGACGAATGCGAATCGGCTATGCCACCTTCCCGGAGGCAATGGCCTTCTCCTTCGCGCAGGGCCCCAAGTGCTTCAAGTACTGTTCCAAAGCCGGTGGCTATGTCGTGGATGGGGTGCTGAGCCTCTCCCACTACGGAGTCTGTGTGGTCTACCAGGTTTTTGTGGCCTCCACCTTCAGGCAGATCATCAGTTACTATTGGCAGGAATGGGATGTGCGCATTTACGTGGCAATCGTGGGACTCCTCACCATCCCCATCTTCCTGATTCGATCACTCAAGTGGCTGGTGCCCCTCAACATAACAGCCAGTATTCTTATTTATGCCGGCTTCCTGCTAATGTTCTACTATTTGTTTACGGGACTGCCATCGCTGTCCGAGCGCTCAATTTTTTTTAGCAATTTCGAGAATTTGGGCCTTTTTTTTGGCATCGCCCTGTTTGCCATCAGCTCGGTGGGAGTGGTAAGGCTATCGAATGATCGCAGAGGTTATGAAAGTCATAGCATTAACAACTCTGCATCACAGATGCTGGCAGTTGAGAAGAAGATGTCCAAGCCCAAAGACTACCTCGGTTGGTTCGGTGTTCTTGATATTTCTATTATTGTGGTGCTCGTCTCCTACACCTTGTTTGGATTCTTTGGCTACTGGCGTTATGGGGAGAATTTGGAGGGCAGTATTTCCCTAAATTTGCCCACCGATGAAATGTGCGTTTGCTTCGATATATCCCAGTTGAATCTATAAATCGTTGAATTCTTTTTTCTTTTAGTCCTTCGCAGTTGGCCAAGATCTTCATTGCCGTGGACATCTACCTGACGTACCCGTTGTCCGGATATGTTGTCATCGACATCGTAATGGCTCAGTACTGGAACAAAAACGGCGACCTGAAGCATGCCGCTCTCAAGGAGACGCTCCTTCGCATATTGTTTGTCATCGTGAGCACAGCGAACGCGGCGCTGGCCCCTCACCTGGGCCCTCTACTCGCGCTGGTTGGTGCTATAACCATTTCCCTGCTGAATCTCGTCTTCCCGTCCCTAATGGAGATCTGCCTGTACTATCCGCCGGAGTACAACTACGGCAAGTTTAAGTGGAAGCTGTGGAAGGACATTTTTCTGATCATTGTGGGCATAATCATATTAATGGAGGGCACCGTTTTCGGCATAATGAATATGATCGAAGAATATGGGCATAGCTCGCTTACCAGCAGGGACTCAAAAAGCCTTTTTTACCAAAACTTTTGTTCGAACGGTGGATCGAACTGCAGTTTCATAATTAAACAATAAACGTTTTTATTGTAAATGGGTGAAAAGCGAAATAAATTGTAGGCTTCTTGCATAGTAAAATATCAGATTTTCGATATAAACAATTTGTTTATTACTGTATGTCTTGTAATACAAGCGCATAAAGGTATTTATTTAAAAAATCCTTTCAGAAAATAATGCTTACATTTTGTATTTATCTAAAGCCTTAAATATTATGCTCCATAATCCAATTTTATGTATTTTATTATAATTTTCTAGGTTTTCTTATTTGAAATGACATTATCAAGTTACTCAATATGCATTAAATTTCCTCCTAAAGTTCCTCTTAAGGCAGTAGATTTTATATATATCTTTTAACAGCATAATTAAAGACATAGGACCCAGCTTCCTTCGAGTTGACCGGCTCCATTCCCAGAGGTCAGCCTCTTGCCGCCCACCGATTTAACCTCCTGACTTAACCCCAGCCAGGAGAAATCGTGGAAGGCCATTATCAATGGCGGGGTAATTCCCTCATTAGCTGCCAGGCGGTGGGAGTGGTGAATAGACAAGTGGCATGCGGCATTCGGCATGTGGCATGTGGCATGCGGCATGTTCAGGCTGCAACCTGCCGCAGCAACCTGCAACCTGTAAGCCTGTTTCAGCACACGTCTCTTAACGATGTGCTCCGGAATTTATGCCGATATGGTAATGCATCTACGCTGCTACTCCGAGTCCGTCTCCGTCTCCACCTCGAACTCGAACTCCATCTCCGCCTCGAACTGGGACTGGGAGTTGGAGTCTGGGATCTCGGATCGGCGGGACTGCCTCATTATGCCATTGATGGACTGCAGTTGAGCATTTGGATTGCGTAATTTATTGTTTTGGGTCTTTTGGCCCCGATAAACTGGTGTTGGCCACTCGATTCCCGGCTTGGCCAAAAACGGGCAATGGGTCCGGTCTCTCGGCCGACATCTGTTTGCAGTCCGTCTGTCCGTCTGTCCGCCTGTCATTTGTGTGGCATTTTTTGCCAACGCCTGCCGGCGGCAATCTCACTTTCCGCCGGGGGATTTCCATGGGAGCCCATTTAAGGCTCTAATTAGCTACGCAGCCAGCATGCAAAGCGATGCCCATCTAATGGTTTCCAGCGAAACGCGAGCCACACGTGCAGCATACATACGTCTCCTTCTCCATTTCCCTAGTGCTTCCTAGAGTCATTCCATTATTCTATTCCTCGAGTTGGAACTATGGAATAGCCCATCCAATCCCTCCCAGCGCGGGAGGTCAGCAGGTTAAGCAGCGGCTGGAATAGAAACTGAAGAGTTCTGCGTAGACTGTGATTGCAGCCAGAGTGCAACAAATCATTTCCCATAGCTGGTGGAGACACTTAAAGGAAGAATTGAAATTATCATTTTATATAGATTTTTATGGGGTTTATTGTAGCTTTAATTGGTGGAATATCAAAGGGGAACTTGCAGATACTTTGCATTCAAAATTTATGTTTAATATTCTTCAAATTATGATTAGTCTTTGTTTTCAGAATTTTGTAAATTTTTCTTTCAGTGCCTGAAAGAAAGATCTGCGAGGCAGCCAATTTGTGTTCCGTTGCTTTGCCGTTTGTATAAATCAATTGGCAATGAGGCAAGTACGGTTGGGGAATGGGTTATGGCATGGGGACTGGGGACTGGAACCGAGATTCTCCTCGGGACGCGACATCACGCTGTGCGGTGTCTATCCTATAAATTGCACAAATCCCCCACCAAAGTCCTCGCTAAGATCTCGCCTCTAATGCGTTATGTGCCATGTGTTTGGACTAGGATCTTTTCACTTGCTCGCGGTGCGTGCACTGAGCCTGTGATTGGTCTATAAATTATTGGGTTTATTGCGCCGCAAGGTAGACGGCACCCCCACCTCCCGTGACACTGATGGATTACCAAAAATAATATATATAGCCTTATCGTCGCTGGCCAAATATTTGCCCAACGAAATACTCGCTTCCTTTCGTCGGCTATCTCCTGAGGGTTATACAAGTAACACACATATTTGCCTGACGACTTTACTTTCGATTTCAATTTCATTTTCGAATTCCAGATCAACGGCCACTTGAAGAGCCGTCGATGAGGTTCGCTTCGATTTGAGGTAAAATATTTGCACAGCTCGAGGGTCAATGTTAAAGAGCCGCTGGTGGCCAGAAGGGCGATAAAAAAAACAGTGATCTTAAAATATACAAAATTAGCCTAAAGAAAATTGTGAAATTTAATTAAAGAAAATATTAATATTTTTCGAAAAGCCAGAAATAGTATCTCTAATAAAATCTCTACTGCAACTAAAAGATAAAAAGTCTATTAAAAGAAATGTTAAAAATTTAATTTTAATTATTTTAAAGACTCTATGATTTAGATTTATAATTATTTATAAAATTTATTAAATTTTTTAATACATTTCCCTTACTATTCTCACCAGATTTATAGAACGCTTGGCGGATCTCTTCCCCAAATAAAAACTATGTCAAATTGCAGCAGAATTGTGGCTTATACTGCATGTTACTGCAGCAACAACCGCAAGAGTACAGCGGTCGCATTAATATTAATTAAATAAACGTTAATTCAGCGCATTAATGCGTAATAAATAATGCTCTTTTGAGCAGAAATTAATGCATAAAACGCTACTTATCGCCGCCGCCACGCACTTATCTGTGTCAACACAGAGCGGCAGAGCGGCAAGATGGCAATGGGGGTGCAGGAGGGGCTCAGGAGGGGGCGTAGAGTGCGATGAGGGGGGTGTAAGTAGGGGCAGCAGCAGCGGCCATTGCGACTGACAAACGCATTGTCAATAGCCTATAGATCTGTCTGCACTAGGAAAAATCATATAAAATAAGGGGAATTTAGTGTTTGTTTTTTACTTGATTTTTATTAAAGAAAAATTACTTTGTTTAATATTATAAATATTTTCAAAGATTTAATTGTACAGTTTAAAATATAAACTCTTTGATTACAAACTCTTATTAGTAAAATTCTTTCTTTAATCTAAATTATTTCGCTAAGCTTTAATGTTAAAACAATGATAAATAATGAAAACCCCTTTAATATTCTTCTAATTTTTATATGAAATATTGAATTTTAAATGAAATTTCTTTCCCTGTATCCCGGGGCTGCCCACAGAGATGGCGTCGGATCGAAGTCGGAGTCGGGAATCGACATCGTCGGTTGGCGCGTTGCAATTACATGTCTGTGACAAGAATTTTAAATGAAAATCGCTGCGTAGTGCGCTGGACAAATGATTCAAACTTTCGCGTTACGTGTGGAAAATGTTTAAAACTGAGTCGGGACTGGGCCATGGACTACCTTGTGGCGAGTGTGCCAAGTGCCTTATGCCTTGTGCCGATCTCAATGGAGGCGCCATGCCAGGATTGGAGATTTGCTGTTTTTGTGCGCTTTGCATGCCCAATGGCCAGGAGTCAGTCGCGTTGTCGATGGCGACGCATGAAATTAGAAAGGCATTATTGCAAATCTCTCGCTTTATTTATCAGCAATTTGTCAGCAAGTGTGCCGCGGCTCAGATTAAAGTGCCAGACGCCGCTGGATCTGTCCCCGGATCCATCCAATCCGTTCGATCCTGTCCAGACTTTCTAATGCCAAGATGCTGCACCTGACACACGCACAAATCGCCGCAGGAATTAGGCAGGTGGAGAAGGTCCAATCGGAGTCCAATGGGGTCAAGTGCATCCGCAAATGAATTAAGCATTTTATAGTTGCTTTTAAATGTGGTCGAAAGAAGTCTATCTGTCTGCAGTAATAATCTTTACATTTAATAAACTTTTAAGGAATGTAATCATAACAAACTTGTGCATGTGGAAACCCCCCTCTTATTTTTTCGGGTGCACTGGCATTAGATGAAGTCTCCTGGCCTCGAGGCACATAACTCAGAGCGCGGAGCGCCCTTCGCGCAGTTAACAAATAACATCAACTTATTAAATAAAGTTTCAATTCGGTTTCGGCGAGAGGAGCAGCAGCTACCGTGCTGGGATCTGCACGGAGCCAGAGCAGGGACTATGGACTCTGGGGCGAGGGGATGGGACACAGGGAGCTGCAGGCGCAGCCGCAATAAATCATCACATCGGAGGGGGGCATCGGTGTGGAGATGGGGTAGCAAGAGCAAGAGCAGGAGCAGGAACTGGGGCTCTAGAGGGGCACTAGCCACGGGTAACAGACGGTAACTGCGGCCAAGTTATGTGGCTTCATTGTGGACAGAATGAACGCTTTTAAGCAGACAATTGCAGCCCGGGGCGCAGGCACAACAGGTAGGAGAACCTGCGGAGTGGGATGATGCTGAGAGAACTGGAACCGAAGAGGCAGCGGGATCAGGAGGAGGAGCAGAAGTTGCAGGACCAAGGGCTGGGGGAAAAACACTCTCGCTTGGTGTGCAGCAACTCCCACTACCCCCTTTGCTATTGTTGCCTTGGCTCACCTACAGACTCTCGTAGGCCGCACTGCGGGCATAAATCATTCGAGCCTCGAGAGCAGCTCCTGCTTCTCTACACTGAGAGAAAAATATATAGAGCCTAAAAATAGCTTTGAAGATTTAAAGTTAGATTTATATTTATTGATTTGAAAGAAATCTATAAAGGTGATCAATAAAAGGTAATTAAAAAAGTGTTTATACTTTTAAGATTTTAAGGACAAAGTCATTTGTAATTATTTAAAATAAACAAAAGATAAAAATTATGGTAATATCCTTAAATGTTCTAAATATTTGTTATATTTAAGTATTAATCTATTATATATCTTTTGCTATTTAAACCTTTTATTTGCTTTTAAAGTGTAAGTCCTTCCTCTCCACTCTTACCTTCTAAATCACCCAAAAACCCAGAAACTTGCAACTGCATTATGAGTTAATTTTTGCAGCTTCGGACTCTGTAAGGAGTTTTGCGTATTTGTCAACTGCAAATTACAGCATTTTTATGCCCATTTCCCACACACACAAAAAGGCTGCTCCTTGGCGGCTCCAAACTCCAACTGGTTACCAGTTACTGTGGCTACATGTGGGCCACTCCATGTGGGTGGATGTGTATATGGCAATGTGGCAAATTTATGGCTAGCCTGGCATTATAAATTTTCTATTAACTTGCCCCCACCGAGAGAGGGAGATAGTGATTCGTGATTCCCAGATTTGCATTGAATACTGGCTGGCTGCACTCGGAAAGTGCGTTGATGATGGGGCATTATATCTGTTTAAGGCTTTAATTTTATTTCTTTTGCCAAAAATGTACGCAAAATAAGTGCGCAGCAGCAGCAGCAGCAACGCCTTCTATGGGGTTACGGGTGCGGGTCCGTGTCCGATCCCACTGCCTTGGGCTCACTTTGCATCCAATTGACTTGAAAGGCCCAGTGTGGCCGGGGGCTGCATCTCATTGAACCCCGACAAATTGGTCATAATTTCAGGCAACTAATCCCAATAAACATGGCCCAAACATTGTGCCACTGACATTAAGCTGCCAGTTGGCCATTCCCGACTTATATTGCGACTTACAAGCCGCTGTAAGCCGGGTAAGTAGCCAACTAATAAAATGCCATTTATCTGGCCATCGATCGATGGATGGCAAGCAGGTGGAGCTGGTGGAGAAGCTAGAAAGCGAGCTGGAGGGGCACAGAAGCAGGAACTAGTAAGCTTGTCCAGAATCGATTTGGCCAGCAGCCGAGCATAAATTGCAAATTAACAGAAGAAACGGGCCAACGATTTATAGGCGACGAGTAAATGACGAGACAAAAGGTTAATCAGATGCTCATCAAAAGGCCCCCCACTTCTTGGCCAGTCAGGATCGGTGGGGATATACACTCCAGGTTGAGGGTTAAGTACTGATCGCAAAGGGAATTATAAAAAATATATTTTTAAAATTAAGCAATAAACTTATTAACGAACCAAATGAAAGGTATATTTATTTTCTATAAAGCTTTAAAACTATTATTCTAGGTGAATATTTCACTTAAATTGGAATACAAAACCTAAACTCAATCCCAACTCTATAATCCATTGAGGTAAAGCTGCTGACTTGACCATATGTGTGGCAGCCACTTGCTGGCCTGGCTTGCTCCTGATTTGCATAGTGGGAAAGTGAGTGGGAAAAGCCAGAGTTGAGAGCCCAAAGAACACACATCGCTACACACTCGGGCTCAACACTCAACACACTCGACGGGTCAGGCTAGGCTCAATCAACGGGTTTCTGATTGGTTTCACACGCTGCCCCTTATCGAGAATCGAGTGTCCGTATCCGCCAGATACGATACGATACGATACACACGAACTTTAAACTCTCGCTGGGCAAACAGTAATTTTTCAATTGTGCACACACAAGCACACACCTCACCGGTTGTTCCTTTCTGTGGCGTCACAATGCAAAACGCTTATCGCTGCAGTAAAGTAGGAGAAATAAGTACGAGTGCGAGAGTATCTTGCGGATACTCCGCCGTATTTGTTATCTGTGGGTGTAATTTTCTCACGGTTCAGTTTCAGTTTCAGTTTCAGTTAGCTCGGCCGGACCTCGGCCTGGGATGGGATGGGATTGGATTGGATTGAATTGCGTTTGCACATTCGCCGCCCTTTTATTTTTCTGTATTTTTTTTCGCCAACACTTTTTGTGGGTGATTACGATTCCGAGAGGAGCCACAGCCAGCACCTGGATAAATATCTTATCTGCCCTGACTTGAGTTTCCTTCGCCTCGTTTCTGCTTTCAGCGCATTTCACATATTAATTTGATTTCTCAGCTCTCTCGCCTCAAGTAGCGTGGGAAAGTGTGCGGCCCGGCCTGAGCCCTTTAAATGCGAATCGCTGTTCGTTATGTTCTGTTTCCCGATCGCCAAAACCATGTTTAATTGTAAAAAAAAAAAAAACGATGATAAAACATCGCTATCAAGTGCTGAATTGTTTGTCCCCCGCGAAATGCAAACAGGCAACCAGCAAATCCACCGCCGCAATCCTCTAGGCGTTGGGAAATGTCAACAGGGCTCAAGGTTGCGTCGAGTAGGAGTCGCCAATTAGTTCCCACACAAAAGTTTACGCAAGTTTTTATCAGTTTAAAAGTTTCAAGAAATATTGAGAATTTAATAAAGGATCAAAATATATATGGCTTTTGGCAATCATTGTATTTTTTGGTGGTTTTATGTGCTAGTTATTATCAGGTTAATTAATATACATGTTGAATAAATAAGTTGTAAAGCATAAATTTTGTTTTATGCTTTTTACAGTTTTTACCATAAAATTTAACAATTTTTAAATATACAAATTGGGAAAATATTTTAAAATTTGAAAGATAGGTCAAAAACTACTTCACTGACTACTTCAGTGGGTTATAAGCTTGTGATTAAAATTATAAAACCCTAAAAGTGTTTTAATAATTAAAAGTTCTCTTACATTTATTATCACAATACCCAAACTATAGCATAAAATTATTCCAAACTTGATCAAATTGCTTTGGCTGTGTTAGAAACATTATTAAACATTATTATAAAATAATAATAAATATATGATTGATTAGGTAAACAACTGGATTGGAATTTCTTACGTTAGCAACTACCTTGACTTAACTTTGATAGAAAAATTAAAGAACTAGAACGTTAAAACTAAAGCAAATATTATATCGGATACCTCTAAGGTATGAAAAATTATATATATATTAGATATATATTTTTTAATCAACACAAATTGTACTGATCAGGGACTAATACGTGTCCAGCTAGTCGCCGTGCTGCCTACAAAAAAAGGCTCCATTGCCTCTCTCGTTTTTTACTTATTTATATAATTAATTAAATCTATTTTGATTTATTTCTTTAGTTTATATTTCACTTCGTTATATAAAATGTTAAATGCCAAATTATTTAATTTATTAAAAAGGCTAACACTATTCTTATACATATACTTTTACATTATTTCAAATTGTTACATGAAAGCTAAAGCAATCAGCCCCAAAAGTAGGCAGTATTTTACAACAAACTATAGCTGCTTCAACCAAACAAGTTGTGCATTATTCATGTTATTACCTCAGAGAATATTTATTATTTAACATTTACCACTAACAACCCATTAACATTTAAATACAAACTCATATAAATTGTTTCAATAGGTTTTATTTATTTATTTCATTTTTTTAATGCGATTTTTTTGGCTGCCCCCACTCAAGGGGGCAGCTGGTCTTTGTGTATTGGTAATATATATATATATGTCATGATTATTGAAATAGGGCGTCGATAATGTACAGAGTAAATCAATGATAAAACAAAAAATTATAATTGAAGGCGAAAACAAAAACAAACTTCGGCTGCGTCCGTCTGTCTTGGCTTAGTTCGAGTAGGAACTAATTACGACTAAGTTGTTGTCAAAATCACTACGATACAAAATCGCTTCTACAAGAATTCTCTAAGTAACCTTAATGCCACGCCCCCTTGAGAGGGCGTTGGCATCGACTAAATCGAAATACTTTTTGTTGTTTGGTTGCTATCGGTTTGGGGGATCGGATTGGGTTTGGAAAAGAGGGATTAGAGTCAGAGGCAGGCGGGAGTTTTGGAGTTCTAGAAAACTTTGGTTAGCCCTAAAATTAGTTAAAAACTTAACTTAGACATCCCTGTGCTTAGAAGAGTTTCATTTAAGACTAATTTAAATTAAAAATTAGCATTAGCAGCTAAGCCAGCGGCTGTCTCAGTGGCTGAACTCGGCGTGGAATTCGATGATGCTGACGTATGTGCCGGCCACGAAGCCCACCACGCCGAACAGTATCAGTCCGGAGTTCTTCCACAGCCGCCAGTTGAAGCGTCCGAACCCAGGATCCTCATGGTACACCGCCAGCTCGATCACCGCCGGAACAATCATGCCCAGCGTACTCAAGCACACGGCGCCGATCAGGGAGATGAAGGGCCCCAGGTTGGGCAGGGCCACAGCGATGCCGCCGCATAGAAGCTACAGATAAAACGATTTTTAATGAAATAAATGAAGAAAATTAGTTAAATATCAAAGCAACTTACCACAAGTCCCACTCGCATGGCATATTCGCTGATGTTTTGCCTCTCCGGCCGAATCTTGTGCTCCAATCCCTTCCAGAGAATGGAGACGGGCACATAGAACTGCAGCGTGAAGGTAAAGAAGATGGCAATGGCTATCATCAGCTTCACAGATTGAGCCAGTCTAAAAAATGATAATAAAAATAATTTAGAACGAACGAAATTAAGTTAAATAATTAATTAAGACTCACTTATCCTCCAATGGCAGATTCAGCGTGATGCTGGCCTGCGTCTCCGGGCCGTACTTCAGGAAGCCAAAGAAACCAACCAGAGTGTACAAAGCGATGACCAGTCCCATGCCAAAATTCAAGACCGAGGGGCAGCCAATGAAATGGGAGGGGTTCTTCATGTCATTCTCCAGGGACATCACTACACCGATGCCCTCCAGGGCGAAGATCACAGTGCCGAAGAAGAGTGGCCACTCGGTGACCGACACAATGCCCGGACGCTCAGCGGGAGCTGGCAGATCGGAGAACATGTAGATGAAGGTGATCACAATGCCCACAAACATCAGAATATTGGCAATCATCGAGAAGGGCGTTAGGAACTTGAGGTTCCGCACCAAACACATCAAGATCAGCGGCGCCGTCACAATCATAATCCACACCCTGATGCTGAGCTCCGTCTCCATGTAGACACGCACCACCTGCTCCACATTGGTGGCCACAAACACCAAATAGATGCAGCAGCAGCCCAGCAGATCGATCACCAGAAAAGTGTTCACCATAAACCGGATGAAGCGTGACCAGCGATTCAGCGAAGGCGGACCGTCGAGGAAGGCCTGTTCCGCCACATCGGCGAAACCCATCATGGGGATCTTGCGTCGCCGGCACAGGATGTGGGCGCACTTGACCAGTATATGGACACAGTAGGTGCACAGGGTGCCCACCAAGAAGGTGGCCACTAAGCCAAACCACAAGCCAGCGTGGGAGAAGGCCATGGGCATGGCCAAAATGCCAGAGCCCAGGGAACCCTTCAGCAGATGCACAAAGGTCTCGAGGTCCCTGGGGAAAAAGCGAAGAATGGGGAGAAATTAATAAATATATTTTAAATAAAGCTCAGGGATTTATGGTCATTATGAAGACAAATTTTCTTTAACAACTAACTTGATTATTTTGTCCTGAATTTGTTAACAAAATAATAATACTTTTAGAAAGATTTTCTATTTTCTTGTTTATTTATTTTTTATTTCCTCTAAAACCATCTCCTGCACTTTTAGTAAATAAAAGGTCTGCGTTGAAAAATCTATTGTTGTCTAATTGCCACTATATAATATATATATATATATAACAGATAAATAAATACACATCAGTTATGAGAAGCCAAAAAGTAAAACACCAGAAAATTGAGTAAAATACTGTAATGCCTGGCATCTTAATCTTTTTTATATATGCTGCACATTTTTCTCTTGCTAATATAAACGCTGAAAAGGAGGGCTTTTCCCGCTTCTCTGGCAACTGACGTAGTGCACTCAAAATCAATAAATATTCGAATAATTTAAGACATAAATGAGCTGGCCAATTATTAATTCGGTGAGCTGGCAGAATTGCAACATTTTCGTCATTTTCCCCGCTTTTCTCTCACGCAATTGCAATCTGAGTGCAAGGCCTGGCGGATGCGTTTTTCTCTCATCAGAAAATTGGGAAAATTCCTCATTCCACTTGCTAAACGAGTCGAGCAAAACATTTGTCGGCGCTTTTCATTTTATTAGCTCGTTCGTCCGAGATTTTCCTTTGCGCGATTACTTATTTTTAGTTTGGAAAAAAAGTAGTTTGCCAAAAAGTCCAAGGCCAATGTCAATACAATTGCATTTCCTGCTCTTCTTTTCCTTTTTAGTTTTTGAGTATTCGCAAAAGTCAAAGTCTTAGTCGCTGCTTAAAGGTCAATGACGCTAGTGGGGGTGTATAATTAAGGGGATTAGTCATTGAAAGTTAAATGAAACGCATCTGCTGTTTTTCCGGGCTGTTAGGGAAAACTACAATTGCTAGAAAAATGTGAAAGGGTATTGATTTTAAATGGGTTTTAAAAGAGAATTTTATGTGTAATAAAAACTATACTTTGTATGGAGGAAAATTGGGGTTTTAAAAAAGAAATTTATATCTAATAAAAACTATACTTTGTATGGAGGAAAATTACTTAATTAAATTATATACATGTTCATATAACATTGATATTACTTCCTTTACTCATTTTAATTTATATAATTTATTTATTTATTGGAAATAGTAATTCGTACTTTTTAAATTTGCAAAAAAAAATATATGTTTAAAGTAGAAGTAAAAAGAAAATATTTAAAGTTCTTTTGAAGTCTATAAAAGTTGTTTTTTTTTTTTTTAAATAGGTATATTAAAACCTTATAAATATTCAAATAGAAATGCCTAAAACCAGCATTAACTTTAATAATAACTTAACTTTATTTGTAAACACCTGTAAATACTTATAAATTTATATATAATAATACTTACGATGTGGGATGCTCCACCTTGCGGTGCTCAAATGGATTATAGTTGCCATCCTCCGAGTCATCGCCGCCTTTCTTCCGGGTTATGACCAGGGGCAGGGTGGAGCCAGCCGCCTGCTGCACGGGCACATCGGCCATGTCCGAGCGGATGAACCTATCCGATGAAGAGTACATTTCAAACATGGTCGTGGAGGACTCGTTGTTGTCGATGTTCTTGTACATCGCAAACGGATATCAAAGGCCGGAGCCGTCACGAAAACGGAATTGGAAACGGAATCGAGTAATAACAGCCGTTGCCTGAGGCATCGACCAAACGAATGATTCGATTTCGATACAGATTCAGATTCCTATTCCTATTCCGATCTCCGATCTGTTGGATGGGATGCACTCGGGAATACTCACTTGGTTTGGCCGCCTTTACCGCCTTTGCCGGGCTTCTCGTTCTCACCGTAGCCCGCTGCGACCGTTGGGATTTTCTGCAATGAGAGAGGAAAAGCGGCCCGAGGAAAAGCCAAGTGAGTACGTTTCGGGAAAATAGGCAAGAGCAGGCTAAATACACAGAGAGATATAGAGAGAGAGATTCGCTGATTATGTAAAGCTCTTCGCAGCTGCAGGAAAGGAGGATCATAAAGGAGCAACCGATAAATTGTGGCCAGAAAGCGGAAAGCAGAGAAAAATACGCAAAACAAGATCAATGAACAAGTTCAATGCAGTTTTATGACACAAACTATTTGCTTCGATTTTGCCATAGGTAAAAATGTCTAAATATGTGATGTCTGTCAGGTCCCACGCGGCGTATGCGCAATATTCATTTCTTCGAGCCCCTGGAGCGCTGCACCTGCTGATGCTGATCCAGATTGGTGGTCATCACTCCTGATCCACTGCTGGCCACCGGTGGCGGTCCTCCCCTCTTTAGGGACATCTTCAGCTTGTGACGGGCCAGGGCAGCGCCGGAGAAACGCGGCTTCCGGCCGGAACCGGAAATGGAGCCCGTGGAGCCACCAAAGCTGCTTAGGCCCAAACTCTGGCCCCCTTCCGACGGTTGCGGCTCGCGGCGCGGCGGCACCGGCGGTTTTCCTGTGGGGGCGTTCAGCTTGAGGTCTTCCAAGGTCACCGTGTTGGAGGAGGAGTCGGAGGAGGACGAGGCGTTGACGGTGGCCAGGAGGTGTCCAGCCAGAGAGACAGAGAGAGAGTAAGAGAGATGTCGACGAGAGCGACGAGGGACAAATCTCGGCGGGTGACTCTTGCAAGCGGCGACAAGCAACTGAATCAAGGCGGCCAGCCACACGGCCAAACAAAACACCGCCCCATCGCCACCCCCAGAGATCACAGATTTCTATCAAATCCCAACCACCACCACCCACCAGATGCTTCTCTCGGCTTTTCAGCGTTGCTCTGAGTGGGATCATGCACGTCAAGGAAATGGTAGAGAGTTCTCAAAAAATTTATAAGCGAAATGGTTTACAAAAGAGGTTTTTAAATATATTTTTATAAACTTTTTATGCAAGAAATGTATTTTCAAGTTAGAAAAAAACCTTCTAACAATACATTTTTTTGTAAATTAATATTCCCCTTTCAATTTCCTCGGTGTACTTGATCACAATTTAAATTTTTTGTTGGGTGCAGCAGCAGCATGACGTCACGAGAACAATCCCCCTACGAGGCGCCCCCCCTCCCTTCTAATCCACACGTGATCTTTGTGAGAAATAAAAGTCAGTCACAAAAGCAAGGTGGTGCAGCGGGGTCTAGGCGGGGGTGTGAAAGGGGTGTGGTGCGATTTTTATATAAATTGTTTTTCAGGAATTTCGTTCACCGTTCAGCGCGTCCGAAATAAAACGTTGTCGTCTAATGAGGAAACTGTGAATTTGTGCAACAAATACGTGCGAAAAAGCGGCAAAAGCGCATAACAACTGCTTTGTAAATTGTCCGTAAAGCAGAGCCTCAACTTGATTGGTCATTGTTTATGGTGATTAGTTTTTTGTTTTAATCTTTATTGTTTTTATTTTTGTTGTTGTTAAGATTCTTTTTATTTGCAAATTTAATTCTGTGGCACCAGCTAGCGGAAAGAATCGTAAGCTTGCGGAGCTGTTAACTAACAGTAACTTAACAGAGAGCAATTCGCAAACGGTTAACAGTTCAAAGTTGTCGCTAGATGCCGCAATGCAAATGTAAACTGTTAAATAATTCACCAGGTGCCGCTACGTTAAACATTTGAAAGTATCTTTTGGTTTAAATTTCAATTAAATATTTAAAACTATACATTTTTGAGATAATCAACTCTAAATCAATAAACCCTAGGTTTTGTAATATATATTCTTGTATTTCATTTATGCACTTATTTATTTTGCAATTTAGCCATCCATTAAGGGCTAAAATACAAAAACAAATGTATATCTTAAAAATTTTAGAACGCCAAAACAAATCAATAAAAATCCCAAATGGGAAAAAGACAAAACCGCAAATATGTAAAACATTAAACATTAAACTGAGCTTGTTTTCACGCTTGATTGCCTCAAACCTCACGAGACTGAAATTCCCCAAAATTCGGCCAACTTTTTTCCAGATTCTTGAATAGATTTCGACTCGAACAGCTCGAAGATCCAATCTCTTTCCGCTTCAGATAGCATAAAGCTATAAATGGATATTATAAATAATATTTAAGCAGAAGGCAGGCTGGCGAGTGCGCAAATGCAAAGGCAAACAAAAGCAACAAGGAAACAGCAACTTCCGGAAACAGACGTTTCTATACTCTTAAAATTTGCAAATTTTGAGCATAACTTAGCAAAAAAAATTTAATAAATATAATTCGGAACGCTTTTCTTTGTTAGTTTTTATTTTAAAATTTTATCAATTAGAAATTGATCAATAATATTGAGCCAGAAATGATTCCTTGACTGTGTAACAAGTTTCCAACTAAAATGATAAAGCCCAGGAGGGGTATAAAAAATGTTAAAGTTGTAATTTAAAAATAGATATCAGAAAATAGATAGAACAATAATTGAACAGCTGCCGTGTCGACTAATTGCCACAAAGCGCCTCTCGGGTAGTCAGTCAGTCTCCCAGTTATTCAATCTGTCGAATTGCATGCTTCAACTTAACTCATTGCACTCAAAAAACAAGCAAAGTATCTCTGAAATAGCATCAAGTTTTAAGTCTAAAGTATTTCTCGCCATAAATTGTAAAAATTTTAAAGTTTTTGAAACAAATCTTGTGAGTAATCGTAGCTCTCGCTTTAGAAATACCTTGTAAATCCCCTAAATATAGTTTTTTTTTTCTCCCAACGCCTCTTCTTGTCACCCTTTAAATCTCAATAAATTCCCATTTTTATTGCCTTTTAAGAGTGCTCATAATTTGTTGAAGTGTCTCAACTGCGAACCCAAAATCAGTTTTTGCGTTGCACTTTTTTATTGCATTCTAATACTGTGAGTTCTGCGGACTGGCGGAAAAATAAACAGAAACGTGTCGATGGCAAAGAATGTAAACACAGAACAGAGTTGTGGGGCAGTTGGGGTTTAATTTCAGGGGGGGGGGGGGGGGNGGGGGGGGGGGCGGTTGCCCGAAGGGTGAGCATTGCTGTGCATAAAAGGGGAGAAGGGGGGAACCAACGAAGGGGGAAGCAGCCCCAGAACAGCCACACGTGTCGGTGGCGCAACTCAAGTTCAAAATGGCGTCAAGTGCATTTAACATTGCAAAATGTGTGACGAATGAGGGACAGAAAAAGGGGAGATGGGGAAAATGCATTGATAATGAATGAATGATAAAGAGCACGGACAAATAAGAGTGATTTTAGCGGAAAATTAAATATAGAAATCTAATTTAAATCACTAAATATTACTATTAATTTTTGGTAACAAAAAAAGATAGAGAAATGTTTAAAAAAGAATTTTTATAAAATCTTGAATACTTAGAAAAATTAAACATTATTTTTAAGTATATATACATAAGGACTTGATGAAGGCTAGTTTAAAAATAATTCTTCAGGATTCTAGTGGATTTTTAAAACAATAAGAATATTATTAAACATTATTATCAAATATGATAGCATTATTATATATCTAAAACACCCTTTTAAATGTTTTCAAGTCCAGGCAAATATCAAATATTATGCAAAATTAATATATTGAAATCTGAAAGATTATTAAACAATAGTAACTCTCAATACAACTCATTAACGGAGCGTGCTAACCCAAACGATTTCATTATATAAAACCGAATGACAACCAATTTCACACACGAAATGATTATAGAATAAATATACACACACACCTATCGATATTGCATTTGCATTTCCTGCCGCCCAATGCGAAATACTTATCTCGCACAATTAGCCAAAAATAAATAATGCAATCATGCATGTTCCGAGAATGTTTGGGCTATTAAATATTAGATAAGAGGCGTGATTTCTGCAACTGCGCAAAAGTTTCAAAAACGCTGTAAGACCAAGCAACCAACTGCCATCAGTAGATGTCATTCAGCGAGAAACCCATAATTTATGGCAGGTATTTCCCGCAGTCGCACGCTCCTCCAGAGCGATAAGGAAACCTATTAATTAGTGGGCGCTATCTTTAAAAAATCTCAGTAGCTTATAGTTACTGGTTACAAGATTGTGTGACTAATCTGGAGAGGGTGACGTCTTGGCCGGGGCATGACGATTACCAACTGACATTATCAACCCCAATTCTTAACCCTTTTCCGTTTCCAGAACATTACTAGTGACTAAGCTGGGCTGAAAATAAATGCCGCATTCTAAGGTGCACAGGTATTTCGTGTGCTTTTCTAATTAACATTGTGCGACAATGGATATTGGGTGTATAAAGCCCATATATAGGGGCTATTCGATCCGAACTCCGTAGCTGCCCCAACCTGGCGTGCCATTGAACTTATGTAAGCGAAAAGGTGGAAATAGAAGTGGAAACTGAAACGAGAACGAAGCAGCAAAAAACGAAAATGGCAAACGACAACAAATTGCAATGGAAAATTTTTATATTTGTTTGCAAAAAAAAAAAAACAACAACAAAACGAGTGACAAAAAGTTACATTTGGCGGCAGGCGGCAGACAGTTTGCACAAAAAATGAAATATGCAAGCTGCAAACTGCAAACTGCAAACTGCAAGCCGAGAACTACTAATTTGACATTAGGGGGAAATCACGTGGCCTAGGGTTCAGTTCCCCGGAAGATCGCTGGCAATCTGTCAGCTATTAGTATAGCATTCGGTCAAAGCCGACAACAAACAGAGATCTATTTGCCTAAATGCAATCATAGACCCCAAAGGGGGATGAGTAACGCCTGCTGGCGCCTGCAATTACTGGCAATTGTAGATAAGATATATCGAGTATCAATGTATCTCTACGAATCACGAGTACTCTGAATTTGATAGATCAGTCTAGCCTAGCTTTAAGTTTTAACTGTTCGCTTGCGTTTCGTGACATTTCTAATTTGGAATAAATTCAATAGATTGATTGGTTGTGTGTGGTGGCACACATGTGCTGGGTATTTTGATGATATTAAGTTAAATGATGAGAACTATTTATTTATATTTTAAAAAATATATATTTTAAATATTATTTTAAATAGACACTTAAAATTGGTAACCGATAAAAACTCATCTTCATAAGCCATACCATTTTTATTGCATGCTTTATAGTCGTGTCTGAATTTAAGTATATAAAATCTTTATAGCTTAATCTTGTAACTTTAATATTAATATTCATTATTATTAATATTCTATATACATTCAAATATTAATAATATCAAACGCCTGCAGTGTCAATATAGATAAGTAAAGAAATTGATAACTAAAGAACAAATTTGTGTATCGCAAGTTTTGCTGACATTTACCAATTATATTTTTCAGATATTATTAATTAATATCATTCGTTAAAAATAATATTAACCAAGTTTATTTATTAAATATTATTAATATATATTATTCAATTTCTTCTATTTCATTTTTCCCGCTTTAAAGACTTACCCTGATATACATAGATTATTATTTAAAAATGATCTCATTGCCTTGACATCTTAAGCCGTAAAATAGTATTTATAGTTTAGAAAACCATGAATAAATAAATAAAAAAAATATGGAGATTTTAGGGCTATGACATATGGCTGCCTGATATAATAATTAACAATTTAAGTTTTCTATTTAGTGTCATTTGTTTATTATGTTTTCTTTAATAACAATCCTTAAAATAGTTTAATATATTACAATAAAAATTAATACAAAGCATTTTATAAATATATACAAAAGTTCCTTGACTTTTCTTTCTCATACTATTCCAATTAATAAATATTTACGGTCTCCCGGATATTGCCCCTGCTAGCCAATTAAACCCTTGCGAATCGAAGACGATCCAGTTTGTTCGGCAATTCCACAGTTTGATCCAAATAACATTGCAACCAGTCACGGGGAAATTGGATCAGTTCGGATGGCATCGGATTCGTGAAATAGTATAATGTGGATCGATCACCGACTCCCCGATTTCCAGAACAAAGTCCTCCGAATGTTTTCACCTGTATCGCTATAACCCTAAGGTAGAGCCTCGTGGAGAGGTCTCCCCTGCTTTGGAGTACTTTGTGGTTCGGTTTCAAGTGCAGGCTGACGCAATATATGGCTATACAGAGTGACTTGTGCCCAGAAGAATATAGAAAATAGAGAACTATACGTCGCAAGCTTCAGAGCTGTGTTCTCTCTTCCATTTGCCACACTTCCCGCGGTCAGTGGAAAGTTACCGAGTCTGAAACAAAAAACCTACGGCAGCTCGAATTTGTGCCAGACCAAAAAATATAAAAATTTAACTCTACTCTGCCAATTCAGCGAATTCCGCATTTTGTTAACTTTGGCGCTTGCGCAGCAGCTACAAAAAAAATAAATAAAGTTAAAATAGCGGGAATATTCCACAAAAAAAAAAACCCATCGTGAACTCGAAACCCCGAAAATCGCTGACACAGTAGGTAGGAAAATATATATAACCGGCTATAACCGGTAGCCCAAATGCCCTAAACAACACACTCCGATGAAAGGAAAAAAGAAAACCCATAATGGGCAAGTCCAGGCAGACATAAAAGTGCAGCACGGCGAGTGGAAAATTCCACTGGGACAGGAACAATAAGGCCTAGGAGAGTGAAAATTCTGAGGGGGTGGAAAACTGTTTGGCTGTGTGGTTACTCATAACAACACACACCGAAAATTACAAAAAAAGTACCGTGAAAAAGGAAAGAACCGCCGAAATCATCCCCGAAATTAGGCTGCAGTTTGTTATCAATCCAAACAAACATTAACCCAGAGAGATTTGCATAAACAATCAGTCAAACGAAAGCAACTATAAAGCGAGGCGGGCAACCATCGATCAATAAATAAACAAGGCATTAGAGGGTTAAGACTGCGGTCTGAGACTCTTAAGCCAGGAGAGGGAGAAGGTGTCACATCATCACATGTCTCTATGCCTCTCTGCCAAATTTAAAGGTCCGACAAGTCATTGGAAACTTTTACCGCCGGCAAGCCATTATCATTCACCGATGATATCCATATCTATCAAAATTTGCAAGAATTATGATGATATCACAAAGAGAGGGGATTTTAGAGATATATATCTAAAGGGGTGTGTATATAAAATGTGATAGGAAACGGGTATTAACTTCAAGAAGAATTATAAAGGATTTATATGTCAAGTTTAAGGCCTTATTTCCTTATTCCTTTGTCATCATTTTTTGTTCAAGTAAAGCTTTAAATATTTCCAAATATAGAGAGATATTAAGAAAATGTTAAATAAAATTTTATTATATTTTTTTCTGGAACCTTCCACTCAACGAAAAAAATGGAAAATCACGAAATTCTTTTTTAATTTCAAATTCATTTTGTAAGAGCAACTTTTATTAAGAAAATTTGGATGCAAATAAGGAAGTATAAATAAAAACAAGAAAGATATTTCGTCACTTACTTAAATAAAAAAATTAATAACTGATTAACTACAAAAAAAAAGACTCAAAGGGTAATGAGGAAATACCTTCAAAAACTTCTTAATTTCCTATAGCAATTTTTACCACTCTTTTGATAATTAAACAAGGATATCCATAAATGCAATCCCAAATCAAGGAAACAAAGCAGCAAAGAGGAACCCCAGACTTTATAAACCAGTAAAAATTTAATTTAAAGAAAGGACATTTCTTTCCCTTTTTAAATCATAAAGAAAGCATTACTTACGGTGTACTCAGTGGGCGCCAGCGGCGTCCGCGAGTCGCTCTTATGGAAACTCATAGCGACGATAGTGGTAATGGTAATAATGGAAATAGTAATCCTGTCTTAGACGATGCAGGATCAGGCCGTTGGGGGTTATGATCCTGGTGCACGGAATGACACTCGGCCACCCAGTGGCGGCTGGCCGGATCCCAAGCACTTGTTACGATACAAAATAGAATTTAATGGGATAGATTTAATAGCAATGGTTGAGGCACGGCTGAGAGTGGGATTAGAGTTGGAGAGTGGACAATAGAAAATGCAATATTACTAATGCAACTTGCGAGAGTGACCGTGACCGTGACCGGAACTGGGGATCGAAGATATCGGAGATTTCATTAATTTGCGAAACTCGAGGGATATATGATGCTCTCTTTTCCTATTTCCGATTTCTGAATTCAGATTCGATGAAGTTGCGATCCGAACAACCGCGCGGCTTGACAAACAGAACAAGAATGCCAACCTTTGCACTAAAACTGGCGAGTAAGACCCGCCAGCCGCCGATTCCCATTCCGATTTCCCGACGAGAAAAGCAATATAGTGCTACGAAAGAGACAGCCGAGCCGAACCTAGCCGAGGGTGAGAGGGAAACGGCGAGCGGGGGAAAGAGAGAGCTCTCGCATTTTCCGTTGTCAGTTCAAAAAAATATAGTTAAATTTATCAACGATTTTCACGTTCTCCTTGGGTATTGGTCATGCCAAAAAAAAAGGAAACCTGCCGCAGCGTTTATGGGATTTTTAGTTCCGCTCGAATTATTAGGCGATGACTTATAATGCGTCACAGGTTACATTAAATGTCGTTTCAGATACAGCTACACCAAGGGAAAAGCATAGTAAAATAGTAATTATTAAGCCTGAGTATTTACTTGGAACTTAAAAGTATTTCCATAAAAATTATTGAGTTATTCAATATATTTTTATATTTATAAGTTCTCCATGAACAAGACAATATATATTTAGAACTCTGGTAGGCACTCATTCATTACACTAAATGGTTAAACCAATAGTGATTAATTTTTTATTCATGTAAAATATTTTAAGCCGCAGGAATGATGACAAATATCTCTAACAAATAATTTTCTGTGCCAGCAAATAATAAGTGAATCAGTTTTCCCAAAGCCCACACATACACCCCAGATAAGGCCCATAGATAACTGGGAAAACTGGAATTGTCCGTTAATTAATTAGCGATAAGACTCGCAGAGATGACTGCCTGCCTCAATTGGCTGCCAATTGAAACGTGCGACCCCCGGGAGTGATCCTCAAAAAAAAGAGAAATTCATTTTTGATTGCCAAAAATACACGTCAAGGCTGAAGCTGGAAAAAGCAAGAAAAGAGCAGAGTGCGAATAAGTCACTTGCTGAAAATTGAAATCAATTTGATTTCTCATTTCATTTCTGCGTCGCGTTTATTTAAGGGGTAACTCGAAACGTGCGCCAACTGCAGCAGGTCTGATGTTCCGTCTGTGCCCATAAAAACCGCCCCCCTTTGCTCCCAAGCCCCCTCATGAAACTGGATCGAAGCGGTTTAATTCCTGGCCCATTTGATTTATGGAAATATTTGCAATTTTCCTGACGAGCTGGCAAATTCCACTCAAACTTGACCGAGTTCGGGCATCTCAACAGGGGATTAGATTGAAGCAACCTTGCATTGGACTTGAATCAATATATAATTGAAAAATAATTTATTCAAATGTCAGTTTGAAAATTTGGGTCAGGCCAGGCAAAGGTTTTTATTTCATTTTTAAAATAAAGAAAATAAACCAAACAGAAATTTAAATTTCAAAAAAACAAGCAAAATAATGTTGCCTACTTATAGGAAGCGCTGACAGAGTCTCCCTCTGTTGGCGCACACTTGAACAAGCAGCTGTTAGGTGGCGTATACGTAATATTGCCTGCTGCTGAGACATTGCTCATACGCCCCCTTTCTACAACCTGAAAGTAGCTAAAAAAACACTTAAATTGGGATTATATTCGCAACGAAATGCTCTCCTTAATTTGTGTGACCTCCGCGGATTTAGCTACTTAACTTATAGATAAAAATAAACACAAATAACAAGTGCAGCTTTCACAGAGCGAAATCAGAATCAAGTCGTACTTGAAAGCTAATTTACGGCAATCTCAATCCCCGTGGCAGTTGACAGGCGTGCGTTATTTAAGCAATTTGAATATGCAAAATTAAAATACGGCAAAAACGCACCCTGAAATTGGACTGCCAAAACGGGTTTCGGCTCCAAACAAAGAGACATGATGTTCGACGTAATTGTTTGCAATAAAATCAGCGCAGGAAAAAGATCAGGCAGGTATTACCTAAGACGCACACACTCTGCTACTTGGCATGCACAGCGCTTATGAATACAATTTAAAAACGAAACAAACACACACAGAGTTCATCCATCAATCACAGAGTCAATCCTTGGGCCATTCACAAAAACACTTGCCCCGAAAAACCCCCAAACATGACAATCAAGCTCGGGTTGTTGACTTTGAGAGACGCAGCTCAATTCATTAATTTCACACACACAGCTCTGGGGTATCCTTCACTTAGTTCACAACTGGAAAATGCTCACCTTTAAAGGATTTTTGTGGGTCTTGAACTCCTCGAAGGCACAACTAACGCCTTTAGTAGAAGAATCTAAACTAAAAGACTCCTCCAAACTGGGCTGCCAAGTAACCACTTGGCCAAAATATAAATGGATAAGAATTCCCTATCTTCATAGGTGTATCCGCGAAGTAAATCGAACGAATTCAGGGCCACGGGGCAAAGTATCCATCCACCTGCAGTTCAATGACGCTATTGATTATTAATTCTAGTCTGCCGATAGCTGATGATAGGTGACCGGGAAAGAAAGATCTGAGGACCCGCTTCCTACTAAACCTCGTAGCGCATGTTAATTTAATTAAAAATCCATGTATTCCCCAATGCAAAAATAGCCGCTGGCAGCTGATAAAGCCATAGATAAGCCACGTTCGGTACAGTTTTAGATATTTCTATAAATACAAGGGGGCGGGGTAGAATCACCCTCTGAGTGAATCATTTCTAGCCAACTTTAGAAAGGTTTTTAAGCTGAGAATATACACTTTTATAGTGCTCTATCTCCCTTCGCTTAACTAACGAGCTTTTTTATAACTAATTACACTTGAAGTCAATGTCGATTCCATCGTTCTGCGCTGATCCGCTTTTTAGTAGAAGAGTCACTCTTAGGTAACAGACACTTGATGACTGCCAGGCAGCTTAACCAAATCCCAAAGCACACAGGGGAGCACCCGATAAGGCTGCTGGCCTAATATCATTTGTCGTGTTTACACCCCCCTAATTGCAGTCTCAAGTGATATACGGTGGCATGCCGAACATAAAAACCAATTACTTTGTTGTGTTTCACTGAACTGAACTGGCTAGGGGTTTGAGGATAGGTGGGTTGTTGTGTTGCTTTGATTTTTTTGTGATTTATTTCAGTTTATAAATCTAGCTTGCGTAATTTATCTTTTATATAAAATCCATTTAGTTCAAATATGTATGAAGGATTACAAACAAATTTCACTTAAAACGTTCTTGCTTGGCACTAATCAGGGTTTTATTATCAATGGAATTTTGATAGATTTTCAAAAATAGCTGGTCAAGTGGCATAATAATTTAATTATCTATAGATTATTCTTTAACGTTATAAACAAAATTGTCAACTTTAAATTATTTCAAGTGGTTTCTTTAAATACAATTTTCATTAATTTAAGATTTTGTAAGCTTTACCATAATGTATTATTATATTTTGGTTTTATATTTATTTTAAATTCAAATTAATAAACGAATTAAGCCATAAACTACATAATTTACACCATTAATTTTCCTAAATTATATTATTTTTAATCATTTCCAAACAATCCTAATTTCAAAGATGATTTTGCATTATTTTTGCTTATAAAATTCCTCCATTTAAAATGCCATAATTGATTTCAGATTTATCTGTGATTAACAAGCTATAATTTCCCAATTTCATGAACGACCGCGACCCAATTCCTATCGATCGATCGATATTGCATTAACCTGGAATCAGGTAAGACTGCGCTATCAGTTGGGAAACACTTTTGCGGCTGAATTACGCTTACGAGGCACTTACTGTATCACAGGCTGCGCCCGATCCGCTAATCACGGCTATAGTCATATTGGCACAATAAAAACGGAACCGCGCCGAGAACAATTAAATCGAGTATACGCCGCGTTAGCCGCCGGAGTCGATCTTGGCTGTTAGCTGTTGGGTTGTTTGTGGAACGATCGGCGGGCACAGAATAAAAGCGCGAATCTGGTCAGACATTCAATTTAAAACAAAAGTTGGCACTGGCACTTGGCAGTGGCAGTGGCAGTGGATGTGAGCCTCTATATCTCGATCCCAAAGCTCTCGGAACCCGCTCGAGTGTACCGCTTTAGCTCCCCCCACCGATCTCCACGGAGCACGGCGTTCACGGAGCACTTGGCAATGTCAGCGGTTAAGCACTAACATTAACATTGAGTCAGTCATAAATATACCTGCTCCGGAGATCGCGGATGGGGATTGCGGGGGATGATGGTACACATTTGAAATACGGAACATGTTAGGTTTAGGCTCTTTTATTGCAATTCCACACTGACTTGGCCCAGACAGCCGAACGTGAGAAATAACTCAAAGCCGGAGACAGATGACAGCGGACAGTCGACATTTGTTGGCAGCCGTTTTGATAAATATGTCGTCGATCTTGTAGGCCAGTGCAGCACGCCTGTTCGAAATTCTTATCTTCGAGATAAACTCAAGCTAATGGGGGAGTTCTCTTTGGGTTCCAGCCGAGATTAGCTGCCAAAGCTTTTGAGATAATTAACCCACGAGTTCCAGTTCTGTGTTGTCTTTTTGTGTGGAGGAATTTCAACAATGCGACTTAATGCCCGTTCGAAGACTGTCATTAAGACTGAGTTTTGGCACACAAAAGATTTAAGCGATTATTTAGGAACTGGTCTTGAGTTTGTAGACAAATTTAATAGTTTCAAAGTTAATATTTCTAAACAGAATAATAAATATTAACCGAAAGATGGGCCATTTTAAATACTTAAACTTTTTCTTTAATTTAATATAATTGAAATATAAATTTCTTTAACAACTTTTGAAACAGCAAAAATCTCCGACATTTAAAGCTCGTTTTGACTTACAGTCTCTGGCGTTGACATGGTAGCCACCGAGGATCTTAGACCTTGCACCAGGAACCTAAAGCCTGGAAACCTTTCACCCTGACCGGGCCGGTACCAACTGATCCAAGCCCATGGACACGCCGATGGTAAGCTCTGATCTGCATGCAAAATCTGGCACTGCGAGCAGCACAGCACCGCAGGCAGCAGAAACTGTGTCACCCTCAATTCCCACTTCCTACGATGGGGCCAGGCCAACCCCAATCTAATAATAATAATAATAAATCAGCACTCATCAGCACTCGGAGGCAACACCAGCAGCAGCACAGAGGTGTCCAAAATGGGATTCGCTCTTTTGTGCGCAATTCGTGATTGAACCAACGCATAGCGCCTAAAACTGTTTAGAGCCTCAAATTGAGAATAACAAAGCAATTTTTCAATTGAGCTGCCACAAAAAATTACACGATGCCGTGAGATATGGAATATGAGATATGAGATATGGACACTGGCAACGGCTGGAAAGTAAAAGTCAGGGAAAATTGGCGAGGCCAAAGGGCAGTCGACCACCTGACCGTGGGTGACATCGGATCAGGGCAGCCAAACAGCGAAGAGATGTAAGTGGAAACGGAGAGAGCACATCTCGAACCAGAAATGGACCAGCGGCACGTGTTCTTTGTTGTGTGACACCCAACAGGGCAGCACAAGTTCAGGGCGAAATCAATTTTCCCAGTGGCCATACAATGCGGCTGCTCACTTGGTTAGCTATCGGATGCACTAAGGAAAATTGGGGGAAAAGTATTTGGAAAGACAAATTTATTCAAAGATGTACTCAAAATATGGGAAATAAATTAAGCTTCAGAATAATTTTATATAACTTATTATTCCTCAAATAAAAGTTATATTAATAGTCATATTAGGAAATATATTTACAATAATACAATAAACATTCTGCATTTCCACAAATAGTTGAAATTAAAAATAAATATAACATTCCACTCATTTAAATTAAAGCATAAAAGTTTAATAGCATTATTTGATTTTTGTAAATTGTATTTAAAACAAAAAAACAACTAAACAAAGGGTTCAATTTTATTTATTTTTCTTTAGATTTATTTAAGTTAATTCAGTTCAGTTTCAGATAAGAGAAATTCATATTAAAAATTCGAACGAAGCTCCTAAAACAAAATTAACTAAAAAGCTTTTAATTTTAATATTAATTTATGCTTTGGTTAAATTTATTTTAAATTAAAAGCATCTTAGAACCAAATATTTTATTCATGGAACCATATTTCACATTTATAATACATTTATTTATTTATTTTGATCTATATTTAAATATATATTTCATTACTAGCTAAGAATAATAAATACGCTAAATTCCCTCGTGTACGTCCAATTCAGTGGCTCACTGTTATCGTCAATATTCCGCAAATTAAATATAATTTAAGCCAAACAGAGTGCCTGTGCGCTTTTACACCTAATCAGATGAAATTCGTATGCAATTATCACGGCATCTCTATATATTTAACCGCAAATGAGTTTGCCTGGCCTCAGATCAGATGGGAAATGTGTCATTTTCATAACGATATCTAAATACATAAGTTTAAAGCTAAAAGCTTTTTTTTAGCATTCAGTTAAATTAGAGTTTTCACCTCGAAGTCATCCTCTTCCCTGGCAAAATGATGGATGGTTTTCCTTGGCCAACTGTGATTAATCCCAGTAGTAATGTAAATAAATTGGAATAAATATTTGCCTCCATAAATCATACATAAGTTTATGACGAGGTGAGAATTGCTGGCAATTCTCGAGAAGAATTAACACTGCCGACTTAATTGAAGCCGTCCATTGATCTATAAGCCATTAAACCATTAAACCATTAACCATATTAGCTCATTAGAGCGGCTTTGCCGACGTCATTGGTAAGAAGAAATGCGCAAATCTGTTTTGGCCAATTCGGAACCAGCTTCCCTTTCGTTTCAGCCAAAGTCAAGAGTGGCTAGACCGAGAGACTACGTCAGAGCTGGGCCAGATTGTAGGAACTGATTTTTGGGGCAGCTATCAAGTATCGCCGGGTAAGGCTTTGCTTATTGATCGCTTCGCTCCAGTGAGGGATAACTGGGGTAATTCCAGGCACATGCGGCGTATGCGCAATGCAGGCAAACTATAAAGGCGCACGAAATTTCATTCGTCGCAGAACAACACTCCACACACCCTCCAGCAGCTCCTGCTTCTTCTCCTTCTGGAGAAAAAAAACCAGTTAGCTGGCGCTGAGAAAGTGCATTAAGCCATCGCCTCGAATCGTTGATTGAACCGAAACGCAATGAAAAAAAAACATGTTAATTGCCCGCCGATCGAAGTGTCTTGGCCTGCCCGCAATGGACACAGTAGTAGCTGGTTACTGGTTCTTGCCATAAGCCATCTACCATCGGCCAGACAATGCCCCGCGTCCAAATATTTGGCAATGTCTCTCTGTGCCAAGATACGAAAGTGGCCCACGGTTTGGGGATGGTGAGGAGAAGGATGGAGGATGGAACGAGGAACTGAGAAGAACAGGCCTTGATGTTGGTTACATGAAAACGTGTTGAGTGACTGTCATTAAGCGATCGCTTATGGTTAACAGATGAGCTTGGGGAATATGGGGGAAAGCTGCTTAGGGACAAAATGCTGTCCATTGAGGGAATGCACGAAAGTGAATGAGGAGAAGAACTCCCAGGAAGATGTCGATTTAATATTGCATATTTAATTGCATTTGTAAAATGTTCTTTTAATTATAATCCAACTAGGAAATCGAGTTGCTTTAGAAACCTAGAAATTACTAGCATCTTAGAAGGAGCAACTAACCTGTGTGTCAAGTTTGTTGTAACTTGGCTTAAATCAGGAAAAGATTTTGTAATCAAATATAAACAATAAATCTTATAAATCCCTAAACCACTGTTTGTTCTAAACTTGATAAAAATTGAATACTAAAGTTTTTAAATATTATTCAAACAAATATTTAGCTAAATATATAAAGTTTAAGCTATAGTTTTACACCTGTAGATTTTTATCAAATCCACAGTAGCTTAGATCTCAAAGTAAACATTTAAATAGTAATAAAAAGTAAACATAGACTATTTAAATAGCTTACTTTCGTTGGAAATAATTAGGAATATCTCACTTCAAGCCTTAAGGTTGAAGAATTCTACAAAACTCAAATGCAACTGTTAAAATCAATAAATGTAAAAAACCCTCATCAATTAGGTGTTAAATAAAACCCTGAACACCATGTTATTGATCTGGAAAAATAAAGGAAATTGTTAACACAAACATTAAACTATATTAGTAGCGCCGAGGACTTTATAACTTCCCTGTTAAAACCTTAATTCATTTACTTATTAAACTCAATCACAATTTAAGCGTAAACAACTCCATAAACCATAGATATATAGCCCTGAGGATCACTTTGGCTGATCAATAAACCGAGTCCAGGATCTTCTACGCTCTTTGTAATGCCCCTAAGTGATCAGATTGATACACAAACGAAAGCCAGCATCCCTGCTCCTCCCTCATCCATCTATCCGTTGGATTCTGCGACACTCGGCAAATGTGCGAGATGTTTCCCCGTGTGTGAGTGTGTATCTCTGAGCATGTGAAAAGTGAGTCGTCGCCGGTGGTGTGCGTGTCGTGCAACGTTTCGCGCGATGCTTAAAACTGGTGACCCACGTTGGGTCTGATTTAGTCGTTAACGCGCGGCCAACACGATCACACCGCAGATCCATCCGAACCCACCAACTATACCGCTCGTACATCATCATCGCCTAGTATATAGAGCCTATAGTGTGTAGTGCAAGTGCGCGGCGTTGATTTAGATTTATGTTTTATTCGTTGTTCAAGTGTTTCGGTTAATTGTCAAAATAATCAACTAACTAAGCGGCATTGCCAAGAGTTAAAGATCGAATATATACACATATATATATGCACCAGAAGCTGCACTCGCTACCTTTAATAACCCAGAGTTTTGCAATCCCGCAGACAACGACGGTAAGTGAGCAAATTTCTGGCAAATCTCTATTTTTGTGCTTATTTTTGTATGTTTTTTTTTTGGGCTAATTAGACAGCGGAAGTCGCGATGCTCGACTTTTGCAAATTAGTAAGTCGGTTTTGAGTGCACAGATCGTTCGGTTCAGTTTAGCTAAGTTAAGTGAAGACTATAATAACCCCGGGACCCCAAATTAATTGCATTTAAATTTAGACAAACGCTTGACGTCAATCATCAATAGCGACAGAAATAAATCAGGAAAAGGGAAAACTGGCAAGGTTTATGATTTATAATAAATTTTAATTAATACTTTCAGTAGGTCCTGGAATATAAATATAGCTGTGGCTTAAATAAAAGCACAGTTTATACTATAAGAATGCTTTATAAAAAAATAATTAGCCAGCATTATTTTGGACAACCAAGAAATTTATTTTATCTCAATAATAACTAGTAACCAAAGAATAAATTATGAAATATTAAGCCAGCATTACTTTAAAGTAACTAAGAAAGCTAATTATTATCTCAGAATTTCAGCATTTAATCTTTAGTATTTCAAGTATTCCGATAACAATAAAGATGAAGATCAAAAAGAGTATTCCTCAAGTATTATTTCAATATTTACCGATATCTAACCAATTATCCCTGGCATAATTTCAAGTCCCTGTTCAACATTTAAAATGCAGTATTATAAATCCATAAACCTTTATTTATTTTGCAACCGAGCGCCTGATAAGGTGAAGCATAAGAAGTCTCAGATAAAAGCACACATCACTCATACGTCCAGTTGGCCAAGCTGATTGGTTAACAAACACAGATCCACGACTTCGTCGACATTTGCACACTGCTGAGTAAAGGTTGGATAAATAGCGATGTTAACATATCACAATAAATAATCACTGACCATTGATTGCCAATTTTATATGCTTAATGCTGTCATTAGCCATTTGGATATATAAAATTAATCAATAACATTAACTTTCAATAAAGGTGTTGTGCAAACGAAGTGTGTATTATTCATTTAAATTTGTAAATAAAATTTCAAAAACCCAAAACTAACTAGTTATTAAGAGAAGTTGAAGTATATAATTATAGATTATTATATTATAGTTTCTGTGAAGTAAATTTGTTGTTAAATATATTTAACCTATTAACATTTTTATCTAGGCAAATTTAAACTATTTATTTCGTAACCCAGACAATAAAAAATATATGAATATATTACAATTTTTTATAGTTATTGAATAACAATTTTCCTCCGCAACTATCGCTATTTTTCCTCCTCCCCAAAACGACTTGATTAATGTGTGCCTGGCGTGGAAAATTCGATTAAAAACCTGCCCTGGCTGTTTAGTTGCCAGTACGCCACAAACAGAAGTTGCTGTGCCCCCCGCCCGCCAGCACTCGGTGCCACTTTTCCACCTGCCAAGAACTTTTCCACTCCAAAATTCACTGCCAGAGCCAGCAGAGTCGAAAACTATGGTTTCGAAAAGCGAAATGATTAAGCGGAGCAAGGCCGACGGCTTTTAGCGGCTTAGAAGCCGATCGCGTTTGGGCCAGGCCAAGATCCGCTGCTGCCAACCTGAAATGCGGGGCTGTCAATTGAAATTTGTATTCCGCGGCGGCAAGTCAAGTGCTGCAAACAACGACGACGTCTAAGGCCGAACAGCCTGGCCTGGCTCATTGAACTTGGCTAACTCTCGGGTCTAGACATTAAAAAACAGAAAACGGCATTAGTGAGTAAATAAAAGCACAATAAAAAATAGCAGCGAAGAAACCAAAACAAAAAGCCGAGAGAGTCGCGTGCCGCTTTCAATTGATATTCCGCCGGCGTTCACGTGAACAGAATGCGAGCGAGCGAGCAGCGATTCATGGGGAATTCTTGGCTCAAAACATTTTCAAAAATATTTTGTTTTGCCTATTTATAGACAGCTGCAAAAAGGGGAAAATAGAAAAAAGGAAAGGATGAGGCCCACTAAATCATGCACAGCCAAGTCAAAGCAAATTGGCAATTTTGCAAATCGACATCGTCACATAAAATTAATTTATTTGCATACTATAATATAGACTCAAATGCAAAATACCAATCCAGTTAAAACCGCCTGCACTTCATTAGTAAAACAAACTAAAGGGGGTTTGTTTTGTTTTGCGGATAGTTGAATTAAATTATGGAAATTATTTCTGCGAATTCTGCTTTGCGTAGTCTCCTGGCCTTTGTCTATTTTCGGTGGTGATCCGTCGATTGTTTTAAAACAAAAAGCCGGAATTGGACTAATAGAAAGCTCTTGCATTATTTGCCTATTTATTGGCTACAAGAATTTCTCATAACATTTATGGGAGGCAAAAATATTACTCGTTCTACTTTTATAACTTAAACAATGATAAGCCGGAGTTATTCATTCATTTAAAAATATTATTCAAGACACCAGTCATTACCAATGCGAGTCATAAACTTAAATTCATTTTATTTACCTTTTAAAAATATTACTCATACGACCTGTAAACGTTATATATTTTTTTTGCAATATATTCATAAAACCCAAGCCGGAATTGGGCTATTAAGAGCTCTCGTACATCAGAAAATTTCCCTTTAAATCATTATTTATGCCAGCTGGCAATTGTTCGTATTATAAATGAATTATTTTACATAGATTTTCCCAGACACTACTCAACCCTGTGGAGGAGAGTTTCCAAAAGTCAATTCAGTAAAATCACATAATTCCCGGTTAGATCGGTTAATGACTTCCGCATTTTTCAGACTGTGTAAGTGGCGCAGAAAACCCGCCGTACTTGAGATTATGCAGAGAGTCATTCAGGTTCTTGATTGGGTCTTAAGCCTGACATATCATATCAAAACACATATGATCTGCAGATACGATCTGAACAATTAGCTAATGCACGAACAGGAAAAGTTATAGCACTTTGCCAAAATTTCCATATATCTCCGGGCATCTGGGCAGATTATCTTAACTGGAAGCCGTAAACTCTCGAATTGCCCGTTGTCACACAGCCAAACACATATTTTCTAATTAAGCATGGGCCGAGATACGAGGGGTGGGGCAGGCGAAGGCGGAGGTGCGATTAGGGCGGACAAACAAAGTCCGATCCGTAGACAAGTGACACTGAAATTGGCTTTTGTTATTTCGCTTAGTTCTATTTTAGCACGTCTCAAAAACACTGCACGAAATGCCAGGTACTACTACCCTTTGAGTTGAAAGGGAGGTGTGTGGCTGGGGCAGGGAATGGGCGGCATGCAGTCGGATCGGGGCAATGCTTCGCTTGCACTGAACTTGACATTGCCGAGGTCTGCTTTCAATTTAGAAATATGTCAGCGGCACAGACTATTTTCAGAGCAGCGCGCACTGTGCACATCACGCACTTGTTGCGCCACAGATACAGATTCAGATAAAGATACAGATACAGCTGCATACGCAGAGACAGAGTCGTAAATACATCTGAATTGTTGCAGGTGAAAAATGATTTTAAATGGTATAAATAATGGAGTATTTAAATGCCTTTTGTCTATTATTTATTGCCTAAGTTAAAGGTATTTCCGGATTTTGTTAATTTACTTTTATGGGTATTTTCAAGAGCGCTTAATTTTCTTGTTTATGTTAATACAATTTCAGAAAACCTTTAAATACATAAATTAATTTTTTTTTTTTAACTCACAGTCATGACTAGGAATGGGCACAACAACACAGCCTATGTCAGCGATCATGCAGACAAGTTGGAGCTGGCTGAGAAGGGCCAGAAGAACAAGGCCATAGTCGCCAAGGATCCCGACTACAATCCGTATCATAATCGTCAAGTGGAGCATCCCACGACGTAAGACGCAACCTTAAATATACAAATTAAAAAAATTAAATATTAATTTTATGATCTTCCCATAGAAATTCGGAAACTCTGTTTCACTTACTGAAGGGTTCCCTGGGCACAGGTATTCTGGCCATGCCCAATGCCTTCCGTAACTCTGGCTATATAACAGGCTCCATTGGCACTATAGTTATTGGATTTATTTGTACATATTGCATCCATCAGTTGGTCAAAGCGGAGTTTGAATTATGCCGAAGAAAGAAGGTAAAAAGAAGTGAATATGTTAAAGTTTTTATATAAGTAATTATGTATAAAAATAATGTAGCTTGTCAGCAAATGTTTTAGAAATATGTTTAATATAACAGCTGCTCTTGCGTGATAAGCTTTTTGATATATAATTTTTACTAATTTATTAATAAAATCCCCCTTTTCCCCACAGACGCCCAGCATGAACTACCCAGCCGTGGCGGAGACAGCTTTGGGCGAAGGACCGAAGTTCTTCCGGTCCATGGCCCCATACATAGGCACCGTGGTGAATACCTTCCTGCTGATCTATCAACTGGGCACCTGCTGTGTGTACGTCGTATTCGTGGCCTCCAACATCAAGGCCATTGTGGATGCTGTGGGCGATACCAACATCGATGTCAGGCTATGCATGATCATTATCCTGCTACCGCTGATCCTGATTAACTGGGTGCGCAATCTTAAATACTTGGCACCATTCTCCACCCTGGCCAATGCCATCACCATGGTTTCCTTTGGAATCATCTGCTACTACATTTTCCGAGAGCCAGTGACCACGGAGGGCAAGGATGCCTTTGGCAAGCCAGAAAATTTCCCACTATTCTTCGGCACTGTGCTTTTTGCCTTGGAGGCCATCGGTGTGATCCTGCCGCTGGAGAATGAGATGAAGACACCCCAGAAATTTGGCGGCAGTTGTGGAGTCCTTAATGTGTCCATGGTCCTGATCGTGTTCCTGTACGTGGGCATGGGTCTCTTTGGCTACCTTAACTACGGATCCGCGGTGCAGGGATCTATTACACTGAATATGCCAGAGCATGAAATGTAGGTTTACTCAAGGATCGCCTGAAATAATCCTCTAATTTTATGAATGCTTTGTCCTTTAGCCTCTCCATGTGCGTCAAGGGAATGCTGGCCTTTGCCATCTACATCACCCATGGCTTGGCCTGCTATGTTGCCATCGACATTACCTGGAACGATTATGTGGCCAAGCGCCTGGGCCCCCAGCGAAACGTTCTCTTCTGGGAATATGCTGTGCGAACCATCCTCGTCCTGATGACCTGTAAGTATACTATGGAGTTTTTACCAATGATTTCTATTTAAAATTTCCCTTTACAGTCCTCCTGGCCGTGGCCATTCCCAACCTGGAGCTGTTTATCTCCCTGTTTGGAGCCCTGTGTCTTTCTGCTTTGGGTCTGGCCTTCCCAGCCCTCATCCAGATCTGCACGCATTGGTACAACACCAAGGGACTCAGCAAGGCCTGGCTGCTACTCAGTAAGTTTACCTTTTAATTATACCTAAAATTTTAATACTAATTCTGGATTACTTTAGGCAACTTTGTGCTCATCATTGTTGGCATCTTGGGCCTGGTGATCGGAACGTATACATCCCTCAAGGAGATCGTGCTGACCTTCTCCGAGTAGATGCGTGAGGAACCTACTAAATCCGCCAGCGGGCATTCCAATTTCAGCGAAAGTATTATGAGCAATCGGAAGATATTGAAATCTGTAGACATTCGCAGTGCAGCACAAATGACAAGCAGATACCGATGCAGAAACGGTTAAAGATATATAGATACAAATGCAAGTTCATATACAGTTGAGCTGTAACTATACTATTTGTTGCGTATTTGTATAGAATTTATCAGATTTGTGATATTTTTAAGCATCGTGCCCAAGAATCTGTACAACAAATATGTGTGTGTATATCGTATATCTCTTTATGTAGTAGATAACATCTTGATAAGTAGTTTAGTGCCAAGTCACATCTTTATAAGCCTTATTTAATGTATGATAGCAGTCAGCCCACATTAATAAAATTATTTTGCCATATTAAGATACGTCTTGGGTGATCTTCTGGGCCTGCATATAATCCCTGAGAGCGTGGCAAAGCCTCCTGGCCCCATCCACAAGCTTATCTTTGGGGTAGAAGGCGATCGACAATCGGAAGAACTGCTTACCCGTCTCGCCATCCAAGGAGAAGCGTGGTCCGGCTATAAAATAGATCTTGTGATGCTCCAAAGTGTACTTGAGGAACTCTCTGGCATCGAGGGGCTCGGGTATCTGCACCCAGATGAAGTATCCGCCAGTGGGACTGACCAATTTGCATCCCTCTGGCAGCTCACTGCGAAGCACCTGGGTGGTAGCCAGCATTCGTTCCTTGTAAGCGTCGTAGAAACGAGCTATCTGTTCCTGAGCCAGCCTCAGCTCAAAGAGACTTCCCACAATGCCAGCCGTGTAATTGTTGAAGCAACCGCCGCTGTTGGCAAACCCACTTCCATCCAGGATAGGTTTTACCCGCGGCGGAACCTCCAGCCAACCCACGCGTACGCCAGGTCCCAGAATCTTTGAGAAGCTACCGTTGGAGATGACATGCCCTGCAAAGTTTGGATCGCTTCTGTCATCATAGGACATGAGACGGGAGTGCGGCGGTTTCTCGCCATAATGCAGGATGGTATAGACATCATCGCAGACCACCAGGAAATCGTATTTGCGGGCCAGCTGCACAATTCCACGACAAATCTCTAAAAAAATGTTAAAAGATATTGATAAATTCAGCAAAAATCGAATAAATTCATTTACCTGGTGAAAACAATATTCCTGTAGGATTATGGTAAGTGGGTATAGTATAGTAAATCCCCCAGAACTCCTTTGTCTTGGAATCGAAACGTCTCTTGGCCACCTGCTCCTCAAGATCCTTCAGATCCACACCATCATCGTTAAGCTTCACAGGCACAATAGTGAGGCTGGTGAAATGCTTCATGCTATCCAGGGCTATCATATAGGTGTACTCATCCACGAATATAAAGCCTTGGAAATCGACCACCGTCGAGAGAAGCAGGTGAAGGCCCTGGGTAGCTCCAGTGGTGATAATCAAATCCTCACTAGAAAGAACCACAAAGATAATGAGATAATTGTTAAAGCCACACAAACCACACAGCGATTACCTCTTGACGGGGCTCCCGTACATCTCACTGAAGTATGTGGCGATCTCATGGCGCACCTCGAACGTACCACTGGTGGGACCATACTGGAAAATCAGCGACTGGTTGTCCCGCAATTCCCGTTGCTGCAGAGAGAACCTCACGAAGGTCACTTCAAGGAGCAGATTGCGTAATTGGCTCCACTTACCAGACAATGGTCCGTGGCCTTCCTGAAGTTGTCGCAATTGGAGCTAAGGAGATCGGTTCCCGGTGCCCCAACTCCGAGATTTAGGATGTCCGGCTCGTAGACATTCCAGGCACCACCATCGAAGAGGTGCTTGAGCTTGCGATCATCACTGTTCTGCGACATGTGTTTCGTGGTTTTCCCAGCATACTAATGCCTTATCTGTGCGACTTGTACTCGCATTTATAGAAAACAATGGAAAATCTAAAATTTTGAAGGCAGACATTTTATACCCATTAAAGGGGGAATCCTAGGGGTACAGGTTTTTACGACACATGGAAGATTTTCATACATTTTCTTATTAGTAACGTCACCGTCTTTCGTATGCAAAATGTAGCAATAATTTATATTTGAAAACATAAAGATTTCCTCAGATTGCTTAAGTTTTACACTCTAAAATATTTTCTGTTTCAGTAATTAAGTAACAGGGTACTCCAAGGTCGGGAGCAAGCTTTAATTTCTCTATTGCTTTTGTGGTGAATGACGAAAAGTCCCAATTAAAATACCCATTCGCAACGCAACGCCGCCAACAGCTGATTACAGCTATCACTTTGTTTTTGGAAAAACTCGGAAAAACTCTTTGAGATGGACGCTGAAAAGCCCACTACAAGTGCAGCTGCTGCCGCTGCACAGGATCCAAACCAGCTCCTGGACTCACCGCAGCACGGACCGACCTTATCCAGCGCCTCCAGCTTCGAGGCATTGACTCGCCACGACCCGAATCTCAGTCGCCTCGCCACGAAAATGTTCCAAAAGACGGAGGAGTACATCACCCATGAACTGAATGCGCCCCTGGAGGACTACAAGCTGCTGGAGGAGATGAACAAGGCCACCATAGCCAAGTACAAGGATATGCGACAGATTGCGGAGAACCTGAATGCTTCGACCAGCGAGCTTAGCCTGAAGTTTCAGCAATTGGCTCCACTGATGCAGCAGATCGACGAGATCTCCGACACGGTGGACAAACTAGAAGCCGCGGCCTACAAACTTGATGCCTACAGCATAGCCCTGGAAAACCGAGTAAAGTGCGTGCTCCAAAGGAAATCCGGGGGCCAGGTGGCGCAGTGAACAAATAAGACTAGTCGCTTACAAAGACTTTATGTGGTACATTTATTATAATAGATCTTATGTCGTCAACCAAGTAATAGTTTAAATAAAATCGCAATTATGTTAAGGAATATCAAGGGAACTGCAAAGGGATAAGCTTGGTAAAACATTGAGAGATTCTTTATAGAGCTCTTACTTACTCTTGGCCACTGTGCGAATGGAGCGGATGAGGTTCAACACTTGATCCTTGGCCGTAGGCGCTCCAAAATCCTGCTGACCTGCCTGCCGACCCCAGCCAACTGCAAAAATATGCAAAAACCTTAACATCGCGTGGCACGACAAGAATAGTTGACACAATTACTTACATTTGGCCAGAAACCGCTCCTCGTGCAGGATGCAGACTGCGTTCAGGCACAGCAGGGAGGCTTCAATCAGGGTCCACAGGGTAAACATATTCGCGGCAAATTAAAACTTCCTATTCGCAACCAAGATCGGATCGGCGGCTAGTTGTTGACGTCAGTGATGCCGAATTGCCATTCGCCGCGAACGATGACACAGCTGTCTTGCAGTATTGTCAGTATTAGAAAAAGACTGCGCGCAAAATATTCAAAATTTATTGATTTGATTTTGTACTGAATTTATTTTCTATGAAAATTAAACAATCTTAATGTTATTTAGAGTTTTATCAAGCCCACGGTAAGACACCCAAGGCACACTTTGACCAGTCGTTATCTGAAAGTAATAAAATAATAATAATTAATTTTTTTTTAATAAAAATAATAATAAAAATTATTAAATAAAAAACTTTACCTTTCTCTATTGTCCAAATACCCAAATCTGAGGTTTCAACATTAGAAAATGTATTTCCTTTACTCTGGGCTTGAGCAGACACAAGTTTTTCCAGATAATCCAGGTTATAGCTCTCCTCCGATGAGCTATCATCTTCCATAGGTTCTGGTTTTTCTTGTTGCTCGACTTCCTGCAAGCGTATATTGCAGAGTTCGGTCAAAGACGCCTGCTGAGTCTGGCTCAAAGGTGGATCCGCCAGTGGCAGCAAACTGAGAATAATAAAAATATAACTTTATAATCGAGTAAATAGTTAGAGCAGTGTAGCTCACCCTTTGAGAATAGGACCTGAGTATTGGCTGAAAGGAGCAACACGCTGCATTATGAAATCCCGATCAAAAACCCAGGTTTTGGCCTTTTTGGGATTATCTCCAAAAATGAGAGTAACTGAAGAATCCACACCCGAGTGTACCAAAAGGCTGCGCATGGTTTTTGAATGCACGTTAGTATTGAGGGAAGAGAAATCCACTGGCTTTAACTTGTTATCCTGAATGAAAATGAGGCATTAGCATCGGTTTTGGCATGACATCTTTTTATGTACAAACCAAATCGAGTTCCTCCTTGTACATGCGCTTCATGCGGAACAGCATTCCAAAAGTATCAATCATCTTCGTGGCCCAATAACTGGCTCCCTGTCGTCGTTCATCACTCTCATTTGGATTTTCAGTCAATCGAACCAAGGCCACAAAGAAACTCTCGACGTATCCCTGCATGGCTAGTAATCTAAACAGATCCTGGGTTGCAGCAATAAGCACATCCTCGTTGTCATCAATTTCCAAACCAACGCCCAGAAAGTAATTCATTTTAAGCAGGCAGCCCATATATATATCCAGCAGGTCCTTCATCGAAGAAGACTCCTTTTTTATCTTAGCACTGAGGTCTTTCAGTACAGCATCAAGAATTTCCTTGGAAGTCTTAGCCTTTTTGCTAGAGGAATAGACGCGAATCTTGTTGAATTCAGCACTGGATTTCAGTTTGCTGATGGCCTTAAGTTTATCCGCTCCCTTGAGGAGACACTCCAGGGTTAGGTCGTAGATCTCGAGAAGAATGCTAAGCTCCTTTTTGAACTTAAGCTTGTCTTTGCGCTGCAGCTTGCCAGCATCCAAATTGGACATGGTCTCCTTGTGCGGCAGCCAATAATATGTCCTTAGCCATTCTAGGCAGTGCTTAGAGGTGCTCCTAAGCACCTCCACCGGTGGCAGCTCTTGTCCGTGGGCACACAAGTGCCGCAAATCCACGATGAATGACTGGAGACCCAACTCCTTGGCTGTCTCGTACATGCTGCTCATGTTATGACCCTGTATTATCGAGGACATGAAGTTGTAGAATCTTGTGAAGGCGCTGGCATATGTGGTCTGTATCTTGGCATTGTCCTTCCTATCCTCCAGCTGGGCTTGGACGATCACCGAAGTGGCCAAAACAGCCGCCGGGCAAAGGTTGGCTCGTCGCAGGCTCCAAATCCGAATTTTACTCAATGCCTGACGGCGATCGGCAGACTTGGAGTCTTTGCCGAACAAACCGTCATATGTCTCATTGAACTCAACTCTGCAAATTTGAGAATACATTTATTATTTTATGTTTACTTTTATTATAGTTAATGCACGCACGTGTCTCTCCAAGGGGTCACAACTGTCCTTTGTTTTACCACTGCAGGTGGTGTGGCAGGGGAAGCTTTAACATTCTGCTGTTTGGCCTTCTCTGGGCTTTTCTTTTTAGCCGCTGGCTTTTCTTTTTTTGCCACTGCCATGGATGTTTTTAATATATTTTTTAAACAAGTTCTAAGCAAAACAAACCGCCTTTTCTATTAGTGATGGCAAAAGGCAGATAAAGCTAACATACCGCAAGAAAAATCTAACTTTTACTAGCTATTTTTCCTAACTTCAGTTGTAATGAAATTATAAAAAATGGGGAAATTCATTGGATAACTGTATGAGATCAATAACTTTAGTTTTATATAAATAAATAATTAAATGACACAATTTGTTTAGCCTCATAGTAGCATACATTTACAGCTAATTTTACCTTGACCAGCCCTGATGGTGCCTATCAGCTGATAAAAATGTGTGACCAACTATATTTTTAGAATAAGACAGAACTTTTCGGTGTGCCAGCGTTTCCCCGCCAACTGGGCATACTTGGAGCCAAAAATAATATTTTCTTCTTAAATTCTCTTCCTGCCCCCCAAGGGGATCCCGCCGCAAAGATCCTTCAATCCCCGCTTGCCACGACAACACATGCATTTCGCCCACCACCCCAGCTACACATACAGCAGCAACCACAACCACTTGGTGGACACTCTGAATCCGGAAAATATTGAATTCGATGGGCCGCCAGCTGCGCGTAAGATGATAATAGGCTCGTTCTCGATGTTCGTGATCTTCTTGTACCTGCAATTGCTCTACATTCTGGTGGCCATCTATTTGGCGCTGCACCACGCACATCATTAGGGACAAATCATGTATCACTTTGTGTCGGAGCAAACGCCGGAGCTACGGCTATCGGCGGAGTCGCTGGTAACCAGCCACGTGACGCAGTACCTAAAAGGCTTCCAGTTGGATGCTGTACGCTTCCTTTACGACCGCCTGGCCAAGGGAGAGTTTAGCGTCCTTAACGACGAGAGTGGGCTGGGGAAGCAGGCAACGGTGGCGGCTCTGCTGAGTGCTATGGATCGGACAAAAAAGATTCTCATAGTGCTGCAGAACGATGAGCATCTACTCGCCGGCTGGCAGTTTCACCTGGACACACTCACGGATCTCGCAGTTTACACCATTCAAGGGGTGCAAGGTAATTGTCCTAAAATTTCTAGATGTTAATTTAAATGTAATATTTTTGTAATATTTCACAATATTATGAAATTTACTTGATAATTAAATCCCCACTTTCTTCAACAGACACCACAGACTCACCGCACAATGTTTACCTGGCCAAATGGAGCAGTTTGCGCAGCATTGGAGATCTCAGCCGCCTCAAGTTCGACTACATTCTGGTGGATAATCGCGGACACTCACTAAACAACAGCTTCTGCACCTCCATGCTGCTTAAGCATTTCGAGGGCAGAATAAACATGGTTATCTCCAGCGTTGATATAACGGTGAGGCAATCGAAGTTGACTCACTTTGGAGCTAACTAATCCACTCTGTTTCCCACTCCGCAGTCCGATGTGAAGTTGCTGTACAATGTTTTGCGGCTAGGCGGACGACTGGAACATCAGTACCGAAACTTTCAAAGCTTCGACCGCAAGTTTCACCTGCCGGATCCCAAGGAGGTGTTCAGCAAGCGCATAGATCTCGAGGATTACTACAAGCAGCGTGGATTTCTTAGCGAGTATATCAAGTAAATGACCCAGTAATGGATACTAAAATGTAATCTAATCTGTGGAGTATACTAATTGTTCTCTCCCTTTTATGATCGTTTAGGGACTTCCGTCTGCGTCGCTTTCGACATCAGTTTGAAAAGAGCCTGCCGCTCGTCGCACCGGAACAGTATAAGCACAACCTTACAATCTGGCTGGCCTCTAAAAACAGCCAAAGCACCATCAGCGGCTCCTCGGAGGTCTGTTCCACCATCGCTTCCCTAGAAAATCTTCCACCCCAGCCGCAAGAGCAGGATAAATTATCCGAAAACAGCGTGGATGATATCGTGGCCATGTCGCCGCTGGTTTTTGAATCCTCGGACTCTGACATCGATGTCATAGCATTGGAGGATGTTCCAAGCCCTAAACAGGTCTTGGTGGTTTCCAGCGATGATTGTGAAATAGTGACGCCACCAAATACACCGCCAAATCAAACGCCCAACCTGAATGAATCGCCCAGATTTAAATCCAAACGTAAATTCAGCAAGCGGAAAACCTTACAAAAGAAACTGGAGCTCAGAGACTCTGAGGAGGAGGAGGACAATGTTGACCCTGAAGTGGTGGTAGCGCCCAGAAAGCGTACTCGCTCGACTGCTACTGCAGAACTTCCCAAAACCAAAAAGCTCAACATCCGACTGAGAAGGGTATCCTTGGAAAGTATACCCACAACACCGCCTGCCGCTGGGAAAACTTCTCTGCTTGCCACACCCAAAACCGAGCCATCAGTTAGAAACCGCAAACCAGTCCGGAGAGCAGTCAGCCCACAAGATACGGCACGTCCTTGCACTCGCGGAATGCAGCGATTAACTCGATCCGCCGAGTCCAAACAGCACCACAGACTGGAATTTGTCAAGAAGAGCACTTCAAAGAGGGTCAAAGCTGAGGGGAATCAAACACCCAGGACAAGCAAGAGGAGCTTAAAACAGGAGCAGGAAGAAAAGCCAGCTGAAGCACAGCAAATGGATCAACTGGTGCCCCCTAAGAAGCCCGAAACGGAGACTCCCAAACGAAAGGCAGGACGTCCAAGAAAATGCAGGGAGGAACCCAAACCAAGTAGCACGACAAGTAAATCAAAAGCTAAGTCCCCAGCTAAGCCCTCGGTTGAGGATTCAAAAAAGAGCAATCAGGAACCCAAACCAAGTACCACAACAAGTAAATCTAGAGCTAAGTCCCCAGCCAAGCACTTTAATCCCACGCCTCAAGTCCTCAGCGGCAGTTCCTTATCCTCGGAGTACATGCAATGTGCCCAGCGAATCCCAGACAATTTGGATGCCATGGAGCCTCCTGCCTTTCGGGTGCCCTTCACGCCACAACAGACGCCCCTGCTTCTAAAGCTGCCGTCTGCTTTTAATTTGTTTAGCGATTCGGAGGTGGTGCCCGTCACTCAGACCAAGTCGGAAGGCGAGACAGTGGTGATCAACAGCTCCCATGATGAGTGTTCGCCGCAGGATGCTACACAGAGTCGTCGCACGAAGGCATTGAAACGAAAACGGAAACCGGAGTCGCCCACCAAGTCCAGTTTTGGAGGAGGTTTGGGATTGCCGCCGGCTAAGCGAAAGGCCAGCAAATCACCGGATTTATTTAGCATCTCCTCGGAAATATCACAGATTCCCCTGGCTCAGCCGAGGCCTTCGTCTCCCTTCGAGGGCTTCAAGATCTTTGGCTCAGAAGTGAAGCAATTCCAGCAGCAGCATGCCAGGACAAATGCTCAGACTCCGAAAAAGAATCGCGACCGATCTTGCCTGGATATCCTAGAGAAAATATTCGAGCCACGCCAGCCTCAGAAGGAGAAAACTAGCCCCAAAGTCTTGCCCACTTTGCCGCAGACACAGAAAGAGCCTGAGCCAACATCAGCCATCGTCATCACCCAGCGACGGAGGACGCTGGCGGAAGACGACTTCTTTGAGATCACCAATAATGGAGAATTCGGCAGTCGAATGAGGCTAAATTCCTCAGGGGATGTATCACCTGTGCGGCCGGATCAGCAGTCCACTAGGGCCACGCAGGCGAATAAGATCACAAACTACTTGATAGGCTCGGGCATTACCCAGGAAAAGACCCAACCGAACAGTGGAATGCGCAACTCAACAGCCGCCGCCGCCACGCAGGCGCTACGCAAGTCTCCTAAGTCCCCCAGACAAAATGGAAAGCCAACCCAGGTCACCAAGCTCACACGTTGGTTCGGCTCGGTTTTTGGAGGCGGTGGAGCCTCGCAGACCAGCTCCGTGGAATCGGTGAGTGCCCCGAGTACACCGGTGGCACCTTCAACGAGTGCAGCAGCCTCTCGAACACGAGCGGCGAGGAGTAGCGGCGTCGGTGGGGGACCCACCAGACGAAAGCGATTGGACTTGTTTAAATAAGGAGCAGAAGAAAGACAGCAACCTTAATTTATAGTTAACAGCAACAACAACATATTCAAGGTCTGATTACAAACGGTAATTATTGAATTTAAAATGTAAAATTGCTTACAAAATTAAATAGAAATTGGAGAAAGTGACATAAAAAATAATCAAAAGAGCCAGGAAAAAGTTAACAGCAGTCAAACTTGTGAATAAAATACTATTGTAGGTTGTAGCATCGATCTGGTACAATGTTAACTGTAAAACATTAAGCCAGCCTGAGAGCAATTAACTAGCCAATTTAGTTAAAATTTAATTTTTTTGCCCATTTTGAATATTATAAACACCTTATACCTAAGTCCACCGATTGAGAAGACATGTACACACATTTTAACATTTTTAAATTATTTAATTCCCACAATAAGTACTGAAGTTTAGATATGTAAACTATTATTTTCTTTTTAAAAAGGTATCAGAAAGTAAGAGTAACAAAGAACAAACTCTGAAAGCTATTATTTAGTTATCTCAAAGATTAGGACTGGATTAAAAGAAATAAACGATTTTAATGATCAGTAAAGCATTCTAAAATTAAATAATCATTTGCTTATTATTTAGTGTTAAGCTTTAGGTATCTCTTGAACACATTTACTTCCCCCTTTGCTTGCTGAATATATGCGTTAGGTTGTGCATCACCGCCTGCCTCTGAAACTCCAGCTCCCGGCGACACATGTTGCCCAACAGAGGCGGACACTGGTACTGGATGTTCTCCTGGGCGTAGGTATCTCCATTGGAATTCTTGAAGATGAAGTCGCTATGAGATTGCACTACGGAAATTGATAATATTGTGATTAAATTTGGATCGTATCTTTTTTCTCTCCAACTCACAGCAGTAGAATCCGCTGAAGAAGCAGGTCTCGTGGGTGGACTGTATGGCATAGGCCACTGGTGTCGCCCCAGGCATGGTCTTGGTAACCACATACTTAGCCGTAGCTGTGTTTATCCAATGGGGCCAATGGGAGAGTCGTTCCGTGTACTGCACCGTATAACGCCAGTCGTGAGCGTGGCCATGATCAGCTAGGATCTTAAAGTTGATGCTGAAGGAAGTAAGAATTGGAAAATAAATTATTAATCTCTCTTCATAACTTTTTAAACCTTTATAAATATCAGGTTTATACTCACATGGTGGGGTTAAGCAGACGCATCTTGTTAAAATCCGCCACATACTCCCAGACCTTTTCCGGTTGCGTCCGGCCGATAATGCCCTCGATCTGGTATTTGTGATAGCCGCTGGAGAAAACAAATACGTACAGCAGCAGGGCGGTGCTGAGGAGCAGCGAGACCCGCTTTATATTCCAGCGACTAATATGCATAGTTCTGTTCCGTATGGATTTCCGACACCAACTGACGATCGTGTGTATATGTCGGCCTATTCGAATTTCAAATAAACACATGCTGGATGGAGAGTTCACCACTGGCCACCGGATTCGGGACGCAGCCTCAGAGGGTATAGTGCGGGACTGCCACACATAGCTGAAAGAGAAAGATAAACAAAAAGGGATCTTCAAGTACAGTGGCGTTGGGAAGTAAGAATGTGTCTCTTTCTTGTAAAAAAGAGAATTTCTGGTGTGAAAAGAGCTACACATCAGCTTCCTGACTGATTCCAAGTGCTGATAAACCAATGAGGAGCATGAGCATGGGGAAGACGAGGGATTAGAGTATTTCAGCTATGCTTAGGAGTTATTAAAAAGTGTGGGTTTAATGGCACTAATATATGTACATATGTTTTTAAAGAAAATTAATTGAATCATTAGACTTTTAAGTAAGAAATCCACGGCATAAAAACATATATGCTATTATAATTAACTATAAAATTCGGACACATGTGTACTCAAAGATGTTGCTTTTTATTGCACATTGTAAACGGAAAATTAATACACATGCGCTTTAAAAACTAAATGAATTTGTAACTACAACTGAAAATTGTACCTATATAAATCGGAGAACTTAAAATATAAAGCGCTGAACTACCGCTCCTTACCTTTCGCTGAGTTAAGCAGTTCAAAAAGTTAGCGAAGGTTAATGCTCTAGAGTTCCTTTAGCTTCTACCTTCCCCAATCCATATTTATACTTCTCTTCTCAAAAATGTTTATATTCTATTTAATTTATTATATTAGAAAAAATGTTTATAACCTTTTAATATAATTTTAAAATGTATTTTTCTAAACCAATTTTCTATGTGTACCATTAGAAAGCTTTTGGCGAATGGCGAAAGCTGGCCACCAGAAGCTCCGCCATATGATCACCGATTCTTGCCGAATTAGTTTATAAACAACGCTCGCCGGCGGCAGTTCGGAACCCTCGGAACCGGCGGTATATATATCAAGAAGCAGGCGAGGCAGCGTGCCGCTGGCATATGTAATTGCTTATCACACCGGACTGTCCGAAATCGTTATGTTCTCGGCGCTCCTCCAGTGACACCGACATCAACATCCATCCCTTTGGCTCCCCCGTGAACCGTGGGTTTACGTAAGCCAATTCAATTGTTGTTTGTCGTTTAAAATACGTTTTAGCTGAGAGAGCACATTAATCAAAATATACGTAATGCGGCTACTGGCGAGACACGCGATTCGGCTATTGGGCCAGGAGAACGGACGAGGTGGAGTCGGCGGCGGGGGAGCGGTAACAGCAATCCGGCTAAAGGCCACAACCGGTTCCTTGAAGCTGGCCACAGCAAGTGCTCCAGCGCTGGAGCAGCTGGAGAAACAGGTGCAGAGAAAGGTGAGTGGCCATAAAGCTGCCCAAGTTTCCATTTATTTAATCTCGAATTCTGCAGAACTCCCCGCTGACGGATTCGTTTGGCAGACACCACACCTACCTGAGGATCTCTCTCACCGAGCGCTGTAATCTGCGATGTGAGTATTCTGGGCAGAAATCTTTAAATCCTACCGCAACCGGTGGACGCCATGTTTTTTATCCTTATCAGTATTATGTTTATATATTGTTATGTTTGATAATACCTGCCCCGAAGTGGATTTGTTCACCTTGATTGAATTTTGTGGCGAAATTCGTGTCTTACATAGGGCACAGCAGCGGTGAAAATATTAGAAACGAAGCTACTGTAATTGAGTTTTTGGGTTGCCAAATTAGTATAGATGTTCTAATTTGATTTCCGAGTTCTAGTTAACCTTAGACGATTTGTTTGATGGCTCAATTCAAGTGCTATTTACACTCCATAGCTGATAAATGATAAAGTACTCGTTGATTACCAGAATATTCCTTACTTTTTGTACCCCAACATTTTGGTCTTCATCAAAGTCAATTAAGTTCATTATCTTAATGTACTATTAAATATGGTTTAGCTTTTAACAAAATAATAATAATAAAAATAACCTCATGTCTCCGTCAATTAAATATTATAATAAGCCGGCAGAAATCACCCTTAATTTAAACATTTCATCAAAATTAATCTCACTAAAATACATCTAAAATTTCCAGGCGACTACTGCATGCCCGCCGAGGGCGTGCCCCTGCAGCCCAAACAGAATCTGCTGACCACCGAGGAGATCCTCCGCCTGGCACGCATTTTCGTGGAGCAGGGAGTCCGCAAGATCCGCTTGACGGGAGGAGAACCCACAGTCAGGCGAGATATAGTCGAAATAGTAGCCCAGATGAAGGCTCTGCCGCAGCTGGAGCAGGTTGGAATAACTACCAATGGACTGGTACTCACACGCCTGCTCCCTCCGCTCCAGAGAGCGGGGTTAGATTCGCTCAACATCAGCTTGGATACGCTGAAGAAGGATCGCTTTGAGAAGATAACCCGGAGGAAGGGATGGGAGCGGGTCATAGCTGGCATTGATCTGGCCGTTCAACTGGGCTACACTCCCAAGGTCAACTGTGTTCTGATGCGGGACTTCAATGAGGATGAGATCTGCGATTTTGTGGAGTTCACCAAGGATCGTCCTGTGGATGTGCGCTTCATTGAATACATGCCCTTCTCCGGGAACAAGTGGCACACAGAAAGGCTGATATCCTACAAAGATACCCTGCAGGCCATTCGGCAAAGGTGGCCGGACTTCGAGGCCCTGCCCAATGGACCTAATGACACATCCAAGGCCTACGCAGTGCCCGGCTTTAAGGGACAAGTGGGCTTTATCACCTCCATGACGGAACACTTTTGTGGAACCTGCAACAGACTTCGCCTCACCGCTGATGGGAACATTAAGGTGTGTCTGTTTGGGAACAAGGAGTTCTCCTTAAGGGATGCCATGCGCAGGGAAGATATATCCGAAGAGCAGCTGGTGGATTTCATTGGAGCGGCAGTGATGCGCAAGAAGCGACAGCATGCAGGTGAGTTCGGATCCCAAATAAAACGTAGAATGTCTTCAGAACTTGGTTCCCCCTTCGCAGGCATGCTCAACCTGTCGCAGATGGAGAACCGGCCCATGATACTCATTGGCGGATAGTAGACACACCACACTCTCCTCTCTCTCCCATTGCAGGTGCTGCTCCACTGCTCTATCCTCATAGCCGCCACCACCATCATCACCTCTATTATCATGCGTACCATCCTTTAAGGCAGCAGCAGCTCCAGATCAGAAACTGCAGCAGCAACAGCAGCCATCTCACTCATGTCAATGCCCAGGGCAAGGCCCAAATGGTGGATGTGAGCGCCAAGTCATCTAGCACAAGATTAGCTCGAGCCGAGGCCACTGTACAGGTGGGCGAACGAATCACCCAACTCATAGCTGCCAACGAGATGGCCAAAGGAGACGTTCTGACGGTGGCCCAACTGGCTGGCATTATGGGAGCCAAACGCACTTCGGAACTCATTCCTCTGTGCCACAATATCAGCCTGTCCTCTGTCAAAGTACAGGCCACTCTTCTAAAGAGCGAGCACTGCGTCCGGCTGGAGGCATCGGTTCGGTGCTCTGGTCAAACTGGTGTGGAGATGGAGGCCCTGACTGGCGTCTCAGTGGCTGCCTTAACCGTCTACGATATGTGCAAGGCCGTTTCTCATGACATCTGCATCACCAACATCCGGCTGCTCAGCAAAACTGGCGGAAAGAAGGACTTCCAACGGGATGAGGCAGCTGAACTAGAGGTCGAATAAGGCGATAAAATATCCTCCTGAAGTAGATCTCAAATAAATCACAACACGCCCGTTCATTTCGTTTCAAAAGTTGAAGGTTTCGGTTCTCTCTTTAATTTCGTGGCCAGTGTGGGTTAAGTTTAAATGAAAGGGGAAATGGCGGGTGCTTGTGTGAAGGTGCGATTGGGGCGTGTCGTGAACTGCGCGCCTTAAGCTAGAATTACATACAACATTAGAAATCGCCGATTATTGCTCGCAAATCCTGGCAGAGTTCCCTCTCAACATAGACACAATAAATACGGGTGCGAGTGAGGTAGAGCCATTGCCTAGGACACCAGCACATTGCGGTTCTCCGCCTTGCCCTCCGCGTCAGCGCCCTTGGCTCCCTCGGTGCCGAGATGCTCGCCGCGAATCTTAATGTTGTGCTCCTCCTTGAATTTGTTCAGTTCGCTGCCCTTTTTGCTCAGATCCTCGGTTACCATTGTGATGGTCTTGGCAATAAAGTCCTTGTTCTCTACCAGTTGTGGCAGCACTTCCTTCACGGTACGTTCGCACAGGACGCCGCCAATCTGACGGAAGCACTTGCGTTCCGGGTCCGCCGCCTGCAGGGTTTCGATAACAGTTCTGCCAGAAAAAAAGAGGTGTTAGTTGAGGTGCTTCAACTGTAAAACTACCCCAGATGGTCGTAGTCCGTTTGCCCATCTTCGGCCGCCAGGTGACTCACTTGTGCTCGCGCAAATCCATCTCCAAGGTATTGAGGCTGTTCGCCAAGTTGCGCTGGTCATTCCGCAGCTGTTGGAACTGGGCCACAATTGCCTCTTGGCTGAGCCCCTGGCAGGCCGCCGCCTTCGCCGCTTCAGTGCTCATAGTGATTAAAGCTTAACTTAGGTGGGGATTAACTAGTTAGTCGCTCCGAAAATGCGAAAATTAAGTTTTCTTTCAAAATAAGTCGGCGAACACGAGGGTAAAGGGGCAGTGTGGACGAGTTCAAGGGGACAAAAAAATACTATTCACTGAGATATACCAATTAGAATCGATAAAAGAAACTGGTCACTCTAAACAGTTACGTTATTTCTTACGTTTTGTGTTCAAAAACATTTTTCAAGCTTATTTTTCGATTTTAAATTTAATGTTTTATTTATACTAAGGTTTATAATATTATTACTTATTAATAAGAGTCTAACTCTTATTTTTCCTAGACAAATTTATTAGGGTTTTGATTTCTGATTTCGTTCGGCAACCCATAGGTATTGTATGTCTTTCAAGTGCTTACTTAGAAATAATTATTAAAAATTTTTGGTTTTATTTAAATATTAATTAAATTCCTCTAGCTTTTTTAAAATACTTAGTAGTTTATTTTCCCCATATTTTTAAAATCAAGCATTAGCAATTAAATTTATTTTCTGATTCTCCAATTTATAAAAAATGAGTAATTTAAAGTAAGCTATTTCCGTATGACTCTCGTATGCATCATTGTTGATTTCTGAAGTTTTCACTTTCTTAAGAGCCTTTAATTGAATCAATTTGAAGGTTTCGCAAGCCAGTCATTCCGTGAGAAGTTGCCCCATTTAGTCAGTGGCTGTTGTCATCAATCAACGACGCTAGCTTCGAGGGTCATCATGTAAGGGTAATCCCTAGTCCATATAAGGCGGCAAATGCGTCGCTCTGGGGCTTATCAATTCAATTGAAAGCGCTCGCTGTTATTAATAACAATAACCGTGCTTTATATTAACGCCCCTCCATAACCCAGAATAACCCTTCGCGAGATGAGTAATCCCACGGGAAGCTCAGAGGCGCTCCGATTGGAATGCAAACACAGACACACTCCGCAATTTACGATCATTAAAAACATATAAAATAATTTATTCTGCTTATTAATTTGTTTAATAAATATACAATATGTAAAACTGCGGGTTAGTTGCGCAGGTCCGCTCGAAAAAATGGTATAAAAAAGGACCCAAGTCGTGTAACTTTAACGCTGTGTTAGAAAACAAACAACACAGAAGAGGCACACACCGAACACAGGACATTGACTTGGACTCGTTTTGGGTTAAGATTGCTCTGGCGAAGGCACAACATCGTTATCATAATAATCGTTATCAGCGTGGCGATCGTTATTAGTCTAGAATTCCACTTCCATTAACACTTAAACACACAACGCTTTCGTTTAGGGTGGCTTGATTGGGTTGGTAAAAAGTCGATAGGTAATCTTGGGACAAATTTTAAGATTCAACTGGTTGTCAGTTTCAAATTGGGTTTCTTTTATGCTATTCTATTCTGGTCACCAAACATGAAAAATTAAAATTAATTATTTTTTTAGATAAATGCCGACAGTTAGAAACTAAAAATAAATTTTTCTACAATTCTATCAAGAAGTAGGTTGCAATTTAAGTTATTTCGTTTTTTTTGGGAAGCCAGAACAGATATTATGACCTAAATATTTTGACACTGACGAAACCCTTTAGTTTTCAAGGCAAAATGGTTTAACAGATTATCTTCCGAGCCATAAATCAAGCCACCCTGCTCTAGGTAAATATATATAGATAAAAGTGTAGAACATGCGACGAGGTTTGTGCTTGGCACTCGTAAAACTCCACTCCGCCCTCCACTCGCACTTCCTTTACGACCAGCCGCCCGTCAGCTTGTGGAACATCTCCTCGTTCAGCATCTGGTTGTTCTCCTTGGATCGCATGGACATGAAGATGTAGCCGCCGATGAACTCGTGCACCACCTTGCAGTCGGCGGATTGGCAGGAGAAGACCACGTTCTCGTCCTGCAGCTGGATCATCATGCACTTGATGCCCCAGTTCACGTTCCAGGCCTTCATCGTGTTGTAGCGCCAGGTCTTGATGTGATCCCCGGTGCTCAGGTCCATGCGCATGATCCTGTTGTTGGTCACACCAAGCAGTTCCTCCTTCTTGTGGCCGTCGAACTTAATGACGAAGAGGGTGACACCGAAATCGGGCAGGGATTGCCAGGCTTGGATGTATTTCAGCTTGGCATCCATCAATTGCAGCTGGCGGACGTTGGCATGAGCCTCCAGAATCCGCTGTACGGCCTTGCTGGATAGTTTGCGCAGCATCTTCTGGGAAAGGTATTCCATGGGCTCCACGCTCCTGGGATTGATGGTAAGCGGAGCTCCTTGGGCGGGCTTCTGCATCTGGAGCAGGGACCGAATGCTGCTCACTTCGCTGTCGTAGGAGCTGTCGGCTAGGGAGCGTCCCTTGGCTGCCAGACGGCAGGCGGCCATCCACTTGGCGTACTGCTCCTCGTTTTCACATCTCACCCAGACCTCGCTGTTCGGGCCATTCCTCCCCTCTGGCGGGACTTCCAGGCGTATGGCAAACTTTCCTTGGGCCAGGTGAACGTCGGGCGTCACCTCGCAGCCCCTCAAGTTGATGCTGATGGTGGGAGCGCCCCGCCGGGACTCCTCCTGCGACTTGTACAGGTGCAGATGCAGATCCCTGTAGGTGAAGAAGTAGCGCTTGTAGCCCTTAAGGGTGAACCTCTGCGGCTTCAGGAATCTCAGGTAGTCCGAGAGCTCTGGTATCCTGGTGATGTTGCCCTGATCCTTGCCACCTCCTGGGCCCTCCAGCGTGATCTGCAGCTCGTTGAGAGCGGAGTCAATGTCGTCGTCGCCGCCATTCTCCTGACTGGATGAGTCAATTCCGGAATCGATGCCAGGTGGGTGCAGATCGGTCTGGTGATTGACCTGGAACTGCAGGGCAGCGAACATGAGGGTCTCCTCCTCGGTGGCATCCAGTTCCTCGTTCAAGATGCTCCATTTTGCCTGCTCGTACAGTTGATTGATCCTCACTTGGTCGTATTTTGGGTTCAAATCGAAGAAAGTGAAGTACTTGAAGCGTAGACAAAGGGTGTCGTACTCCCTCACTCCCTGTTCCATGATAGAGAGCGATGAGTCCAGCCAGCCCACATTGAGGCGTGCCTTCTCCACCAGCGTCTTTGGTCGCACCAAACGGGCTCTGACATCCGGGCTCGGGGACCTTGGCGACACTGCCAGGTTCTCCTGGAAGTCGCCGAAACTAGAGTTGGAGTCGTAGCTGGCATATCCGGTGGAGTTGTGCTTCCAGGTGCCAGTGGGCGAGCTGATAGGCGTGCCCGGAGCAGTGGCTGCCCTCCGCGGAGTCGTGGCGTACGGCGAAGCTGGCGCACAGAGCAGATTTCCGTTGTGCGAGCGGTCCAAACTGCCGTTGCTGCCATTGTAGGCTCCTGTGATCGGGACAAAGGAGTTGGTATCGGGCGCTGGCTGCAAGTAGGAGATGCCATTTGCCTCTGCCACCGGAATCTTGCGCTGCGGCAGCTTGGAGAAATTCTTCTTAAGGTGCTCCGGCTCCAGGGGCTTGCTGAACGACAGCTCCTCGGGGTAACGGATGTCCAGGTCCTTGCACAGGCTCACCACGGCTCCAAAAGTCTTGGCCGAGAAGTTGACGCGGTAGTCCAGATATCGAAGATCGGGCAGCTGCACCCGCAGCGTCTTATGCATGGGCGTGAAGTGTAAAAAGGAGTCCGACTGCACACCAGCTTGATCCAAAGTCGATCGCGTCCTGGTCAGCCACACATTCTTTGCGGGCCACCAGAGTGCGTGGTCTGACCAGTCCTTGGGCATCTCCGGGTCCACCAGCTGCAGCATAACGCCGCCAATGTGCTGGTCGCCCTTCACGCGCAGCGTCTTTTCCACCTGCAGATCGGTGATGAGGATCCGCAGGTTCCACGTATTCTCGCCCACATGAATCATCTCGGATGCGGGGGCGCCTGTTGTTGTCGTTGACCAGTCAGTCCAGAACCAAAACTATAACTGAGTCTATATATATGGCGCAATCAGAGTCTAAAATTGCCCTCGAACGATGACGTAATCCAACTTACGTTCAGCGCCGTTTTTGCAACGAAAGCGTTTGCTGGGACCGAGGGAGGGGACTGGGGAGGCTAAGAGGGGCGCCCTTATCTCGCCAGATGTTATGTTTGCTTCGGAAACGGCAACGCAACCAGCGGAAAGCAGGCTAGAAGCGGAATGGTGATGGTAATCCCAATCAAAAATCGGCTACGACAACACCTCCACTCAGGACGCAGGGAGGAGGGGCGGACGCGGTGCGGATGGGGAGCAGGGGAGCGACGCAAAGAGCGGATCGCGGTTCGCGGATAGGAACGATCAATTAATACACACGCCCAAGGTTGCGATGAGATGTGTTTTGTTTGGCACTCTCGCTCGCGCTTCTGATCTCGTTCGCTGTTCTGGCGTCGCTCGGTGCGTTGTTTTCCTCGCACAGAGACGGACCGACCAATACTACTGCACGCGCTGAAAGATGCGATGCAAATTTTCACGAAAACAACACGTCGCGGGCGGGCGCACAAGCTACAGATAGAGAGAAATTAATTTATAAATAAATCAGTCACGTCCAGTGGTGGCAGTGTGGCCGACGCCTGTATTTCGCATTATGCCAAATTGTTCTAAAGAAAACATACCAAAACAACTAGTTGGCGGTATATTTTCGAAAATGAAAAATTATTGATTGCGTTCAGCAGAACAACGATTTTGGGACCAACATCAACAACTTCCTTTCAAAACAAAAACAGTCGATCAGCTGTTCGCTCATTTAAGGTCCTTGATCACTGCTGCAGCAAAAAAGATAAAGCCTACAGTTAACTGACTATTTTTGTTTTCAAGGGAAGCTGTTGATGTAAGTCAGTGCAAAAGCTGTTTGCTCATCCGACGTCTAATTTTTTTATTTCATTTCCAGGATTTGCTACTCCCTTTAGTGTCCCCACATCAGGGGTTTTTCCCATCTTATATATAAATTATATTACATTCATTACGAGAAATTAGTTATCTTAAATTTTTGAAATTAACTGATTTTTTGGGGAAATATCGACTGTTTGGGATGTTTAGCCACAATTTTCATCTGGCAACACCGTTGTCTTCTCTCCGCTTCACATCGCATTCGTAAACAAAGGCAACGAAAGCTGACGGCTAAAGTTTTTCGAGCAGATAGTTTTTCGTCGTCGAGTCGAGCGCACGGACCAGAAAGACACTAAACAAAAGTAAGAACTAATAGTGCTTAAAGTGTATTGTGTAAAACACGCCGCGTCGCTGTCTCGCTCTGGCACACACGCAAATACCGACACACACACACACACACCCGCGGCAATATACATACCTGTCTGAGAGCAAACGAAAACGTTGCAAAGAAAATCGGGAAAATAGGCTCTGAAAAATCACTCGAATTTCGAAACGCAGATTAATCTACGCTCGGTGTTCGCTCTGAAAATAAAGTGTTTAATTCAGTTCAAACGGCTACGAAAAGTAAACTGCAGCTAATAACGTCAAAGAGCAAACATCTGGGCGCGAAAAAATCGATTCAGGGCGATGTAATATTGCCAAATTTACGGTACATCCGTTGCAAGCAACAATTTTAACAGCAACAAAGCCTACAGGCGGCAGATGTGAATAAAAGTGCGAAGGAGACAGGTAGCTAGCAGCGAATTACGTGCGATAGTAAAAATATAAATAAAAGCGAGAAGCGCAACAACCCGCGCTTAGTCATTCGTGCGAGATAAAGAGATAAAACTGCAAGCCTGGTGCCTGGTATCTGGCAGATACAAAATAAATCTGGAAAACCCGCCAGCAGAGCAAAAGGAGCTCGCCAAATCGGAAGCGTAATTACAACACTGCAGCAGCAACAACAACAAGGCAACGCCTACGACACGCCAGTGATTACAACAACAAAAGATTGAGCTTTTGAATTTGGTTGCTCACCTCCATCAGCATCTGAAATTGGGCATTCACAAAGCGGCTTAAATACGCGGTTAACCAACAGCGGCCGTGTAGAGCTGGAATCTGCAAGTGGCACACCTGTTTGGCCACGGGTCAGAGTGGAGAGTGGATAGTGGAGAGCAGAGCATAACTGGAGCACAAGCACCATCATTGCAATCACATCTCGCCATGTCTCGACTCACCGAGGAAATGGTGATTGCGCGGGCCAAGCAGTCCGATCTTGGCATGATCAAAAAGCTTAATTGTTGGTAAGTGACTTAAATGTTTTAGCAAACTACAAATTTATTTTGTAACTTCGATTTTTACCGTATATTTTACAAATCATATTTTTACTTAATTTTTTAATTACATTTTTTGGCATAAATTTAAAATTCACAACGATTTCTGAGGCATTTGTCAATTTTTTATTTAAATTCTATTTTAAAAAAATCTTCAAAAATTGACAAAAATGTTAATTTTGTAAAATTATAAATTAAGTATGCAAATTTAATGTATTTTCAGTATAATTATGAACGCTTTTCATAACCCAATTGCACTTTACAAGGAAAAACTAAGTCTTACAACTTGAAGGAGTTAATTTTGATTAATAATTATAAACATTTTAAACCAGTTGAATAAATGTATTGTTTAATTGTAATTAATTGCATTAAAAAACGTAAAGTTTACAAACAAAACCGCTTCCTACTTTTTTTATATCTTTGATATAAAATGTTTACGTCTTTCCTTATCATTTTTGACATCGTTTCGAGGGTAGCTTTTATATCTTATTTTGGAAGCTTAAAAAATCGTTAAAAATATTTAGACATTTTACCAGTGTGCATGAAATCGATTTTCAATCTAATTTCCGCCTGTGCATTGATCTATTGCTAATTGTGCCGAGGCAGGTGCAGCCGCAGTGAAAGCTCCGATCTGTTGGGGCATGGGGCATGGGCTCTGGGGTCTGGGGGATCTGCCCACTTTGCTGCTCCGGCTGCTGGCTTTCACTCGAGCCCCAGTGTGACCCAAATCCGGGGGCAATCTTCTAACCAGTTTAGAAGTGTCCACTTTGGGAGCAAGTCACGATTCCCTGGGCTGGAAAACTCGCGGCACTCGAGGAGTTGGGTAGCCGGCACTCGGAAAAGCGTGAAAAGCCGTTGAGCTACTTTCCGAGATGCCTCCAGCCTCCTTGACCCGTCTTAGATTAAAGCGGGCGATGACTTAAAAGGGGCCTCCATGCCACACTTATCTCCATTATAATGCCATCAAACATCTAACGCATTCATTCTCTTTCTGTTTATTTCAGGGGAAGTGATCTCAGCGATGTGTCCATCATCAAGCGAATGCGTGGAGTGGAAGTTCTAGCGCTGAGGTAAGTCGGGGAATGCCTCTCATATAAGGATCAGCTCTTGATTAACGTTTTTTGTTCAATCCGACTCGGAGAATCCCCACTGCGAGTGAGGGGGAAAGAGGTCGTATATCGCCAAGATATGTGTTTGCTTTCCAGTGATGTCATCGCCCCATCATTAGGCAAGCAGAAATACGAGAAATACTTTGGCACGCTCAGGCGCGTAATTAATGCAAAAAGCTGAGGCAAAAGCTACACAAACTACAGAAAATAAGCTGAAAGTCGTGGGAGCTCCGAAATTGGCAATACTGGCCCCAGTCGCACTCATTTTTTAGGCCGCGTAGGCCCAAGCGTAGGTCGCAGATACTCTGACTATGAGTCGTATCTGCCAGATACGTACAGACGTATCTGTGTCTGCGCTTGTACTTCATCTTGTGCTTGTAGTGGGTCTTGTACTTGTTGTACTTGCATGTTGCTGGGTCCGCTTCTGCTTGTGCTGCTGCTGCTGCTGTTGCCTTAAAAGGCGACAATCATTTTGACTGCCAAGGTCACCGAAATCGATTCGCCCGCCAAACTTCTCCGTCATCTGCTGGCAATATGCTGACAACTCTCGGCTGCCTCACGATATACCATACCATACATACGTTTGTATAATTATGCACAAGAGGAGGTGTACCCCCAAGCTGGTGGCCTTATAGGGAGCTAGCTTGGGGCCGATTGGCATTGAACTTGGGGGATGGGAAGCGTGAGAACAGCAGGAAATAATAATTTAGCTATGGAAGTAGCAGATGATATTTCAAAAAAGAGCAATCTTTGTCTGGCAACCACTTTTGTGACAAAAATGAGCAGAAAAAGTAATTAAGTAACCAATATTTAATTACAAATTTGTTAAATATATAAGAAAAAAGTAATGAAAATAAAAGGGAGTCTCCATAATAAAACTGCCTGATTTTAGAAATTAATAATACTTCTAAAAAGTAGATCATTTTATGAATTAATTTTGTATTTTTAGCTAAGAACATTTACTAGAAATTATAAATTCTTATAACAGCTTGCCTTTAGTACACCTCAGAACAGGAATTAAGAGAAATTATTGAACTGGTTCTCCCAACCAGATGTTAAATAAGGTAAAATCAGATCAGACGGCTAAGAACAGGAAATAATTTAATATCAAAAGCAAATATTCCATTAACAATTAATCTGATCAAACAAAAAATGTATATATAAATATTATGAGCAAATATTAACCGATTTTAATTGAAAGCAAAAGTGTGCCTTTTTTGGAAACTTGTTTTTAGACGCCTGATTTTTTTGCATTTCCATAAAGTGACTCAGATGAAATATGGTCAAGAAAACAATATATTGAGAGGAGTATGGAGGTTTAAACGAGTTTTTATATTAAATGTAGAGAAAGATAATCATTTTTCAAGGGTATTTCAGATGTATGTACTTAAGACAAGAAACGCCTTCTTGAGAAGAAACATTTTCCTTTCCAATAAAAACCAAGATTAATTAATAAATTGCTCTGACAAATTAGAGCCTTAAATAGCTCAGAACAGTCAAGTTTTTCTATTAACAGATATATTGCTATATTGCCCTCAATTTTATTATTATCAGCGCCTTTCCCAACTGCTCCCCAGAGCTTTATCAGTCAACAGATAATGCTACACGTTTCCTATATACGAGCGTGAATGAACCAATTGATATGGCAGGCATGTAAACTCGAGGGCAATAACTTCTCAACTTCTCGGACCCATTGACGACGACTATCAAAGAGGGCTGCTCTGTTTGCATTATTTTACTGAGCTTAACACCAACCAACGAAAACCTTTCTGTCTCAACTCGTTGGGCAGGCGGTTCCCCTGTCTGCTGGGGCGGTACTACTATGTACGTGGGTCTCCTTCGCTCTTGTGTTTGCCATTTGTTGTGCTAGGCCTGGAGTGGAATAGAGTCCATAAATCAGCCATAAATCAGTGGTTCAGGTAAAATGCGTTGGTGTAGTCTTCCATTAGGTTGTGTTTATTTTTTACCCATACTCATTACCATTCCCTTTTCCCGGTTCCCTGCTCCCAGCGTTATGAGTGTGCATATTGATTTGACTTGCGTGTCGCTGGCACTTTTCTTTTCTTTCCACAGACCTATCAATGGTTTTTCCACTTAGTGCCACTCGAGTGCTAGTCAACCTTGACTTTAGCCTGGAACTTTGATTATGCATTTCTGAGCAGGACGACGAGTGGGGGGCATTTATTCGGGGCCCTACTCCCAAATGGCCTGATTTTATGCCAAACTATTAATAGGGTTAGCGGAGCTACGAATTCCAGATACCAGACACTCACTGAGGCAATGCACTCGTGTGCCATTTAGGCGATGATTCTGGCTAAGTTTAGACAGTTGTTTCGGATATACTCTGTGTAGAGGGGAAGAAACTGTTTCTGATAGCTACACAGGGGGAAAATCTTATAGAAACTCTTGAGTTTAGTGGAAAAATTAACATAATTTCTTATATTTTTACAGGTTTTCATTTGCTTTTTTACTATGTAAGCTGAAGGTTTATAAAGTTTTCATACTTATAATCTCCTAAATTTATACCTAAATAATCGTATTTTTATGATCAATATCAACCCTTTTTTTTCTCGAGTGTAGCTACATATCGCAGCTTATTTATTCTATCAATCCAGCCCATTAAGGCACGCTTTTGGCCATCGGCAATTGGCCACTTCAGGGTAATTAGCATTGTTAGAGAGACCGAGGTGCTAAGCGGGGATTCGCTCGCAACGCGAACCTGACCTAGACGCAGACAAATGACGACAATCAGCTTTTCCCTTCCTCCTCAGAACCCCTCGCTCAGTCCATCAGCCTCTTTAACTGTTGTTTTGTGGGGAATTCTGCGAAGAATCCGTCGAGTTAATGACCGCACGCAGCTGCCAGAGAGAATCTTTTGTGTGTTGTTATGTTCCAAGCATGATTCACGTCAGTTAGTTAATGATGGTGGTGTTGGTGGCGCCTTTGTCGCCGCTCCAAGAGAAAGTTTCTTGAACCTAAAAGTTGGGCTTTCTTTCGATCCGTTGCAGCGTGAACAAGATCTCCACGCTGTCCCCCTTCGAAGAGTGCCAGAAGCTGCAGGAGTTATATCTGCGCAAGAATAACATTTCGGACATCAATGAAATCGCCTACCTGCAGAATTTGCCAGCCCTGCGCTACCTCTGGCTGGAGGAGAATCCCTGCTGCGAGCGAACACTCAAGTAAGTGTCATCCAATAATAAATTTAAATGTAAGAAGCCCCTAATGATCTATTTCAACTCTTTCTAACCACACTCACAGCTATCGTGCGGTTGTCTTACGCGCCCTGCCCAACCTCAAGAAGCTGGACAATGTGGAGGTCACCCAGGAGGAGGTGGACGAGGCCTTGCGTGGCGGCGGTGGCGCCGTTGCTGAGGATGAGGTTTACGAGGATGCCTACCAACAGCAGCAACAGCACAATCAGACGCAGCCGCAACAGATGCCGCAACAGCAGCAGCAGCAGCACAGCTACCCGCAACACTCTCCGCCAACGCAGCAGCAACAGTATCAACCGCAGCAACAGCAATCGCAGCAGCAGCAGCAGCAGCAGCGGCGCAGCTCCAGCCCCATGAAAGAGGTAAATGGTTTCCATTGTCTGGGTGAATTATTCTCACACCACGCCCTGGTTTAGCGGCTCTAATCGTTTGCCTCTGTAATCAACTCTCACTCCTCCTCATGTATCTGTCTATTTCTGCTACCTCTGAACCCTATCCCGCTCCCTGCTCCCATTAATATTTAAATATGCATTGCTAACCAGCCGCTACCGCTGCCGCAGTTAGCCAGTCCGCTGGCCAACAACAGCAGCGAAGGGACCATCAGCCGTAGTGCCAGCGATCTCTACGGCAGCCAGGTGCAGCAGGCACAGCCGCTGCATGGCTCCAAGCCCCCCACACCCACCAAGGTAAAGGGAGAGGTCGGTTAGTCCGTCGGGGAGGGAGATGGGAAAGGTTTAGTGAAAATAACTAGCCTGTGGCACTAATAGTTTTGTTTATATTATTTTCTGTTATAAATAATGTTTAAGTAAACATTTTTGTTAAAGTAAAATTTGATACTTTTGTAGGAGAATTTTGCTATATCAATTTCTAAACTGTGTTACGTTTTATTGTTTAGAATTTATTATTTATATTCTTCTGGCCTTTATTGTATACTTTTTATTTATTTAGATGAAAATGTAGGTTTTAGGTTTCGTTGGTATAACTTTTTCAATTTAAAGAAATTTATTTACAAAATTATTCTAGTATTTCCAATTGTGTTTGTCCATCATTTATACTCTCTCAATGCATAATCTATTAAAATCTCCCAAGAGCCCTACTAATCCCGTTTCGGCATACCCCCCAGGAACCCGTGCATCCGCCATCGCCCATGTCTAACAATTTAACCAAAGAGCAGCGCACCTACCAACAGTACGACGTAAGACCCACAGTCACTGCCCCATGAAGAGTCAACCAGTTCCTCGCATCCGACATGACAGAACCGAGCTTCTTGTTTTCGTTGCCGGGCCCACTTTTGGGGGCCCTATTCCGAGGCCCTACTATTTTTTTTCTAGGGTGTGGGCCCGTGTCACACTCGAGTGGAGAGAAGGGAACAGGGTTTGGTTGGGGGCAGTCACGCGATGGCTTCGATGGCATGGTTAAGGTTCTCTTTCTCATTTTCCCGCTGCCTGGCCATTGTCTGTTTGCCGGCTTTTTTGGGTTAAGTCATTCGCTTGACTTTGGAGCCAGCCGAGTACTGGGAAATAATGGGGGACGCACAATAATTGCTGAAGTAGATCCAAAAATGAACTATATAAAATGGGTCATTATGTATGCATACACAGGGGGAAAAATGGTGAATAGAAAATGGGAATTCTGTTGATAAGGGATCAGTGTAGATTGGGTAATAATCAGTTTATTTGAAAAGAATGAAACCCATAACTTATGGAGCCATAGAAATGTATCATTAAAAATCCCTAGGAAACCACAGAAACGGCGTGAAAATGGCCCCCAACACTCCAGCTCAACGTTTTGTCATATGTCGAGATTGCTCGGGGGACTGGTTTATAATTTCAACTGAAATCTAACATCTATAATCTTTGCTGCCTTTCTCACCATGCACCGCAACCTAAAACCAAATCAAAAACCCCAACTAAAAACGCAAAACCGCACTACATCCCACTAACTCACGGGGTCTCGATGAGCAGCGCTCGCCGGGCTCCGACCAGGAGAGTAGCCCGCAGACGGGCTACAGGGAGGTGCGGCCCACGCCGCTTCCGCCCAGCATCTCCACGCACTCGATGAAGGTAAGAACGGGGGTTCTTCTCGCTGAGGATTACCGACAGAGATCTCAACAATCAAGATGGGGAAACTATCTAATTATGGTGTTCCCGCACAGGAATACTATCAGTCGGATCGTCCGGCTGGCTACCCGGCGCACTACCGCCACAGCCAGACAGACCTCACCGAATGGGAGGAGCACCAGCAAGCGCCACAGGTGCACCACAATCCCTACGGCAGCCAAATGCAGCTACACCACCAGCCACAGCGACGCAGTGAACCCTTCCGGAATGGCAGCGCCCGGGAGAATGGCGGCGATTGGGAGCCGGAGGAGAGGCCCAGGTCGAGGTGAGTGGAGGTCAAACCGCGAGGTCATCAGGTGAACATTATTAGTTTAGAAGCTTAACGTTGTTGTCGCTTATTGAATTGTGGGTAAACATTGTGGTATCTCTGTGATGTCCGCTTCCAGTTTGTGTTTGCATTTAAATGTTTATTTTACTTCTGAACTATTATCGCTAAAGAAGAATTAAGAACTATAAAAACAGTTGTAATTAAAACTATATAGCACATTCGATTCACACTCTTATCTTGGCCTGAAAGGGTGTTAAGCAATTTTCTCTAATCGATGAGTGTGTTTAGCGTGTTAATTAATCTAATAAATCAGTAAACTAATTTTTATTTAAGCTGCTAATTGTTGTTCTTAAAGCTGTCAATGAGTTGATTAAATTATTACGTTTTATTTGGTCTAAATCATTGCATTTAAAAAATGTAATTTAAGATACTAACAAACAAGCGGCGGCTTAAGATATATGACAAATAAATTGTATTAATTATTTATTTTTTGTCATCCCTTTCAAGAAGAAGATATTTTGATCAACCATATTATTATATAAATAATTAATATTACTTGTTTTATTATTTTCAATAATACTCCTCAGGCGCCCTGAAGGTCGGTTCAGTGATTCGACGACGACTCTTTCGGCTTCCGTGATGAATCACTACGCGGGTTACCATCGCAGGCCCGTCAATAGGGTGAGTATTATCCGGAATTGGCACACACACTCATTGTCAATAACTGAATCATATTTCCTTCCTACATTCCGCAGACATCCAATCTGCTATCCGCAGCGCTGTGTTTGGTGAAGGAGTTGGACTACGCCAGCCTGGAGGTGCTGGAGCACGCTGTGCGGTGTCGCATCGATGAGATGGCGGGCGAATGATGAAGACGGCTCTCTAATCGCATGTCGATTAGCTAATATTCACACTAAGCAAAAATAACAAGAAAAGACCATGACAAAGACAGAACCGGAAGTCAGGAGTGGGGCGAAAACTGCAGCTGATATTATAACTAACGTCTTAAGCAACAAATGGAAAATCAGATACTTAACGGATAACGAAAACGATTCATACTTGCCAATTTGTAAACTGTCATAGTGTAACTAGCGTTTTTTTGTAAGCATTTTGTCATGTAACTAAATATGCTGACGGAATCGAAAGAGCGTAAGAAGGATGAATAATGGACTATAGCCTAGGTTAATTTCCGCCTGATTGATCCCAGATCCCGTTCCGTTGTGCACAGACCACTAAAAACTAGCCTTCTTTTGTACTTAACTCGCGAGGATCAGACAAACTAACGAACTAACGGCGCCCAAGGCGCCAGGCACAATGAATCTTCCTTGTCTGTTTTTTTTTATTAATGTGAGCTTAGTTCAATTTGATATATGATTATATAATTATATAATAAAATCCAAGTTTAACTTTGCGCCTTGTTGCTAAACTTTGATTTTATATATATTATAAAATATATACGTAACCCAATGACTTTGTTAAATATTTGTACACAAGCTTAATCTTAATTTTAATATAAATTTACCTATGTATGTATAATGCAATTGAACACGTCCAGTTTATGTTTGCCGTTCTCTATTTAACGATTACGTTGGAAACTACTATGCAAAAAATAAACCAATTAACATTAACTAAGAGTTTTAATGGGTTTATTGTGGAATTGTTTATTTATTATGAATGAATTTTAAATTGGGCGGGCGATTTAGGGTAAAAGTTATCGAAAGTGTAAAAAAGTAGTGCTTTTGACAGCAAGCAGTGCAAGGAATATAAACATTACTCGAAAAATGTAGAAAGTTTAATGTTTTGGAAAATTAAATAAATTTTAATGTGTAATATTTAGAAGCTAGATAAATTAAACAACAATAAAAACTTTAATTTATATTGTTTTTTTTTGTATATTAAACAAAGAAATAGCATATGGTTCTATTTATTAAGGAAAAGATTTGAAAATATAAATTGATAGGAAGTCTTTCGAATTTAATATCTAAAAACGAATTTAGATATTGACATCTAATTTTATCAATTTAATATTATATTATTTGGTTATATTTTAATGTAGATTCCATTGATATATATCAGAATTTGTGTTTATCTCCTATTTATTTGACAAACCCTTTTGGCTGCTTGTTTTATCCAATATAATTTTTATATATTTATATAGTTTATATTCAATAAACTTACTTTATAAATTTATATTCCCCCCTTTTCTCTCCTCCCAGAATTAAACAATTATTTTTCAGAGGGGCTTTACACAACATTTAACGTATAATAGATATATTTTGCCTTTATTTTTGATGGTTGGTTTAGTTGCTTTTTATTTTGTTCGATTACATTGTGTGAAATTGCCTTTAAAACTATTTTATTTTGAGTTTATTTTGTTTTGTTTTTGTTTTGTTTGAACTAAAATCGAAACTTTGAAACGGTATCATCGGTTGGTTTTACACTCTGATAATAATTCGTAATTGATGATGATGTGTCTGTTGGTTATTTTGATATTATTCCAGCATAATTCGGTTAGTTAGCCGCTGTATTCATGGCAGAAACGCAACGCCTAACACATATACATATACATAAATGTAAAGTGCATTATTATGTTTAGTTAGTGTGATTAACTTGCTACACATCGATTACATACTGAAGCCGCATTAGGTTATCAATGAATGTGCTCTGAAAATTGTCTTAAACATTGCGATATTGTCTAATTTAACGTTGGTGCAATACATGTATTTATATTTATATTATATATTGTTGATTAGTGCGCGGTTAATAATATTAATACATATTTTTTTCTGATATATAGACACTGAGTATGCGAACTTCCTTGCCTGCTGTTCTCCTCCTTAGTTTTATTAATTATTGTCAGTCACAGCGTGACTTCGTAGATCTTCGGGTTCGAATTCGAAAATGCTGTCCTCGTTATTATTATTATTAATAATATTATTATTATCATTACTTAGAACTAAATGATATTGGCCGATGACCAGGCCGTGCTGAAGAGACTGACGCATGTCTTCCATAATGCGTCAGCGATGATGCTGTTGTCCTTGCTTTGAAAAGTCTTCCATATTTTTTCAATGCAATGCGAAAAAATGTCTTCCTAATAAATAATTGTTATATTGAATTATTTATGCTGAACAATATGACACCTAGATATTAAGATAACTTTAGTTACGATTTAGTGTAAACGGTAGACCTGGTACATATCCATGTCTCCCGCCTTTGAGTTTCTGATTTGCAATCGCAACTCATTTGTGTGGATATATATAGACCAATTAGATATTACATTTATGTTGTATATTATATCCATTGTATTTTGTATATTTTGTTGTATTTATATTATATGTTTTGAGGGCCGTAACCAACACTAAACTCTTGGTTGGCTCGTGGCCTAATTGCGACACTCGTAATTGATGCTGATTTAAATATATCAACGCTTTTGATTCGCCAATAACTTGTAAGCCAAAACAAAGGAAATTCTTTGGATACCAACTTCTTCTTCTGCTGCCTCGTTGTGGTAAATTGATATGCTGATTCCATCGAACCAAGGGATAAAATCCAAAATTAGAGTGTGAGGGATTGTTGTGGCTAGTTGGTGCCACGATATGTTGTGTACTTTGATATTGAATTGGTTGTTGATTTTCCTCATCCTTCGTGTGTCTCCTTAGTCAAAAACTCCTCTCGACTAATCAATCACTTAATTACGGGTTGTGTCCTCTTGGGAATCGATGGATCCAACGATCCTCGTCCCCCCAAGGGAGCACTGGAAGCCCTGGGTGATTCTGCTGTTTGCGGAGGGGTTGCCCCACTCCTCTTACTCTATAGCTTTCTATAGTTACGTTTTGTTTTTGCTTTTAATTGAAATTAGTTACAAATTAATTGATTCTCATAGGGATTTTTTGCTTCTCCTCATCGTCCTCGTATATTCTTCTCTTTTTTTAGTTTTCTTTAGCTTTTCCTACAGTTTTTTTTTTGTTCTCTCTTTACAAAGATATTGGAACTAAACTTTCGCAACAAGATTTTGAATATAGACAATAATAGAATATGTAAAGACAACACTAGCACTAACTCAAGTCCAAAAACGAAGAACAACAAAACGTCATATAATTCTCGAACTATATATAATCGGTTTGTGATTTAACGCCTCCATCCAGAGGATCCATCGCGGAGATCCCTTGCAAGGATCCGGGGATCCTTAGCTGAAGAACGGCGATAAATCACAGTTGCACAAAGACCCGCCATCGCCAGTCTTGCAGAGCACCTTGCACACTTCGTTCCAGTCCGGAGCCGCAGTCGTGGTGTCCACATCCGCTGCTGCTGCCACTATTGGTGCAGCGGTGACCACTTGGACTTGCATCGGCTTTGGCTTCTCGGTACCGGAACCGTATGTAGTCTTGCCCTGCATTCCACTGGCCATCATATCCTCTCTCCAAACCTTCTCCTCGTCCACCTGCTTTCTCTGCACCTCCTGCTGGCAGGGACTGCAGCCGGGCAGGGAGCGACTCCGTTGCTGGCAGAAGCTCGAGCAGATCTTGTCGCCCCATTCGGCTGTAAATTAAGGAAAAGGATATTTGGGAATTAGTAAAGATACAGAAATTAGTGAAATAAGTAAATATATGTTTTGCGATCACGTTTATAATTACAAATAATTTTAAAATGTCTCAGAAATGTAATAAAAACTTAATAAATTTATAAATATTTATGGTTCAATATTTAATGAATATTTAAGCAAACAATTTACTTTAAAAATATTTTAAAGATATTGAAATGTGAATAAATATTATTACAATTTTTCTTTTTCCTTTTTTTTTAAGTCTATATTACATGATTATGTATTTTATTAATTACAAATTTCTTTAAACTCTTTTTACTCTTTTGAAAAGAAATTCTTCTCTTCTACCATAAAAATAAAGATCTTTAAGATCCAATTTTAAATTAACATGATAAGAAATGTAATTAATATGTAACATTTTTATATTTACAAATTTTGTTCTTGTTCGAAATTCTTGTTAGAAAGGCTACATATGGGAGTTCTTTTTTTTTAATCATTATATTCTATTTATTAATATTATTTACTATTTAGTACTTACCCCTAGGCAGTCCACACAGTTGCCGGCACTTGGCCACATCGAACTCCGGTCTCAGGATCGCGTCCTTGGCCCCACCAGGCGTTGAAACAACGCCCAGGCCAGCTCTGCAAGGATCAGCAATAAATAATCGTGAATTTAAAATATGATAATAAAATAAAGTATATACATTTATTAATAATATACATATGATCTTTTCTAATCAAGTGAAGACTGCAAAATGTTTAGAATCCCTCAGAGATCTTTTGTTAAATAAATTGAAAGTAAAGATCGCATTGAAAGATCGTTTCTAAGAGCATAGCAGTGTGCTTAAACTTTTTCATCTTTCTTTAAAGATAAATAAATAATATAATGCGTTCAATTTTATTTTTCTAAATAATTAAAACAATGCCTAAATAATTCCCCAAAACCCCTACTAGTTAACATATTTGACACTTGAAAATAACACAAAACACGCGCCGTGGAATCGCAAAAAAAGAGATAAAATAATTTGCGATTAGTGGAAATTCTCGATGAACGCCACTTGAAAGGCCGCCGCATTCCGCAATCCGTTGATTTCTCATGGCTAGTCACTCACTTTCGTTTTCATTTACGCCATAATCATCATTAGTTCCCGCTTTTTGGGGAAAACCTTCGCGACACTCACACTTTCGGGGCACAAAGCCACCTCACTCTATTCTTGACTCCACTCTGTGTTTTATTTTGAAAGAGTTCTGGAAGTCAGTTTATCCGCAAACTTACCCGCAGAGCTCTTTACACAGCAAACTCCAATCCTGAACTGCGCTGTTGGGTTCTGGGACTTCAAGGATTTTGCCTTCGAAGGCAGCATCCCCCACGGCATCGTCCTTCGGCAGCGCCGCTAATGACGTCACGGCCGGCGCAGGCGCATCAAGGATTAGGAACACAACCAATGGCAGGCCCAGAAACCAAGGCTTTCCCCGTCGCTTTTCCACACGCTTTCCCATCGCTGGGGCTAGAGGGAGACGGGAAGATTACAAATTGGTTGGGAATTGGGATGTAAAAGGAGGTGGGATCCCTGCGGGTATGAGGCCAAAATGGAGGCTGACACGGCCTCCCTTACAATAGGAGCAATTGTGCTCAAAATGCAATTATCGCGCGCTCAGGAATAGGCAGCAAAAAGCAGACTTCCACTACCACTCATGCCACAAGTGCAGCCTCCCCCATGCTCCTCCTGCTCTTCATTGTTATCCCAAGCATTTGCTATCCGAATTTCATGCGCTTGATTTGCCAAACTCAAAAAGGGGTTATGCAATCGCTGGCGTCTCTCCGGAGATGTTCCAGGAATCCTGCCGCCGCTTTTACCAGGGATTTTCGACCAAAAAATACCAACGAAAAATACCTGAGCTAACCAACCTGCTGCTGCCGCTGCCTGGAACTTTATTTTGTCAGGATAATGACAGTCGCCTAAGCAGACGCAATCTCCAAAATCCTACTCCCCCGCACCCCAACTCCCTGCTGGGCCAGAAAAGAATGTTTATAGCCCCCGGGGCGAGCCGAACATGGTGTTCCGGAGTATCAGGACCTCTGGGCCGCAGTTGAGAGTCGAGTGCGAAAGAGGACGCTTCGCTGGGCCAACATACAGACTCCCCGATTGAATTAACTAGCCGGCAAAGCCCACTCCCAGCAGCGGGTGGTGGCACAAGTGTCCAAAGATTTTCGCCTATCTGGGCTACAGGGCCTATTTGCGCTACGTGCAATCACAGCCAGGTGAGACTCGTATTTTTTCGCTCAAGGGTTTGCTTCATTGTCCGATTCTGTTTACTTTTTTATACCCTTTTGAAGGGATATTGTTGCTTATCGCAGGATTTGTGGCACAACAAATTTTGCTATATATTTTCTTATGTTTTGATTATCTGACTTCAGGGTTTTTATAATAATAAATATAGTTTAAAATTTAATATTTTAAAGGGTAGCTTCACTTATTTAATTTATTTTATTGTATTTAAAGGGAATAAGGGGATAAAAAAGCATTTCTGCGGCTACTCTTTATTTAATATTTAATATTCATATTATGTTCTATATATATTTAAAAAAAATTATCAAAAAGGGCAATTAGAAATTCGTATTTACAATTATCCTTACCCTTATCCTTTTTTATTTCTTTAATGGCTCAGCGACAATGACAATTTCCGACAAAAAATATGCTGGGTCAATGGACAAACAAGATTTAAAATCGCATACCAAAAAAAATATATATTTTATTTTCTCCGATAAGTATTTTTCTTAACAAAATTTAAGCCCTTAAATTCGTATGATAAATATTGTTATTATATTTTTTAAATTATTAAAAACTCTTTTTAAGGCCTATTCACTTCAACAACTATTTGGCTCAATTTATATATCTTCCTTGTTTTGATTTATAAGTAAATGTACCATAAATATTTTATTAAATTAATTTTTAAAACCTTTACAAGAATATCTACTTTGTTCAGTGCATATTTTTTATTATACTTTACTGTATTTACTGTGACTTTTTCATGTGAAACACTGTGATATCCGCTTATGCAAGCACTTCCGTTTCGGCACCATTTGGTACAAATAATATTTATGTTTTTTGCCGATTAACTGAATGTTGGATTTTATATAAACGAGTCCGACAAATGGTACCATTTATTTAATATCTTCGTTGATATTAAAGGGTATTTTGTGGCGCCTTCTGTTTGCTCAACCCAAATCCCTATAATTCCTTTGTTAGCCATGTCCATGTCGGCTCTTGTTGCCATTTCCACTGCTAACTTACTTTGCTTTTCAAAAGTTTGACTCAATTAAATCCAATTGTGCGCTCCACCTGCTTCTCTTAAATTGTTGAAACTTTTTCGCGCTGGCTGGATTTTATATATAAAGCTGTCCGATCCGAATGCTGGCAGTTGGTCAACTGAGCCGCCGCCGCCGCCGCGAAATTCCCACTTGCTAATAATAAGTGCCTTTGATGGCTTTATCTGCACCGGTGTCACCGATTCAAATGCGAATCAGTGGATATGATATCGCGGATTGCCATCGCCATATGCCCTAGTACCCGGATTTTTGGCCTGGGCCTGGCCAAAATCGGAGATAACTGCGGCCGGAGTGGCTAATTATTATTGGTAGCACATGTCGTTGAAGTGGCCAGGCGATAAGTCCCCGACTTTACTTCGCCATATTCTCTGTCGGTCTATATGAGGTGTTTGCACCGATATCTGGCGAATATTTGAGTGACACCTGTGATGGATGGCCTAAGTCAGGGGATAACAGGTAGGATCTCTGGCTAGTAAGGGGTGTGCAAACTGATATCAAGTATACGCCATGTTGGATCACGTGATTTAAGGTGGGAATTAATTAAAGGCGTTAAAAGTGTGGGAAATTGTTAATTCTGTGAGATAAGCTTTATACAAAGATATGCCAGCATTTCACAAATAAATAAAATAATTAATAACACTCTTAAGAATCAAATTTAAAATAATGATTCCTTAAAAAATTTATAGAAATAATGTTTTCAGAAAAATTGTAATAAAACTATAATAAATTATTAAATAAGATAAGTAATAATAAGTAATTTCATTAAAAATTAAAGAAATAATTTCATTAAAAAATGGTCATAGTGTTATAATTAATTAATAAATAAAAAGTAATAATTTAATAAAATAATAAATTAAACCTTAAATGAAAGTTTATAGTAATAACAGTAATAAAAAGTAATATTTCCAATAAAGTTGGGATAAGTATACCCTTTAAAAAAGCAACACATTATTTTAAAAACCTTTAAAAGTTGTAAACATTTTTAATTATTAAGCAAAAAAAATAATAGTACCTCTAAAAAAATTTTCTAATGAAATTTATTGATCAAATGAGAGAACATCATGATAATTTATTTAATAATTGAATTTTAAAATAGCAAAGAAATGATATTCTTCAATTATTCCTATAAGAAATACTTTAAAAAACCACAAAACATTATATTCTTAGTAGAACATATCTTTCGAAAGTTTAAATAAAATGATAAATTAAAGAATAATGGTGTAAGGGTTCCCTGACAGCAGTTATTTCTCGAGTAATGGCCACCTCCTTCCGTAAGCTGCAGTCGTCATTTACATGGAAAGACACTTGCCAAATGCCAAGAGAGGAGCCTTCGCATCGATGATGTTGCTGACGCAGCAGGTCCTGCCGAACAAGGACCAAGAGCAAGTAAAGTACCCAGCAGCTCGAACAGCTCCGGGAGCTGCCTGCTGTCAGATAAGAGAGTGTGGGAATGGACTCAGTGGAAAATGAATGTTTTACAGCGCTCGTTGTTCTCAAGTCCCTCCAGTTTGATGGACGTCACTTCCCTCCGCCCCTCGGATCCTGGCTTCGATTACATAACCTTCCTCTATGTCCCTGTGTACATAACGTATACGTATGCTATGAAAAGCATTCTCACGGAAATAATGCAATTTCCCTGCCATGCGGATAGATACATATTTTTTTTAACTTGTCGCGAGAACCTAGCTTTGACCTAAATTTCTATATACAAATGTTCTATATATGAGTGCCATATAGGTAGGTCTTAGGATCTATATATGTATGTTATATAGGAGGATATATAATATAGTAGGAGCACACGTGCTACTAGGAAACGGCGGCAATTATGTCCGGTTTTTGGCTGGCATTCGGAAGGAAACTCTCATAAAAAGTTGTGGGTCATTGTAAATGTCAGAAACAGTGGCGGAATTAGTTTGTTAATTAGCTTTTCATTCTGTCGCCCCCACAGAGCCCCCCTTCTATAGCCATTTCCCAGTTTTTTTTCTCATTATTTTTCAGCTTAGTTTCCTCAGGCGTGCGCACATTTTTTTGTGTGTATCTGTTGGGGGAAAGTTGTGGGGGAAATGGTATCCCGCCCCCACTGTTGAAGCTCCGCCCACGCAAAATGGCTCAACAAAGATGGTTGCCCAAAAATCAATGACGTCATGGCTGCTGAAGGTTATGCAAGAGATGGAGGTGGAGGAGCAGGAGCAGCAGCAGGACCTGTAGTATATATGTATGTATATGTATCTGTTTGTGTGGGCAGCCATTTTGTGGGGCTGAAAAAGCTTCGTAGGATGCCCAGTTGGATGCTGCTGCTCATAGCTCCGCAGATCGTCAGCGAGTGTAGGCTGCTTTCAGTTCCCTGAAGTTTTCCAGTGAAACTAAAAGTTTAAATCTTAAAAAATATAAATAATAAATCAGTTTAGTTAAATTGCTTGAAAGTGAGTTATAGGCTCCGTCCGCGCGAGTGTTGAATTATAAACGAGAAGTGCTTTGTTTTGCTTGAAAGGAACTCTGTAAGTTGTCGCTAATTTAGACCTCAAGTAGTAACAGCATTTGTCGCAGCTCCATTCTATATATGTATATATCTATTATATAGAGATATATAGAGATACATTCCGCATTTCGTCCTCGCACATTCCTATAGTTATTTTTCTGAGACAAGCGTCGGTGCCTGGTCGCCCACGAACACACAGTCAAAGTGAATTATCTCAAGCAGTACATCGACGATATCCGCCGGATAATCGGTAAGATCCAAAGGTTATATGTCTGATTTTCTGTCGCCTTTCGGTTGCATAAGTTTCCTTGTACTGTCCAAGGTTTTTGCTGCCATCAAGAGCAGCTGTCTGTCCATCGAGCTGTCTGTATCCAATATCCTGTATCCCCCAAAGTCCCCAAGCAAATGTATGTGTCTGTATGTATGCATATATCCATATATATTTACAGTCGTAGGAAATTGGCTTAGCACTCTCTACTGCGCAATAGCAGATGGCGCCAAAAACAAGGCGCTAGGAGGTGGGGTTCTTGAAATCAGTGTATATACCCCTAGATGGGGTGGCCAAGCGTGCCCTTCAGTTGTCCTTGTCCAGAGTACATAGCCCCCCGCCAAGTCCTCGCCTTACCCCTACCCCATCCCACACCACTTCGCCATTTTCCACTTTCCACTTTGTTTATTTACACGCCCATTGCATTTTCGCACTCTGCACGAATTTGTTTTTGTCGACGTTATGCAATTTCTCTATGTACACAAGGATATAGATAAGGAAAAGGATAAGGAGGAGGAGGAGAGAGTGGGAGGAGAAGGCATGCTGGCCTTATGTAACACCTGCTTCAGGGCCTTAAGGTTTAGGTCGATTGCATAACATTGACTCACTTCATTTGGCCTAGCTCCATTTGTGCTCCACCAAGTGGTGTCTGCTCTACCGGGATTCCCCCCTTTAATAATTATTTATTCTTCTGTGTTTTATTATCCTTGCAGAGGAGAAAATGTCGCTCAATCCGAATGGGTATAAACTGTCCGAGAGGACGGGCAAGCTGACGGCATATGGTAAGTATATATTTTGGAAAAAATTAAGGGTTAAATAAGGGTTTAACGCAAATATAAAATTATGAAATTAATAATAAATTCAAAAGAAAACAAAGGAAGAAAATTAATAAACGCGAATTTATAGCTTGTATTGTATATAAATATATATTAAAACAAATAGTTTTTAAGCCTCAAAATACCTAAATAATTCCTTTTTATATTATAAAAATTATAATAATATATATTTGGCTATTCTTTATTAAATTATTTATTCTTCTTTTCTGTTTATTGGCATTGCTTTCTTATTAATTTTTAAAAATGTAGTTATCTTTGAAATATAAAAAGTTATTTAATTTTTTGCTTATCATAACCACATTTAAGTTTGATATTTTAAACGACTAAACTCCAAATGTCTTTGAATAAAAATTAAAAACAAAAATTGCCGGAATATGTCATACGTTGTTTACTACACAAAATAGGTAAAGAATAAGGTTTAAATTTTTTTAAGGACAAACTAAGAAAGTAAGCTAACATAGGGGAGCCGAATTTAGTAGTTGGATCAGGGAATTTATCTGTTATTTTATTGTTTTTATTTATTAACTTAAAATATTAATGGGGAATATTAAGTTAAAAAACCCATATACATACATAACCTGAAAGCCTTAGTCGCTCGGGCTTTAATATTGTAACAAGGAATTGTATTTATTATTACAATAAAATAATAATAATTAATGGCAAATAGGAATATATATAGCTTTTAGCAATCACTGGCCTTTTGTGCTTCTTATATCCTCAATACAATCTGAAATATACGCTTTCTTTTAATACATTTTTATTTACACCTTCATTGCAAGGCTAAAGGGAGAACATAATTTGTGAATAAAAGAATTTTTAGCATCTCAACAAATTTAAATGCAATTTTATAGCTCAGTTAATCATTTACAGAAATATATAGTTACAACTGAAATCACAGCAAACATATTGTAAGATTTATGCAATTTATTCCCAGCAATTATTCCCCTCCATTCAACCAGATTCTCCCACACGATAAGTGTGTTTTAGCAATATGTTTCCTTGGGGGGATTACTACTTCGCCTTGGTAGCAAACATTTATCCTTCGCATAGCTGCACTCGAATCGCATTTGGCTGGGCAAATACTCGTAATAAACGAGTGTTAAACTGACACTGCCAGGGACATTGGCTCGGAAAATGGCAAACAGTGGTGGTCTGCCAAGGACGTGGACAAGCATTGGGCTGTCCAGGACACTCGTGTCCTTGATAAATGGCCCTGCAACGAAAGCTCTAACTCTAACGTGTGTGTATATATGTTTGGTTCCATTGAAGCGTGAAACTGGCGACTGTTGCCTGTAACAGATTTTCCTCGAGTTTCCCAAACACGCAACAAACAGAGAGACAAACAGAAACAGAAGGAGTCCCGGGTCCGGGTGCAGAAGTCAAACAAATCCACCACCAAGGAGACCAGGAGAGGCAGACGCGTGCCTCAAATTGAAAGGCCAACAAACATAAACCGTTTAGTCACAGGATATTGCTCACGCTTGAGTCCAGGACGAGTGTGTGCCGGCTGTGCTTAATGCTCCTGCAGGATTCGGGGTGGCCTTGTGCACCCACCCAGCCAAGCACATTAAATTTTATTTAACTTTTTGGCCGTTAACTCGAGGAATTTTCAAATTGCTACAATTTGTCCGCAGTCGCCGTCTCCTGGAAAATGTTAATCATGCGCAACGTTGGGTTTCCAATTGATTTCCAGCGTAGCTCTCAGCTTGGAGCTGCTGCTGCTCCCATTTGCTTGGTGGCTTAGTGGCCACCGATTATGCTTAAAGGCAAAGCCCCAGTAATTAATTGCAGCCACCGCAGAAGGACAATGGCAAGGACAAGGACAAGCCAGCAGATGGGAGTCGCGCGCGCAAAATCTGTGCAACCCCCCAAGGCTGAACTGGGAGAAAATCTGGGGGATTGGAATTAGCCATTAAATGGCCAAGTGTGACTCCTACGAATTTTCAATTAAAATCACAACTTAATGGCTTGATTATAATGGCTTTTTAAGAATTTATGGCATAACTTTGTTAATAACAAAAAGGGAAATAATTGAGGTTTCAGAAAACTTATATTTAATTCATTATTGAGTTTTCTGCAATGTTTTGATCATTAAATGAGGTTAATTGTTATTTTTATTATATAAACCAAAGTTAAACAACTTTGAAAACCTTTGAAAAAAAGTGAGGAAAGTAGCCTTAAACTTCCCTAAAAGTATTGAATTAATTTGATTAATTACTTTTTATACTTTACTACTCTTGTTTATTTTTTGTATTCAGTCTTACAATCATATGATTTTTTAACTTTATCTAATATTATTAAAGCTTTATCAGCTTCACTAAATGATAAAAATAAAACCCTGTTTCCCCCAGTGATTTCACATATAGCTCACTACATTTTAGTTGAAATCACTGTGTGCCCCTGAGGATTTTTAGCTTACCTTCCCTGCAGGACAAGTAAATCTCTGTTTTTTACGACATAAAACTTACCACAAATCATGGGCAGTAATAATAGCCATATATCATGATAAAATATAGAGGAAAAACCATTTTTCCTGTCAGCAACGGGGCCACGCTTTTCATATTTACCGATAAGAAGAACTCATTTGGTTTTTTCTGCACCCTCTTTTTTGTGCGCCTGTTTTCCTATCAGATCTCATGCCCACCACAGTGACCGCTGGTCCTGAGACGCGAGAGTTCTTGCTGAAGGTCATCGATGTCCTGCTGGATTTCGTGAAGGCCACCAATGACAGGAATGAGAAGGTTTTGGACTTCCATCATCCCGAGGACATGAAGCGACTCCTCGATTTGGATGTGCCAGATCGAGCTTTGCCTTTGCAGCAGCTGATCGAGGATTGTGCCACCACATTGAAGTATCAAGTAAAGACGGGTGAGTGATTGAAATAATTTATTAAATATATATTTATAATGTTTACAGTTAAGGAATATAAAAACTAGAAAATATCTAGGAAAAGCTATTTACTAGACTTACCGCTTGACTTGGAGAAAAATGCTACTTAAATTTATAAACTCAAATAAACATGAATATTATAAACAGTATTTCTTTACTATTTTTCTTAAAAATATTCTTATTAAATTAAATTAATTTCTCCCTCAATTATACCTTGAGCTTATGGTAATATTAAAAACCTGCCTCATGCAGCTTTCCCATCTTTCCTGATAAATATTCAAAAGGTGATCTAAGAAGGATTTAATGTACCTCCTTGACTCGCCGCCTTATCACCTTCCTGTGATGTTTGTTCAGTTCCAGATTAATCAAATTTGTCCCTGCTTAGCATATGCTTTTCATCTGTGGCATATTTTTTTATGGAGGAAATTACCAGGACGCGTGTCCCTGGACCTTGCGGTCGCATTAGAACACAAAGTGTGCAGCCTCCGAGATAAGCACATTAGCATATTGATGGCACTCGGGAGATAGCCATAGACAGCAGACAAAGCCATTTTATGGCCCATTGAGCCGTGCTCCCCGCTTGTTTACACCTTTCAAAAACACTCGCCGCAGGGCTGAACTTCCCCCGCGATTCCCATCAAACAGGAGCCATGAGGCCATCAATCATAAATCAGGCAAAAGGGTTCTCTTTTGTGTGTGGCGGCGGCGGCAGCGGATTTAGCAGCCAAAAGTCATTCGCACGTTTCACTTTTTACTTTTTAATACCCAATAGTAGTTGGTAATGAAATAAAGGGGATATATTTGAAAAGATTGCAGAGATTGTGGAATTTTATAGCGTTGGTATTTTGGGATCTAATAAAATTTCTAGACATTCTCCACAAACTTTTCTTACAAATTCAATATCAATTTCATGAAATTTTAATATAAATAAATTATTTATAGCCTTTAATTGTTAAAATTTCTATTGACTTTATAGTTAAAATTATTAAATCACTTTAAAACTAAAGAAATCAAATTAAACTTATTCTTTTTGGGACATTTTTTACCCAGAAAATAAAAAATAAATTAATATCATAAGCAATTTCCTTTACCTTGAAGAGAAATATATTTTAACACAAACCAATTTCAATTCCAAGGTATCCTTACGTTCATAACTTTCCTTGTTCTTTATTCTAACTTGTTTTGAATGTCCTTGCTGATTTGATTTCATTGAAAATTAATGCGAGAGGAGGTCTGTTGCCAGTCTTTGTCCTTTGCTGTTTGTGCAGTCCTTGCACGTGACCACAATTGTGTTTGGAGTATCGATAATAAGCGTATTTACTAGACCAGTGACCAACCCCACACCATAAACACTCCCACCCCGAAGAGCCACCACCCCTTCCATATACGGAAACTGTGGCCTTGTCTCGGAAGCAGGCGTTGCTTCCTCGATTTGCTAGGCAGGAAATGAGAGACTGGCTCCTGCTCCTGTTTACGGAGATATATGCGAGGATGTGTGGCTGAAAATTGAATTAAAACTCTACGCAATCAGGGGAGCTGAACTGAATAAACCTAGATTGCATGGGAAACTTCTGGGAATGAAATCAGCCTGCAATCAGGATAGAAATAAGTGAGTTTGATTCTGGTTTCAGTAAGAGTTGATTCAAGAAAATACATATTTTGAAAAGAAACTTAACTAAACTTGTAATCAAATTTCAAACTATCTGCGAGAATGTTATAGAAAGTAAGTTTCTGTATTATTAGGAAAACTTAATACTATTCAATTTATTTGATATGCCTGCAGACACTTTCAAAGTTATCCAACTAACTATTCTTTTGTAATTAACTTCAAAGTACTATTTAACAATAGAAAGCTTTACAAAATCCAAACTTAAGCCTGCAATTAACTCAAAGCACTCATAATTAAGCCCACTTTGGTGTGTATTTGACAAGATATCACCAACTTTCTTGAAGATATCAGCCAAGGAGGAATAAATGCTCCTTTTCCTGTTCTGTGCTCCTCCTTTTCCGAGCTTGCCATTCCACCAGACGCGATAAGAGTCCCATTTATGATCCGTAATCTCACATAATGTTCGCCCTGTCAGACGGGCAACCTGATACGACGGATACGACCGAAGGACCTCTCCTCCTCTGAGGACTCCATAAAAACGAGGGGAGCTTTAATCAAAATCCGTTGTTATTTTCTGACTCGCTGCATTCCTGATCCTTTGATGCGAATGAATGAGGGCCGGGCGAGGGTGACTCGACTCGATACGAGGCGAGTCGTCCTTCGGATGGGAATATCCTGGCCACATGCGCAAATTGAAATGTTTGAATGCCGACGCTGTGTCAGTTCGTGCACAGAGAAAAATATATTTAAGGAAATTTAAATAAGATCTAAAAGGGATTTCTAATAAAAGAATAATATTTATTTAAAGTTAATAAATAAAGATGAATCGATACTGTACTTTAATTCTGTTTAATAAGTAAACCAAATATTTAAACAAAATTTAATTGAAAATAATAGATAAACTACATAGTATTTTCTCACTGCATTTCCCCTGTGTTTGAGGGGATTTAGCCTTGTGGGCAATGGGATTTTAATCACACGACTTATGGCACTCAAGATGTGAACTGACAGACGCCGAAGGGTTCAAGCTCGACTGAAACGGGGAAATGGAAGTTGGACAGCTTCCTGATGCTGACTGAAAGCATTTTGTGATTCTCCGTGGGAGTTTTCCCGCTTATTCCAGGCAGACAGACGGACTGCACCCTCCAAAATAGAAGCTTGGCCAGTCGCAATTAGCTACAATAAATGAGCAATTTATGGAGCTCAGCAGGGCAGAGCGGGGCCCAAGGATTACAGGGAAAGACTTGTTGAGCAAGAAAGAAAATCATAGGAATCAGGACATACTATTCCTATCTCCCACCATCGATTGGCCAGGACCTTGTTCCGTCTGCCCTTGAACATATGCACTTCCGGAGGCCTTTCCTCGTTCGCCGTCTGTGTCCTGTGGATTTTTTCTGTTTCCTTTCGAGGCCAGCCAGCCGTGCTTTTGGTTCGGCCTTTGTCTCTGCCCTCGAATATATGTATATATATATATTTTTTTAATAAAACAAAAACGCTGGCAAAGAGCGGCTGAGGCGGGATGAAGGCTGATGGCTGCCAGGCACATCTGCTGTCGGCTTAGAGACGACACCCGGCAAAGAACCGAAAGCCGAGGAGAAACAGACAGACATTCAGACAGCCGTGGCTAAAAGGAAAGCATTTTCAGCTACATTAACCAGGCCAGGCGGTGGCATTAGTTCCGAATCAGAAATATTAATTAAAAAGGGGATATTAGGTGGGAATAAAAAGTTTTTAAAAATACTCAAATGATCATTAAATCTTAAACACATTTCTTTAATATATTCTCTCTCTCTGTATTTATTTTCCAGGACACCCTCACTTCTTTAATCAGCTGTCCAATGGCTTGGATCTGATCTCAATGGCCGGCGAGTGGCTAACGGCCACGGCCAATACCAATATGTTCACCTATGAGATCGCTCCCGTGTTCATCCTCATGGAGAATGTGGTGCTGACGAAGATGCGTGAGATTATTGGCTGGTCGGGTGGTGATTCCATCCTGGCCCCCGGTGGCTCCATCTCCAACCTGTATGCCTTCTTGGCTGCGCGTCACAAGATGTTCCCCAACTACAAGGAGCACGGCTCTGTGGGTCTGCCCGGCACCTTGGTGATGTTCACCTCGGATCAGTGCCATTATTCGATCAAGTCCTGTGCTGCTGTGTGCGGCTTGGGCACCGATCACTGCATTGTGGTGCCCTCCGATGAGCACGGCAAGATGATCACCTCGGAGCTGGAGCGCCTGATTCTGGAGCGCAAGGCCAAGGGTGATATTCCCTTCTTTGTGAATGCCACTGCCGGCACCACTGTCCTGGGAGCCTTTGATGATATCAACACGATTGCCGATATCTGTCAGAAGTACAACTGCTGGATGCACATTGATGTGAGTGGGGTTTTTATAATTATTATAGAAAATTAATTTAAAAAATTAAGAAAATATTAAATTATAAAGTTTTTATGATTCTTTATTTTATAGTAAATATTTATATTAGGAATCCTGCATTTCTTAATATATTTTTCTTTAATATTTCAGGCTGCTTGGGGCGGTGGCTTGATGATGTCGCGTAAGCATCGTCATCCCAGATTTACTGGCGTTGAGCGGTAAGTAAAAATTAAGCCATAAATATTTCCATTTTAGTTATTTATTTTGTAACTTATTCACTGCTAAAATCATTTCATATTTCTAAAGCTTGACTTTTGAAAACTTCCACAAACTCTTTAGTCTTCTAAGCAAGTTGTCAATTCATTGCAGATCCTCTGACTGCCTCAAAAGTCCTTAACAAAACTCGTCGTCTCTATTGTCCCAAGCAATTGTTTTTCTCATTCATCATCCTTCTTGGCTTGAACTTTTTGCCCTCATCTTTTGAGGCAAGTCAAAACACAAATTGAAATCTCTCTCGGAGAAGTCCCTGCTGGGTTGGGTAAATTTAAATCTAAATGCTCCCAAATGGCCCGCATCGCTCAAATCCCAACCCCAGGTCGAGTTGAACATGTGGGAAAAATCTCAATTTGTCATTTAGTGCCTCCATCAGGTGTTCAGAGCTTACAGGGATTACAAGGCACAAGCCGAGTGCATTTTGGCCCGAACAAACAAATGAACAAAGTGGATTTTCAATGTCGAGTCGACCTTCCCTCAATCCTGAGTCCTGGAGGGGTGCTTTTGGGTGGGCATTACTTACACAACAATTACGCCAAACAAAAAGAGGCAGAGATGGTGTGGGTTCAAGGATTCATCCCCGCCGAGTGAGGAATTTTTAATTTTAAAGTCGCAACCTGAAATGCACTTTACCCCCGACTCCATCTCCAATCCATTTAGATGCCTTCTTGGAATCCTTGGCAGCTTAGGCAAATGCGAAAGTGCAGCTGTCGTCGTATTGACAGCTTGCGGTCAAGCAGCAGACTCCATAAACGCTTTCGAATTGATTGCCCTTTGGGGAGAACTGCTCCTCCTACTCCTTCTCCTTCTCCTCGTCCTGTTACCGCATCCATCCATCACCCGGACACGTTCGGCTTCAATTAGTTTGAATGGCTCCTAAGGCTGGAATTGCTGTGGCATGCAAATTGAGGTCCTTAATTGAAAGGCTCTCAGTGCGAATTAATCATTAAAATGCCCATGCAGCTGACACTTTGCGGCCTTCGCCAGCTTACACGGCTCTGATTAATGGTTATTTGGAGAAAGTGGAGGTTATTGAGGCGGCTCTGAGGCTCTTAAATCCGCTGAGTTTCGTTTTGGCTAAAACCTTAAAACAATTGAACCGAAATCGAGTCTAAAAAGCTTGGCTTAACATGCCGCTACTCAATCAAATTCGTATTAGATTTGGTAAATATATAGACCAGGAGGTACCCTGCATGGAAATGCCTAAAAATAGTAATAACTTTACATAAAAGTTTATATTTATAATTTAGGTTGTAGTATTTCCTAAAATAATAAACGAAAAACCTGAAACTGCTTTGAAGTTCCTTGCCTAAACATATTTTAAGGTTTTAAATAAAAGAAGCCTAAACTAGAGTATATTTTATTATAAATAAATATTCTCTAAATTCCAAGAATTCATATGTTTTTTAGCTCTCAAGACACAAATACTTGGCATACCCTTTTCTCCCAAAATACCCTAAGCTAAAAAAAAGTGAAGCACACTTCCAGGCACTCCATAAGGATCATGTTTATAGACACCAACTCGCACACACATATACACTCCTGGCTGCGCCCACATAACTGTAAATAGCTCCCCCAGGGATGTTTAGCTGTCAACCCTCCAGAACCCACCGGGGGTTGTCCTCGCTCCTTTTGAATTCAATTAAAGTGCTGCGGCCTGAAATTGCCACAATTTATGGCACTTGCCGGGACACAACAGCAGCATCCCCCATCCCTTCGTCCTTGTCACCCAGCAGGGGATGGCTTCTGTTTGGGGTGGAGGATGTTAGGCTGCGGCAGCTTAGTGTTAATTGTTTGTAATTCGTAATTGAATGTCCATTTACCGTCATGATTTGACTCTTCCAGTGCCGACTCTGTCACCTGGAATCCCCACAAGCTCATGGGAGCCCTGCTGCAGTGCTCGACGATTCACTTCAAGGAGGATGTGAGTATACCATATAAATAGTTGATTATCTTAAGGATAAATAGGTATTTAATATATAAAATATGCATACGAATTTAAGATACATTTCTCTGAATAAAAATCTGCATTTTACAAATAGTAAAAAAATAACACGAAATAATTGCTCTGCAAATTCCAAATGAAAAACTTAAAGGCCAGCATAGCATAGGGGAGTTCAAAGTTCATCCTTTGACCACTGCCTCCCACACACACAGCCCGACCGATACAATTTCGAGGGTTTACCTCCATGCCCATGCTCCCTGCTTTACATTCCTTCCTCGTGCCGCCTCCATTCAGCATCCAACATTCTTCTGGATGCACATCGGACAATGTTTGTGTAAAGAATTCCAATTGTGCTCCGAACAATTCCTTGTTGTTTCCTCCTGCCAAACCAGAAGGCAAATGCGGCCAGGGGTAGACTACGATGCTTACACAATGCCTACTGAAATCTTTGACAACCCCGAGCGGAATACACAGAGTCACCCTGGATGGGCAATATGTTGCCATCGGTCACAGTTGCGCCTTTTGGCAGGCGGAATTTTAATTAAAATTTCAACTTGACTTGGGTTTCGTAAAAAAAAGTGGGAGAGAGTGATTCGAAATCGATATTATTTCAGGGTCTCCTCATCAGCTGCAACCAGATGTCGGCGGAGTACCTGTTCATGACCGACAAGCAGTACGACATTAGCTACGATACCGGAGACAAGGTGATCCAATGCGGCCGGCACAATGACATCTTCAAGCTGTGGCTGCAGTGGCGCGCCAAGGGCACCGAGGGCTTTGAGCAGCAGCAGGATCGCCTCATGGAACTGGTTCAATATCAGCTGAAGCGCATCCGCGAGCAATCCGATCGCTTCCACCTGATCCTTGAGCCAGAGTGCGTCAATGTCTCGTTCTGGTATGTGCCCAAGAGGCTCCGAGGAGTGCCACATGATGCCAAGAAGGAGGTGGAACTGGGCAAGGTAAGGGAAACTCTAGATATATTCTTGAACTTGAATTAATTTTATATTTTATGGTTTTCCCCATAGATCTGCCCCATCATCAAGGGCCGCATGATGCAGAAGGGCACCCTGATGGTTGGCTATCAGCCGGACGACCGGCGACCCAATTTCTTCCGCTCGATCATCTCCTCGGCAGCGGTCAACGAGGCGGATGTGGACTTTATGCTGGACGAGATCCATCGCCTAGGCGACGACTTGTAAGGGGGTTTCAGTCCGATTCGGTTGGGTGTTGATGTTGATATTGGTAATGGTAGTTCTCGCACAACCAAGAAGTATCTATAAGGTAAAAGCATATCAGGAGGCCGCAATGAGAGAAACCCCAGAGAATCGAGTGTAAAGATTCGAGATGCAGGGGATCCAGAGATCCCAGTAATCATCCAGAGTTCAATGTTGAATGTACATTTGTTTGTAACTATAAAGTGTTGCTAGCTGTTCCTTTTTCGATTCCTCATCCCGTTATCTGTAATTCGTTATCCGTTGAACGTTATTCGTTGGAAAACTATGTATAATCGAGTCGTTTGATTTCCGTTCGATGGCAACTATAACTAAAATCGTTCAAGAAAAAGATTAAAAGAAGCATAAGAAGACGGAAGGCGAAGCATCTACGAGTAATATTTGAATATCTATATGTATACTGAAAATAACGATAGAAACCAGAGCATAGAAGCCACCGCTCCACACACGCACCACCAAACAACACGGAACAGTCCCAGCCCCACACACAAAATACTGAGCACTCAGACCTAAAGAATATATATACGATATAGAAACTGTTGGAACGCTATCTTAACATATCAGGAGAAGATAAGAAGGAGTTGAGGACTTTTAGTTTAATCCGTTGATTTCACTTTGTTTGCAAATAGTAAAAGTTTTCAAAAATAGACAATGCTCTATGGCCATGCGTACCTTTATAAACAAAACAAAATAATTATAAAAAACAAAACGAGATCGAAAGAGACCGAGACCTGTGCTTGTTAATTGTATAGACAAAACCAAAGAAAGGGATCTGGACTCCAGGTCCCACTTAGTCCATGTATCGAACTGTGCTATATATAGAGAAATTAATACGTATAATCGAATTAGTTGGAGTTTAGTTATCAGCAACTGGCTGACAGAACAGAAATATATATATATGTATATTGTATGTATGTATATGCCCGGTGTCAATTAAACTCAATTACGAATGTTGGAAGGTTCTGTTATTTTACAGGTTTTAGTTAAGTTTTTAATCTGTTATTGGTCTAGAAAGGTTATTGAAGAGGGTCGGGAATGGAAGGATCCCCAATCAGAGAACACAATCAGACATTTTACACACACAAATCGTTTGTCAGTTCAACCAAATTACAAATATATTCCCTTAAAAAAATAAATTAAACATGTATTGTATTTAAAAGCGTGTTAACTAAGTTTATCCAGAGCATCAGTGTTATATGAATCACGCTCATTTTATGTCTGTATAAATTAATGTATATGTATTTGCAGAGATCCAAATCAAAGCCAGAACAAGAATTATTCCAACATCTATATAAATGCAAATGAATATATTATATATATAAATATATGGGTAAATCAAAATAAAAGTAATCAAAGCGCAAACTATTGTTTCTCTTTGTTAGTTTTGTTTAGTTGATTTCTCTTCAGGTTTGGGGGCTTGGTTTTGTCAAGAGAACAGGGAGAGGTCTTGGAGTCTTCGGAAAACCTATATAAAGCTGATCCCCGAGTGACAGCCTCTCAGTTCTAATCCGACTCACTGTGGCTCCGCATAGTAGTGGGTTTTTGCTTATCTGCCTCAGTTTATTAGTTCGCCCTCACCTGCCCAAGTTTTCCACTTTGAGCGCTTTCAAAATGTCTTCCAGTTTTGTGCCAGTGCCAGCGGGCAGTGATTTTCCCCTGGAAAATCTGCCCTATGCTGTTTTCTCAACCCAAAACAATGTGAGCTATTTGTGAATAGAATATTATTGTTAAAATCTGAAATCAAAGCCAGTAGCAAAGTGGTTCTTCTTATAAAAAAACCAGCACTATTATTATCTTTAAATCTCTAAAAAACACACAAGTTTTCTCAGAACTTTTCTCTAGTTTGTCATAGTTTAAACCCATTTTCCATGTGACTTTGAGCCAGATCCACATGTTCTAGAATAAAATTCTAAAACAGAAACCGCTTTGCGGCATAACATTTGCATACATCAGCCAACACAAACTAGTTTGTTTACGAAAACAATATGCTAATCCCACCTTTAACTACCCAGCAACCAGCTCTGATAAGGCCTCAAAATCATGTCGTTTGTGAATATCGTAAATATTATGTCTCTCTTTCTCAACCCCCTAGAAAGTTCATCGCTTGTGTGTGGCCATTGGAGAGCATGTCCTGGACCTGAAAGCTGTCTCCCAATTGTATCCTGCTCAAGTTCAGAAAAGCCTGCAGGCGGAAACCTTGAACGAACTTATGGGTCTGGATTTTGAGGCTTGGGATGTGGTGAGGACACAGACTCAAAAGCTTTTGGCAAAGGGTTCTGAACTGGATCAGAATGTGGACTTGAAGGCGGTGTAAGTAAAATAACTCCTATAGTTTCTTTTTCATTTTAATAAATTATTTAATTTAATTTATTTTAAAATGTTTTTTGCAGCGCCATTATCCCCCAAACGGAGATTAGTCTGCATCTTCCAGCTCAGATCGGTGACTATACCGACTTCTACTCATCCATTCACCATGCCACCAATGTGGGCATCATGTTCCGTGGTCCGGACAATGCCCTAATGCCCAACTGGCGTCACCTGCCCGTGGGCTACCATGGACGTGCCAGTTCTGTGGTGGTTTCCGGTACCCCTATCCGACGTCCGCTGGGACAAACTCTGCCCGAGGGAGCCGAGAAGCCTGTTTTTGGAGCCTGCAAACTTCTGGACTTTGAGCTGGAGATGGCTTTCTTTATTGGCGGCAAGGGCAATCAGCTGGGAGAACCCATCCGTGTGGATGAGGCCTGGAAGAATGTCTTTGGATTTACGCTGATGAACGACTGGAGTGCCAGGGACATTCAGAAGTGGGAGTATGTGCCACTGGGTCCGTTTACGGCCAAGAATTTGGGAACCACCATCTCCCCCTGGGTGGTGCCCACAGCTGCCTTGAAACCTTTCCTCTTGGATAACTTCCCCCAGGAACCGGAAGTGCTGCCCTATCTGCGCCAGAGTGTGCCTTTTAATTTTGACATCAACTTGGAGGTTTCTCTGAAGCGTAAGTTAAATATTTATTCTGTTTTTAAGATTATATTTTATGTAATTAATATTTTTAAATATTTATTTAACTTCAGCTGCCGATCAGAATGAATCTCGTATCTCCAAGTCGAACTTCAAGCACCTGTACTGGACTCCGCTGCAGCAGATAGCTCACCACACAGTCACTGGCTGCAACCTCCGTCCTGGTGACCTAATGGCCTCTGGCACCATTTCCGGCGAGACCCCAGACTCGTATGGTTCCTTGCTGGAGCTATGCTGGCGTGGAACCAAGACCCTAGAGCTGCCTGGCGGCAAGACCAGGAAGTTCCTGCAGGATTACGACGAGGTCATCATCCGGGGTCACTGCGAGAAGAATGGACTGCGTATAGGATTTGGTGAATGTGTGGGTCAGGTGCTGCCCGCCCATCCAGTGCCTCAATAGGGATACCTAAGGTTTGAAGATGAATTTCATTGAATAAATTCAGTTTTATAAATAAAATAAAAAATCTAAAAATGGGTGAATTGTTGTTTATTTTTAAAATATGCTATTGAAATTATATTTTTTCATTTAAATATTTTTTTATTTAAATATTTTTATTAATTTTATTATTAACAATATTATTTTTCTTTGTGCACTCGTTAATAAGCTCAACAAGTGCTCAAAGCTGGCGCTCTCTCTGCCACCTTCGTACTCTCAGCTGCTCCCCACACAGAGGTCTCCACCGCTCTCTGCCTCCAATGGTTGCTCCCATCGGTGTCTCCGTCATTCCACACAGCTTCGTAAATACACGCATGCCGCTTCTCCAGGTCTCGCTGCCTCCTCTTCTCTCGCTGCTTCCTCTTAGCTTGCCCCAAAACGAGCGCCAGCAGAGGAGCAGCAGCGAACCGCATTCGCATTCGCGCATTCATTCGTCGGTTGTCGGCGGGCAAAGGTGGCGCAGCACAGGGAAAACCAAGCGGCGAACGGGGCGTATGAGTAGTGGCGCGCCTATCGAGCAAACTTGTTTAAAGTGCCATAAAAAAAGCCACACAAAAAATCAGCACAAAAAAAAGCTGATTGCAGACGCTACTGGCGCCGGGCCACAATAATAATTTTCCCCACGAGTGTGCAACTTTTTTTCGTGAACTAAAAAGTTAATATAATTTATAAAAAATACACCAAAGTACGTGGACCAAGTGCAGTGTCAAGAAAATAATGCCCTGAATTCAGTGTGTAAGTTAGCCACAAAAAGAAATGTCTACAAAAATATAATGCACAATTGTGCAAATGTTTTTTCCGCAAACAACGCAGGAAAATGTCTTGGAAAAATCAATTTTTAACTCCGCTCTGCGCAAGTACACACAGACACTAACACACGCAGCAGAGAAAGGGCGGGCGGGCAGACTGTGCGGGCCAGGGCCACCCACCCTGGTGGAAAACTCTGTCTGCACACAGAGAACGTACACTGAAGGGAAAAGGAAATTGATTTGAAAAAAAAACTAAAAATTTCATTGATATTTTGGATTTATAGTGCTTAGCTTGAGTTTGAAATGTATCTTTAAAAAATACCTTTTTTAAAGGATTTTTTTAGTGAAAGAAAAGCTTCATAGAAAATTCTTTTTAAATTTAATAACTGTATAGAAATGAAAATTAAATGACAAGAATTTTAAAACAATTTTTAGGCAGCTTTTAAAGCTATTTAATAACGTTAGATTTCATCTATTCTTGGGCAAGTTTTTCCTTAAATATACTTAAAGTTATCCCACTGTTTCGAGTGTAGAAAAAAGTCAACAAGAGACCTCCAAGACTCCATTCCATTCCCATTCATGTTCCCTTCACCATTGTTGTTGCCGGAGCTCTCTTTTTCCTCTCCAGCTTGCACTTTTGTGTTTTTGCATTGATTTTCTACATCGCTCCGCCGAATGTCGCGATTGCCAAATGTATCTGAAAGAACGAAAAGCGAAGAACGAAGATGAATCCCTCGGAACACTCGAACTCAGGGCACACACACAGACACACACTCAGGGAGCACATTCAGATGCAGTGCAGCATTCTTGTGGGGACATGGACAAATGCACAAGCAGCACGCAAAAAGTTAATCAGGCTTCAGAAAAAAAATAACAAATGCGAGGGGCAGAGTCAAAAAATAAAAGTAGCTTCGAAGATATTTGGATACCCTTTTATAAATTCTCCTTTAAATATTTATTGTAAACTCAGTGTAAAAGATTATTATGAAGGTTGAGAAATCACATTTCTTTAGAGAAAATATTATTATAAAATAAATCATTATACAAAATTAATAAGACAGGGGAAAAATATGTTATCTTGTTTTCATGTGGCAATAAAAAATATTTGCAAATTAAATTCCAGCTAAAAACTGAAACTGGGTATACATATTTATAATTTCTCAAGAGATTTTTAAGCAAAATTAAGCGTAATTTAAGCGACATAACTGCCTGACACCCATGGATTTAAAAATAACTAGATAAAGTTAGAGAATATCATTAAGATACAAAAGTAAACTTTCAAAAATTAGTTTTTTATTTCTCTAAAATTTAATTAGCTTTTATTACAAAATATATTTAATTTTTTATAGTTAGTAATTAAAAATATATATTTTAATGCATTAATTGGTCCAAATATCATACCCCATCAGACCTAGGGCATCGAGCAGTATTTGCAATTAACTGGCGCCGTTGGCTATCGTGCCAGAGCAGCCGGCGGTCACCAGCTCCTCCTCCGCCCACCCCCCTTCGATTCTCCATGCGGCACTTGAGACAGCGCCAGAAGAACCTGTTTTTGGCGCGTCAGAGAGACACATGGAAGAGTCTTCTGCTGCTCTCTTCGGCCTGCAGTCTGCGCATGTGGCATAAGAGTGGTGATGCGGGGGGGTAAAGAGCATTTTCCCCTTGGCCTCACCATCAAAATTATTATTGTGCTATAAATTTTGAGAATTTCAAAAAACAAATAATGTTGATAACGGAAATTCGCTATAGAATGTGATTGTTATTTGCCGGTTCTCCTAGTGCCAATTCCTGTCCTACCCCCAAACCTCTCGTAAAGATCGTTGTGTGCATCTTGAAGATATTCCAGTTCTCTATGGATGACATTTTTATGTTGAATATTTTGAGATGTTAATTAGATGATTATAAAGTTTCGGGCGGAATTAGAATTATTTGGAATCCTACAGATTCATTTTAGATTAATATTATTTATTTTTATCTTATAGATACTTTTTCTTTTAATATATTCGCCAGGAAATTAATATCTACTCTCGTTGAAATTCCCTTCATCTTCACATTTATTTTTTCTAATAATATAATATTAATTTTAATTGCAGAAATATTTTATTTTCACCAACAGCTATTTTTTTTAATCTCGTCAAGTAACCACCTCTAAAAGCAAAGCTTATCGCATAGAAGCCTAGGCTAGAGATAGGGAAAGATAAATAAGCTCTTGCTTTCATTCTTAATTTATTTTTAAGAAGTTCATGAATTGGTAGCGCCATAAATAATTGACGTAGATAGCGGAGGGAGATTTTATAATCGCGTGATAAGTGTATCCTGCCCCATCGCCTTGATAAAAATATGCTTATCGCGCTTCAGATTTCATGCCCCGTCACCCACAATTAACCCAAATGTCGCCAATGCAAATTCGTTGCCACAGCACTAGGTAAAAGTAAAAAATATAAACATATATAATATATAACATATGTATGTATTTCCCCATGTATATAACGAACACATACCCTCTAATTGGGGAGCAGAGTCAGGCGTAATAATTTCATCCAGTCACATAATTAATGCCTGCAAAAATTTTCTAAACAACGGGGCAGACATGGAGAATGTGTGCTTAATTACTTCTTAATCTTGGGGTATATAAGAACTTTTTTAATTTAAATTAAAACTAACTTTAATAACAACAAAAATATTTAAAAAATTAAAAGATATCCTAGGAAAAGCTATAAAGAACAATCCTTTTAAAAAAGTTGTAAAGACAGAGTGGAGTTCTGGTGTTAAAATATTTTGCTACAGAATCCCAAAGTAAAAAAATCTTTAAAGTTTATTTGTTAAATATTAAATTTTCATTTTCTATATAAAAGTATGCATCCGTCGGTATCATCTTGGGGGAATTCAAGCGCAACTGAAATGATTTTTGCTTATTCTGGCGGCGCCTGGTTCTAAATGGGTTCCAAAGTGCAACAGTTCCCCCGAGACTTGGAGTGGGTGGGCCGGCAGTTGTCCCCCAATCGTCTCTCCCCAATCCACAAAGAGAGAGGGAGACACTATGTGATCACAGTTCGGGTTGGGGATTGTTGGAATCGTAGAAATGTTTGAGTATTTGGGTCTGGGCATTATCGTCGGCCGTTGGCTTGATAAAGTCGCTGAGCTTGCGAATTGTCATTAGTTATTGATACATTAGCCAGGAAAGGCTGTGAGTGTGTCGCAGACAATTGATAATTCCAGCGTAGATGCTATTTATAAAGAACACAACAAGAGATTTATAAACAATCACACTCTTTCAGCCGTTTCAAGTCTAACAAAATGCCGTAAAGTTGGATAGCAATCAAAATCACCTGAAAATAAAAAGCAATCACCCAAAGGGCTGCTTCTCTAAGCACATCTCAGACATGAATTGGGTTATCTACAGCTCTTGGCCCTGGCTGTTGCTGGCCGTGATCTCCCTGGGCAGAGCTTGTGAGTATTCTCTTAATTAATGAAAGCAGAAAAACTTAGTAATGGCTTTTTCCCTATGTATTAGCCCCTGTGCCCAGCCGCCAGTACAGCTGCATGAGCTACCAGGAGAACGACAGCTCCTTCCACGACGATGACACCGATCAGGATGTTAGCAAGGAGCTGCAGGAGCAGCAAATAGAATCCACAGTACTGCCCGATGAGCCACACCAACGCACCTGCTCCGATGGCTACACCTTCTGTTTTACCCTGTGGAATCAGACGGCCAATGAGACGAGGGTGGTCAAGCAGGGTGAGTCTGGCCAAAAGGAATTAATTTTGGGACTTTTAGTAAACAAATATTCTTGTAAATCTCCCCCCAGGTTGCTGGAAGGACAACACCGATCGACCCTCAATCTGCAGCCATTCGGAATGCACCAGCTCGGCGCCAACTTCAAAAACCAATTCCCTGTACTACTGCTGCTGCTCCGGTGATGTTTGCAATAACCACTATGCCGTAGTGGAGCCAGCTCCCCTGGAACTGGGCTCCAATGATGCGAGGAGTTCGATCACAAACCGAGCAACAGCCAAGCAGCAACAATCCTTCATGGCCAGCACAATGTTGGGCTTTGCCGGTGGTGTGACTGCCCTCATGATTGGCATTTTCTTAGCCGTTCAGTATTGCCGCGGTCCCAAGGAGAAATCGGAGCCGGAGGAGTCACCTCTGGCCCCATCGGGTCCCGGTTACAGTTCCAATCTTCGCAATGTGGACAATATGAATCTGATTGGAATGCTGGGCAGTGGCAAGTATGGAACTGTGATGAAGGGTCTGCTCCATGACGAAGAGGTGGCTGTTAAAATCTATCCCGAGGAGCATCATCAGTACTATGTGAATGAGCGGAATATCTATGCTTTGCCTCTGATGGATTGTCCAGCTTTGTTGAATTATTTTGGTAAGTAATTTCCAGATATCACAAATATTACTTATTAATTATTATTTCCTTACTTTAGGCTACGATGAACGCTGCACAATGGACGGCAGGATGGAATACCAGCTGGTGCTCTCCCTGGCCCCCCTGGGATGCCTTCAGGACTGGCTGATAGCCAACACAATGACCTTCAGTCAGTGCTGCGGCATGCTGCGGTCCATCACTCGAGGCATCTCCCATCTGCACACGGAACTGCGGCTGGGGGATCAGCACAAACCGTGTGTGGCCCATCGGGACATCAACACCCGAAATGTGCTTGTCCAGGCGGATCTTAGCTGCTGCATTGCGGACTTTGGATTCGCCTTGAAGGTTTTCGGGTCCAAGTACGAGTACAAAGGCGAGGTGGCCATGGCGGAGACGAAGAGCATCAACGAAGTGGGCACCCTGCGTTACATGGCTCCGGAACTGCTGGAGGGAGCGGTGAATCTACGGGATTGCGAGACATCCCTCAAGCAGATGGATGTGTATGCTTTGGGCTTGGTTCTCTGGGAGGTGGCCACACGCTGCTCGGATTTCTATGCCCCCGGCCAGGCCACGCCGCCGTATAAGGCTCCCTACGAGCAGGAGGTGGGCTCCCATCCCAGCTTCGACCAAATGCAGGCGCTGGTGGTGCGTCACAAGGCGCGTCCGCTCTTCCCCGCCGGCTGGGGCGGCGGAGCAGCAGCCAAGGTGGTAAGAGACACCTGCGAGGACTGCTGGGACCATGATGCAGATGCCAGGCTGACCTCGTTGTGTGCCGAAGAGCGCATGCAGGAGATGTCCGGTCTGCGGCCAAGAGCCCAGGCACAGCCCGCCAGTCCTCTGCTGAATACGAACAATCTGGTGGATACACCAAACTCAGAGCAGGTGAGTCTTTAAGGAAAATGTCCAAAATCTCGCAGATTCTAATCCCTTTCCTTAATCCTCTTTTGCAGGGCTTCAATGCCATGGCTGTGGCAATCACAACGACCACGACTTCAGCGGCTGTGCATCATCAGATGAGCTCCGATACCGTTGGTCTCATCCAGCCGCCGCCGAATCAACAGCTGCCAGCAGCTGTTTTGGAGCGGGAGAAGAATCACCTGAGCTATCCCCAGCAGCAGCTGCAGCCGTATCAGGGCAGGAATCCCTGCCAGGAACGTAACCTTGCTCCACTGCCTTTGCGCACTCCTCCCGTCCTGGTGGAGCGGAGCAAAAAGCACAGCTTCCAGACACAGCCGCAGGAGAACTCGCTGTCCTGCCTGGAGCACGACGTGAGTGTGGAGGAGCTGATAGCCAGTCATCACAATCACCAGCAGCAGCAGCAAAACCAGCAGAAAAACACCATTGTCAGCATTGCCGGGACCAATACGAATCCCAGCCTGGGTCAGGGATTTCCCAAGCAGCAGAATACGGACCACAAGCTCAGGGGATGGCATGGCGTTAGGGCTCTGATCCACAAGAAGCTCTTCCGCAAGGAGCATGCCGAGGAGCTGTGCCGGCAGCTGCAGCTGGGCGAGGAGAAATCCAACCTGGTGACGGCACTGCGTCGCCCCAATAACCTGGACTTGAGTCCCCGTCTGGACAAGCCCACGCCGATTCAGCTGCGGAGCGCAGAGCAGCGCAGTGGCACGCCCGCACACATAGTCCCGAGATCCCTGTCGAGCAGCCTGATCAAGCACATGAACGGGAACAGCAGCGGCAGCACCAACAACAACTCCATCCTGAGCCATGGCAACGAGCTGCAGACCCTCACCCGTCCTGCCACAAAGCGAAGACCTGGCCACCTGCGCACCAACTCACTGATGGCAACCACCACCACGGGCCACCAGGGTCCGCCCACGGAGCAGCAGATGCGCCGCCAGCATAGTCTCGAGGTCTTCCGTGAGGTCTTTAGCGGCCGGGGGAGCAGCGAGCGGCTGAGGGATCCCAGTGAAAGGGTCAAAACTCCAGGGGATGTCCCTCCTTCGGTGAGGAAAGCCAGGGCCAGCAAGACTCTCAGTTTGTACGATGATCGCATGATGGACTCGTCGCTGCTCAATATTCTCTAGCATGAGGAGGTCCTGCTGCTGGAACTATAAGCCGGGCAGCAGGACACTGAACTGGACTCATATCTCATCCTTCATCGAACACATATTCAACGATAGCCATAAAGCAGAAGACTCGAATCGCTTCCTGGAACAGTCTTCTAACATAAAGCAAAGGAAAAATGGGGACACTGTTTGTGGGTTTTCCGATTCTTTCGATTTAAAAGCTCTGACAATATAGGGAATAGTTTTTGTCTCTGAAATCGAAGGAATTTAATTAATGCAGAAAACCCAAAATAAATCCCACAAACAATAACATTTATTTTTCGAAGTTCACAGATCGCATGTGTATATCTAGATGTATTTTTTCACCAATCATCCTAGCGTGTAGTGCGGCAAACAACCAAAGTCCTTATAGGTTAGTTCAGACTAGGAATCGTACGGAGTATCAGTATATATAGAGCAGGCGAGCTGCCCCCACAAGCATATATATTTTTGACAAGAACTGGGACAAGAGCGAAACAGGTAGTAGACTATATAGTTTATATATGAATGTATGTACGCGGTTTTCACTCGAGTTGAGCTTAAGGTACAGTGAGACAACAAACGGGAAGGCACTGAGAGGGTAGGGGGCTTGGTCGGACCATTTTTATAGAGCCATATATACATATATGCTAACGATCCCCATATATCTATAATTAAACATTGTACTGGAATATTTAGTCGCCACAACACACATACTTACATACAAGAGTATATCGGAATAGAGATTATTTTCATGCAAAAAGTGCACAAAATACTCGAATCTGAGGCATACGAAACCCATTTCTTATGATCAAAAGACAGACCCGAAACAAATCCATTTGTACGAGTATTTAAATGATTTTCCAATGAATACGCCTTTTTGTGGTTCTCTTTAGTACTTAGACCAAAACACCCGCAGCCTTTCAATCACATTAAATGCAAGTCTAGTTATATATATAATTTACACTAATTATAAACTAATTTAATGCAATTAATAAACGAATTATTTAAAAATTGTACAAAAAGTCTGTGTTCTCTCAGAAGTAGTGTTTCAACTGGACTTAGATTTAGAGCTTAGTTGGTACGTGGTCGCAGCTCGATGAGAACTGGAGCATCGGGTTTGTTTATCAGCAGAGTCTTGACATCCAGTGGGGCATTGGGGCCACTCCAAATCAGTTCGAAGTCGCGCACCAGCTGGAAATTGAAATAAAATAAGTAATTGTAAAGCTGGAGAGGATTCCTGTTCACTCACCCGCAGGAGAAGGATGTGCATATTCTGCTCGGCCAGGCGACGGGCAATGCAGGCCCTCATGCCGTGTCCAAAGGGTAGAACTAAGTAAGGATTCAGGGCACTTCGATGCTGTAGCCAACGTTCCGGCTTGAAGAGCACAGGTTCCTCAAAGTGCTGGGCCAGCCGACAGGCCACCATGTTCTGGGTCACCACCGTGGTCTACAAATAAAGAATAATTTAGTTATTAATATATAATTAATTTCCAATTTATAACTCACCCCCTTGGGCACAAAGTAACCACTGAAAATTGCATCCTGATTAAGGATCCTGCCCACACCCACAGCTATGGGATTCAGGCGCAAAGATTCCTTAAGAACTGCTCTTGTATATGTAATTTCAGTACGCAGAACATCCGCCGATAAATGTTCCTTGGCATTGGGCAGCACTCGCTTGGCCTCCTCATAGAGTCGCTGCTGCACCTCCGGATTCCTGGCCACATGATAGAGCAGGAAAGCCGAGGCATATGAGGTGGTATCGATGCCTGCCAGGAGCAAATCTGCGGCAGTTCCCACCACATCACTGCGATCCAGCTCGGGATTTTTGAGATATGCTGAGATAAGCGAGGAACCTATTGAACCTTTCCTTATATTCTCCTCAAGAAGTTCCAAAGCCACTCCCTCCATGTAGGATTGGGCATGGCTCAGCTTCCTATAGCTGGGCGTCTCCAGGAAGCGCCACAGCTGAAGACCCTGATCCGTGGGCAGGATGCAACTATTTGTGGTCTCCGCGGCATGCATCAAGCGGGTAGAGCGGGATTTAGCATCCTGTTCCTTAGGGGAAAAGGACTGCAGGCGGGCTCCAAAGGTGAGCAGGCAGGTTACTAAAGGCGGAGATTATTAATACAATTTTTATTAAATATAAAACCTACTTTTATTAGCTTAAAGATAATATTAAAATGCACTCACTCATTTATAGGAAACATGACATATTCTACTATTAAAATTTATAACTAAAAACTATTTATAATTTTTTTAGCTAAAATCCCCCTTTAACTCCTTTTCCTAAAATTCTTTATAACTCTTTTCTTCACCGCAAAACACTTCTACACTTGACAATGCCTTCAACGACTTTGAATACTGAATCGCCAAGCAAATGCTATTTAAACCTTTCGGCGTCAGCAGGTATCTGTTGGATCAGGCTTTATAAAACTAACATTACTTTGTCATTTACATTGCAACGGTATTTATAGCGAAAAAAAACCTTGCTGAGAATAATTCAATTCCACCGGAGATTGCTTCATCGAGAATCTGAATTTCAAATCCTAACTAAAGAGTATACAATTTCCATCCGATCTGAGATCGATCTCATCTGACTTACATTCCAAATTCAATCTGGTGAGTTTGGGCAGCATATCAATAGCCACACTGCCGCCATTTCGAGACTCTTGGAGGAATCTCAAGAACTCCTGGGTCACGCCATCCACTTGGCCAACAAAGGCACGCACACTCTTCGGGGCACTTAGCTCCTTTTGCAGCTGAGCTCGAAGCCGCCACCAGTCCGGACCATTGGTGGGAAGGAGGCCAGTGGTCTTGTACACTTCCGGTCGCTTCTGGCGGTACTGGGCCAGAGCCAGGTGGCTCCTCCTCTGTGGACAATCGCGTTCGTTGAGCAACAAGGCAATATCCCGGGGATCGTACAGCCAAACAATGTCCTGCTGGGGAACTATGACTTCCCTGACAATGGCCCCATACTTTTCGTACTTATCCTGTCCGGCCTGGTGTAGCTTTAGCCAAGAGTAGGAACCAATTCCTGGCAGATAATTGTAAAGATTTCCCAAGCCGAAGGGACCACGAGGTCCTGGAATGGCCTCATAGGGCTTGGCGAAGGTGCACTGCCGCGACGTGCAGCTGATCTTGAGCAGTTTCGTCAGCATTTCTCTGGATCTCTCTCGGGGTTATCTGAATGTCTTTTCGCGGCAAATTCTGGAAATGCACTGAAGACGGCACAGGCCTTCGAGGTTTTATTGCTGCTGCTGGCTCAGCATTTGGGTTTGGCAACGGGAACGGATCGCTTCCATTGTCTCACTTGTCGCAAAAGCCATAAAAATAATCTCGGGACTGGAGGTTGGGTGCCTACCTGGTGAATCTACCACGGATTTGACTACCTGAGGTGGTGATCTCTTAAGAGTGGACGAGCTCTTGGGTAATCTCTTTGGATGGAAGAGAGTTTGAATGGCAAAAATCTTGGCAGTGCGAGGATGGTGCAATGTTATCTACTTTTAGGCGGAAATATGTCCCAAACACGACAACAGTCAGCTTTCTTTAATAAAATATAATATTTAAGAAAAGTTTATTAATAAACTGGTTTGTTACTATATAAAACACAGAAACATTTGCTAAAATACATTTTTTTAAAATCCACCTATATAAAAGGAAATTAAATCGATTAATTTCTCAATTTTAAACACATAAAAATGATCGAGCTTCAAAAAAGACTACAGATTTCTTAAGATTCGATTGAATTAACATTTAAATGAATTGTTTACCAAAAAAAGCCAACCCTCAAATATAGGTTAAATCCAAAAAAAGATACTAACACTTGTTAGTTTTTTTCCAAACTCATAAATAAATTGGTTTAAAACCGTGTCATCTAAAATCTATAAAATTAAATCTACAACAAATGAGGAGATTATTACATTTATTTATTACCAGTCTTTATATGGTGTTTAATATTATTGTTTAATAAAATATAAAGAATCTGAGAAAGCTGCTCATCAATCCTCCTTTTTGTCCTGCAGGGTCTTCTCTTCTGGAAGGCTGAGTAAATCGTCTTTTAGCTTCTCATTTGTGATGGATCCCTTCAAGTTGTCTTCTGGCAATCCATATGCTTCATTTGTGATGTTCGATGGATTAGCGGCAAGTAACTCCATCTCGCCTTCAATAATTTCATCTTTTAGATGTTCGATTAAATCTTTGCTGTCTTCTAAACTCGACTTATTTACGGGCTCTTTTTTCTCGACCTCCTTTGTGTTTTTCTCTACCTTTTTGCGCTTTTTTAACTGCTTTTTCTGGGGTCCTTTTACGATATTGTAAATCACGTGCGACAAATTCAATAAGAAGATTACAATGAGAAGAAACGGTACTGCCAGGACATCCAGCGAATGGGCCACAAAGAAGTTCTGACGAGGGACCTTCAGATCCTTGAAGTAAAGTGAGTCGGCAATAAGTTGTTCTATATGCCAAATCGCGATTTGCATTGGGGATTGCAAACGGGAGCGGAATTTCACTTTGGCATGGTACAGTGCAGTGGTAAAGTGCTCAACATCTAGGATCAAATGGAGAGCCTCAGTCAAGTATTTTAAATGGAATTCGTTGGCCGATATAATTACACCCAAACTGCGTTCTTTTACACGCTGAGCAGTCTGCACAAAACGGGTTAAGCAATGATTTATATTTATAAATAAACTCTAGAAATTATTAAATTATTAAAATTATCAAATTTTTACTCACATTAAACTGCTCCAAAGTCAGTGGAAGAACAATCATGGGCAAACCATAGTAAACTGCTTCCTGGACACTGAAACTGTCGCCATGATTGAGAAAGCCTTTAACTGCGGGTGCAGCTGAAAATAGTCAAAGAGAAAAATGATAATTAATAAATAATAAATAAATAATAAATAATAAATAATAAATAAATAATAAATAAATAATAAATAAATAACAAATAAATAATAAATAAATAATAAATAAATAGTAAATGAATAATAAATAAATGTTAATCTTCTAACCAAGTATATCCTGTTGCAGGGACTGATCAACATGGAGGGTTAACAAATTTGGCATTTCCGTTGGCAGGACTTGCATATCCTGTGCATTCCAAATAAAGCCGCAGTTGGGATTGTTTTTGATCATCTCCACCATAGCTTCGACTCCCAGACGAATAGACTCGATGTAAGGCATATTAATGTAAACAATGCCATAGATGAATTTTTCCGTGAACTTTTCAATATATGTAGGCAGAGCATTGACCTTGTCCTTGATGTGAAGTCCACCAACTTCAATGACATTTGGTGGCAGGTTCTGTATGTAGTCCACCACAGGATGTGTGTTCAGCAAGACAAGTGGCAATTTGGAAAAAACATTACCAGTTGGCACTGTTTTAGCAAGAACGGGATGAATAATTAGCCAGTTTATTCTAAGGATGAATATATATTTAAATATTAAAATTAGCCAGTTTATTCGAAGTATGAATATATATTTAAATATTAAAATTAGTGAATTATATCATATATAGAAACCATTACTTACATTGGCTCTCCTAGATACATAATGTGGTTGTGCAGACGGTTCCAAAAGCCCATATTTTTGGGCACCTGACTGAGATGATGCGGAATTCTGGACGCACTTATGGTGTTCTCCGCGTGGAGCATAGAGATCAAGTCAGGAGTGAGTTTGCCGCCACTTAATCCCAGAATGGGAACAGAATTCTTGTTGGTTACCAGATCCTGAAGACAGTTGACACCCTCAGTGATATCCGTAATTACCAAGTCGAACTCCTGCATGACTTGGGCTACCAACTCGGGAAGCATACTGTTAAGCGTACCGGACTCCATCAGTGAACGGCAGCTGCCCAGGACCACTTCGTACCAAACTAGGAGCTGCTTGAGAGTCACCATCGGCTGGTACTCTCCGGTTTTCTTGTCTAGAAAATGCTTCTGCATCAGATCGTACTCGTTGGGCAGATGGTAGTAGACCAGGCCCTCTTCGGGAATATTATTGTGCTCAAAGGTACTGATCGCTACGACTTGGTGGCCCTTGGCCACCAGGGCATCCAGGAGCGGGAGCGACCAGCCGGGATTATTGTGCTTGGCCGAACTCACCAGATAGAGGATATGTGCCGCCTCCAGGTAGCAGAAGCTTCCCAGCAGGAGGAGCACCGGCAGCGAAAGGTTTGACTTCATCGCTCCACTTTCTGTCCACCACTGAGTCGCGTTTGTTGCTGGTTAACCGGCACCGATAAGGTTTTAGTTTATTTTTTTTATTCTTTTAATGGATTTGTTGAGTAGATAAGGTTTTACTCTTTTGGGAGATATCGAAACGAATGTCACCGACGAATGAATGTATGTGGAAGTGGGCCAATCAGCTGAAGCTTCGGCCAAGGGTTGCTTGATAATAAATATGTTTACCGGTTAATGTTTGTTATAATGTTTATTTACCTAAAGAGATGGACTTGGAAAATCAGAACACAACAAAAGAAATTTTATTATATTGACCCTTAATTGAGGTAAGAATTGATTTATTCGTTTTATTTTATACATTTAAAATATTAAAAAACTCAATCAGCAGTGTTCATTGCCATCTTTAGCTTTTTAAGGATAAGTTTTATGTATATTTTGTATACTTTATTATTTTAAATAAACACAATTGTATGAAGATTTATTTTTATCAGATTTTTTGTCAGTTTTATTTGCTTTTTTCTCATTAATTTTTTGATTGGTATTTGAAATTTCTATATAATTACCTTACCTTATTTTTCTAAATACCTTTTCCATTTTTTGTATATCCCTAAAGGATCCCCTATTATCATTCAATTTATTTATACACAATAATAACACTAATTTCCATTTAAATAATTATTTATTATCTTCAAACTTCTTAACAATACACAAAATAATGGTTCGCATTAAGATTCTAAGGCTTTCAGGCAACGGGTATTCATTCCTCTAAAATGAATAGCTATTGGCCGAAAAGCAGTAATCGTTATCATTATTTTTTAATTGGTTTAACTTGTAGTGTTTCGTATTTTTATGTAGGGGGAATACCAAGGGATGGATGAACAGAGGGCTTTGTTTATTTACTTTTCGTTAATATGGCAAGATTAATACGTGAAACGATTTCTCCCCTTCAATCACTTTAACTTTGATATCCCCAAAGGACCTATTCTAGGCGCTAATTGCACATAGTTTCGATATATATAAATTAAGTTATAATGTAAATGTGATTAAGCATTAAATTAATTAACACAGATGTCGTTTTCTTTGTGTGCGTGTGCGGGCAGGAGGGAAGAGAGTAAAAGTAAGCGTGGTTATTATGTACAGGTTAATCTTAAGAGGCGGGGACTTCCCCTGGCTGAGGTTCTACGGTTAGTTTTGGTGCCTCGCTTCGAGTGGGTTGCACGGGAATGGGTTAAGTGCAGCACCTTCGATATGGTGGGTTGATTATTAAAGGTTCTGATCTGTTCCCTGTACCCAAACATCATAGTGTCACAGAGATCAACCCACACAAATCCCCATCGATGATCCTATACCCTTTATTCTCTACTCGTTGACCAGCTGCGCCGGTCCTGGTTCGTCGAAAGGCGCACCATTGGCACCCACATACTGGTTATTATTCCGGTGAACGAATCCCCTTCCAGGCGCCGCATTGTAGTACACCACCCGCCGGATACCGAAGGGATCCACATAGCCAAAGCTACCGGCTCGCTTTCCATCCGAAGGATTCGTTTCCTCCTCGTGATACTGCTTGGGCAGGACATACCGGAAGCCATTACGGGTGCTGGCTATGCCATCATACTCGGAGGCTGCCAATCCGTCCAGATGATTGCTCTGCACGGGCCTTGGACGCAGACGCCTTCGATAACCCCTAGAGGGCAGAGGCGGCAGCAGGGCTGACTCCAGAGAGTTCACCTCCAGCGGCGACTGCGGCAGTGGAGGATAGTATCCATATCCAGTGCTGGCGGATGTGGCAGGCGGGGAGTACTGATACGCAGGAGCAGCAAAAGGCTGCGGCGTTGAGAAGCCATACAAATCTCCGCCAGAAATGGGCGCTGGCGTGCTGGACACAATTGCTATGGGAGCTGGTGTGGGACGCGGACGCAGGCGCCTTCTATGGGCACTCAGAGGTGGCAGCATGTCCAAGGCCGGAGGTCTGGCCGTTGTGGAACTGATCACGGAACCAAACTGGCCATGGCCAAAGGCACGATCTGCCTCGGCATCGTACACATTGATGGCATTCAGTTCCACCTCCGGGACAGGCTCCGCATTGGGATGAATGTCCACTAGCGGCTGATGGGGTGACTGATATAGCTGATCCTGTGCCCGAGGCAACTCGTCCGGATAGTGATCGAATCCTAGCTGTGATTGTGGCTCAATCTTGGCTGCCTGTTCGGGGGGAAGGTAGTTCAGCTTGCCCACACCAGCTTCCTCCAGGATGTCTAGAGGCGGCAGGGCTGCAGGCAGTGCTGGTGCTGGTGTGGTGGTTGAGGTGGTGCTGGATACATAGCCGTAGCTGGCACGCTGATAGTTGCCCAGGCTGTTGGCTGAGGAGCCCGCAGAGCCGCCACCGCCCTGCACCAGGACGCCCGATTGCGCAGGAGCTGCCTTGGTGGATTTAATGGCGTCCTAAAGGGATTAAAATTAAATGCAATTTAAATTAAATAAAATTTAAATGAAATGAAATTTAACTTAAATGAAATTTAAATTAAATGAAATTTAAATGAAATGAAATTTAAATGAAATGAAATTTAAATTAAATGAAATTTAAATGAAATGAAATTTAAATTAAATGAAATTTAAATTAAATAATATAAAAATTAAATGAAATTAAAATTAAATGAAATTAAAATGAAATGAAATTTAAATTAAATGAAATTTAAATTAAATGAAATTTAAATAACATGAAATTTAAATCCTGCTTTATCTTACCTCCACGGCTCTTCCCACGCCCACGTAAATAGTCTTGGACTTGAGTATCCTGTAGCCCTGCTTATCGGCTATATAATCCTTTTGCCTCAAATAACCGGCTGCATCGATCCAGGCCTCAGTGCCTTTTAACAAAAATTAATTAAAATTCAATGAGTTCATTGAACCCCCACCTTCCGATCACTCACCTATGACGGTGCCATCCTGGAGCCGCTTCTCCTTGCGGAACTGGCCGCTGTCCGTTTGAAAGCGGAAGTACCGCTCCGGTCCCTCGTCCGTCTGGATGTGGTATTGATTGGCACTGGGCGCCTGGCTACCCAAGATGCCCGAAATGACCGCTGCCAGGGCCATCAGCTGCACCAGCTGCAAAGGAAAGTTTGTGCGATGAGTTGTGGGGGGAATGGCATCGAGGATTGAGTATTTCTAACTAATCACATCCGCCGGCAAGTTGCCCCAAACCAAAACTGGCGGCTTTCCGGTGGGGCAACTATATAACTTATGCAGAGTAAGAAATAATTTTTTATTATCCGTTATATTTAATGTAATGAATATAAAACTATGAAATTTATGGGTACTTTTTTGGTAAGTAAAGTAATTTAGCAAAAACATAAGTGTTTTATGCAATATAAAAAGTACATTTTAAAGAAATATACTTGAGTTTATGTTGGTAATATCGCTGAACTTAAAGTTGATTAATTTTTGTAAATAAGTTACCAACAAATTATAAAATAAATCGTTTCCCTTTCCCTTTCTAGTTTAAACAAAACATAAGCATCTTGATAGTAGTATAAAATATATTCTGAATAAATTTAGCTTGTGGTTTTGTGTATCCTATCCCCCTTTAATTCCCATATATTTCTCCCAGTGTTGTGGCACGTTTCAGAGTCAAGGTGACACCACTGGACCGGGAGGAATCAATGGCACGAGATGCGGTTGTGCAACATTCAACCAGACCGCGTGCGGAAATGCAGTATGTGAAAGTGTTTTTCCCAGCTGCCGTTTCCACAACAGCACCAGCATCAACAGCAGCTGAATCAATAACATCAACACAGAAATCAAATCATGGAGCCATAAACAAAAACAGACCGGTTCACGTGGCGTATGCGTAATGCAGATGACTCGTTTTGGCGCTACAGAGGATTGGCCTGACTTGGCTTGACTTGGCTCACGGTTAAGGTTGAAGCTGGAATTAAAATTCTTTGGCCAATTATTCTAATGTGTAAAGCCACCCGCACGTCTTAGCATTTACGCTTCAATTACTTCCAGCATTCCGTCATAAATTTCCAACACCTCACCGCCATTGAGGGAGGTGTGCGGCGTGTGTAGGTGTTTTGTGGGTGGAGCCACTTTGAGCCAAGTTCTGCTGGCTAATTTCGGCTGCCGCTGACATTTTTATTTGTTATTTTGTATTTTTTTATTATAATTTCGTGCTCGTTACTTGCTTATTATTATTCGACTTGGCCCGACGCAATTTATGGCACTTTAATTAATTGTTGCTGAGACATTTTCCGGAATAATCAGAATATATTTTTGAACTTCCCTGTAAGGGGGACCCCTCCCATTCCAGATGATTGCGAATTATCTCATTGATTTATCGCTCTAATGACTAGCACCTGTCACTGACTAAACGTGGCTATAAATCATATTCTTAGGAGGTTGATTACATCAGCACAAATATGTAAAAATTCCCCCCAAACACTTTCTTTTTTAGCAGACAAAAGCATTTTTTGTAAATATTTAAATGAGGTTCAAAAACAAAGGAATTCTTAATTGGTTAGTAAACCAAGTTTAGGATAATGAACAATTAGAAAGTAAGGCTTTGGGCAGTAAACAAATTAATATAATTATGGAATATTGTATACTAACTAAAAAAAGGCCAAGTAAGTTGTTGTTTATTTTACTTTTAATCGCTTATCCTTAATTTGAAATCTTGTAATACCCAACTCCTGTGACCTGTGAAAAGACAATGACATCACCACCCAAAAAGGCGGCTTACATTTTACCAAAAACATATAACCTGACACTTTTCTCTGAAACCCCCCTCCCTGTAGATAATAAAATAGCAAATTGCGTCCCATTTGCGAGATATTCGCGTGTCGGAGTCACAGTCGTCGTGCCCATATAAATATATACATATATATATCTATGGGTATCCACAAGCTCCATGCGAGCACAGATGGAGATTTATTTGATCGGCTAACGCAACGAAATAAATTGCGAGCAAATTATTGCGACTGTTTCCGCTGTGTTTTGGCCAAAAACGAGAGTAAAAGTGGCCACTGGTTAGCGGTGGGGAGTTGGGAGAGATCTCTCAATGAAATTTTCTGTCCCGAATTGGTTTAAGCCAGATGCAGAGAAAGAAAATTGCCAGGGAAATGTGTGTTCTCAACAAAGATATTTACTTATATTTAGAATAATTTTAGAGGTATAAAAATACATTTAAAAATATCATCCTGTAGTTCTCTCTAATATAAATTTAACCTTTTAAATAATCTATTTCTGTTAGGAATTGCTTATGCAATAAAATTATATTTATAAGGCTTTAATTTTAAAGGTTTTTCCATTAATTAATATTAATTTTGATGCACAATTAAATGCATTTTTCCTCCTGTGTCTTAGGCAGTTATCCAACTGGTTTCTTGTTTGGACGGATGCTTGCCTGATGGCTTGGGACTCTGCAGCATATGTTGCAGTTGCAGTTGCTGTTGGGGTTTCTGCTGCTGCTGCTGCTGCTGCGGTGTCTGCGGCTGTGTCTGTGGCGGTTACGTGAGAATCGCCTGGCGAGATGACTCCCGACGAGGCGAACTCCTTTTGGGCGCGATCAAAAGTGGAAAATCACGTTTTCCTTGGCGCGCAATTTGGTGTTTACTTTATTGTTTCCCCTCCTCGACTTGCCTGTCGAAATGGTAACAAAACCAGCAACAAGAGTTTCTTTTTCCGTTGCGCAACCATCGCCCCCGCAGACTCCACCTCATCCCCCTCCGCCCCTCTTTTGTAACTTACGCAACCTAAAATTGCTCGGCTGACCCCAAAAAAAAAAAAATAATAATAATAGCTGAACAAAGAATTCTGCAAAATGCTGAAGAAAAAAAACAAAGCAATCATAACTCCCCATTGTCGCTGACCTTCGCTCTGATCACAGTTTGCTTTTAATTAAAACCCACTTCAATTATGATCGCTCCGCTCCAAATTCACCAACAGAGATGATAAATGAGGCGGGGGAAACTCGAATTTAATGCTTTAGTTTTTGTATATTTTCGGCCTGCATTCTGAGCACGAACAAAGAGCTAATGAAACCCATATAGCAGCAGCCATCGAGACTTTCAAATCGATCCGACACATGTGGATCGTATTTGATTTTGCTTAATGGTTGGTTCCGATTTGCTGGTTACGTGGATTTTTTCGGGGAGTGTTTTTGCATACCAACCCCCTCCCAGGGAGTGCATGTTGTGATGGTTATTTATTCGCTATTTCCCCGTTTTCAAATTCGATTATGTGGCTTCCGGCTGGGGGATGGGTGCTGCTGTTATGAATCATGCGGCACGGAAACCCACAGAAATCGAGAGCGGAAAATCTAGTTCATGTCGCAAGCGGATGCCTGCCATGTCCAGCCTTGTTAAGTTGGTGGAAAATCCGCTTCTAAATGGCCATGTTTTTTAGCCAAGACCATGAATCTTGTGGCAAGGAAGCCCCAAAGAAATCGAGAGTGGAAAATCTAGTTGAAGAGGCTTGGCCGAGTTTTTTGCTTTATTTATTTACAAATTATAAATATTGTTTGCTAAATTGGATATTTAATTGCTGTTTTAAATAATATTAATTTAAGCAACATTTTACTATAAACCTAAATATTAAACTTATCACTAATTTCAACAAAAAACAAAAGACTTAGGACACAAACCTGAAAACGAATTCAGGCAAAAAAAAAATAAACAAATCAAATCGGTAGTTAAGTTGTCATTAATTAGACTCTAATTGTTACTAGTACTTAAATTTTAAGGGCCAATAAAAGTTTCAAATATTATTTATAGGAACTTTAGAGCCAATCATGGCTAATATTAAGGTTTGACTACATTTAAATCAATATTAAAACAATACAAAATTCCCAAAACTACCTCTAAAAGTTACAACTTAATGGTAATTTTCGTTATGCATCATAAAAATGGCATTAAATAATTATATTAGGCCACAGAACATGTCAATAATCTCCTTTGGAAACCCTCAGCTGTTTACCGAAGCAAATAATAATTTCTAATTGCTCAAATTCCACACAGCAGCCAACGAGCAAAACATGAACATGAAACTCTATATTCAGCTAATGAAACATTTCATTAGACACCATCAATTCCGAGAATGCGACCCGCAAAACAGCCGCAAAGCGAGTGAGACTATTGAATTACAGAGCCGCCAAAAGCCAGGCGAGAGGGGGATGACACCCACACAGATATTTATATATTATTTCACCAGGGCAGACCGGAGATCGGAAATCAGAGGGGGAATTCTGACTGACAGCTCGCTGTCAGATTTCGAGCAACAGCCCGCAGATTTTGGCGGTGGGAAGCAGCTGACAACCAACAACAAAAACAACAATCTGCCATACAAAATTGTATTAAATTTCGTTAGTTGTTTGACTTTTCGTAACTTGCGCAAAAAAATAAAAATAAAAAAAAAAGCAAACTACAAAAACTAAACGAGTAAAAGCAAAAAAAGAGTGCTTGCCTTTTTCGGTCAACGGTTTTTTCGGCTGCGGCATTTCCTGTTTGTCTTTTGGCCGTTTATTGACTTGGAGCCCCACCAAAAAAGCAATAGGTAAAACTATATAGAGGAACCTTGTAAGCAGTTATACAATCCCCTTAGATCTAATGGTGTAGCAGCCATGCCTTCAATTCGAGCTCCAACTATGGCCATGTCGAGAGTGTGGGCTCCCAGAACCCGCCCCTGAAGTGAATTACTCTTGCGAATATGCGACCACGCAGCACTAGCTGCCTGTCTTGTTTGTCCCAGTCAAGAGCCATTCAATCTGATCTGAACCGAACGGCGGCCAGTTGATTTACAGCCCCTAAGTAACCCAGTTTTCCGCTGGCCAGCTGTCGCCGGTTGCTAATCTCTATTTATAGAATTTATCACTGAAATGCATTGGAATTTACAAAGTGAAGCAGATCAAAGTGGGTTTCAAAAGATGATATAATTTGTTTATTGGGGGTAATAATATTTTTTGGAACAGCTTTTATGACAGATTTACAATTTACCAATAAAGTTCGGTAAGCCAAAATATTTTCTAATAATTATGCAGTCAAAAATTACTTTTATAATATGTTATAAATTTATTTGGATTTAAATAAACACGCATAGAACACTTTTTACTACTCATTTATTATTATTTTTAATAACAAAACCAGTTTGCCATATAAAGACTGTAAATAGATGCTCAGCTGCATGTCAAAGAATGAATGCAAATTATTGTAATTATTAGATTAACAATTAACATTTATTAGAGATAATTATTAAAGTCTACTTAATTAATTTTAAATATATTTATTAATTCAGTCTTTATTTTTGTATTAAATTAAGATTATAAATAAGGCATCATAGCGAAAAGATATCTTTAATATCATGAGAATTCATTTAAAAGCTTATTTAAAACCAACCAAAATGAAATAAAATATCTAAACATTTTCCTAGATCTTAAATTTATATAAAACCCAATTAATTTAAACACTAAAACTTTTCAAATGTATTTTAAATTCGTTCCTCTTCTCTAAACTGCACTCAACTGCAGCCTTTACAAAAATGTAAAACAAAAAGCAACCCCAACCACATTTTGCATTGCAATTTATTGCATCATATGTTCAGGCTGCTGCTCCCCATATTTGTGGCACTTGGGGTGTGATAAACGAGTGAATAACCGACCGAGTGTTGCATGAATGCGAATGGGTGTTGTAATGCCGCCCCAATGTGGATGTTACGTGTGAAGTCCCCACAAGTCACGCATAGAACAAGCCGAAACAGAGTAGAATATAAAAATCAAATTGATAATTAAACGATAATCATGCAATTGACATGCATCGGACGGACTGTCAAAACAAATGTTCATTATCGAGCACCGTAAAAAATTATGGAAGCACAAATGGTCATATAAGCATACATATATGCTTTATGCATGCCGCCCCAAAGCACCGACAAGGTCAGCCAGAAGCGTCACACGTAGGCGGACGGGTTGGATTTGGTGGAGGAGTGGGTGCTGGAGGAGCATTGGGGGGCTCAGCCACGGGTATGAACCCTCAGCCAGCTGCTGGCAGCGAAGCGGCGCCAAATCAACAGTTTTAGAGCCACACTTCCGACACATTTCACTTTTGTTAAGTTTGACACAATTATTAAACTTGCATAACGAGTTACACGATTGCATAACTAGAATGGAAGTATGACTAAAAGCAGTGGGTTTTTTATTATTAATTTTATGTCTTATTCTACTCTAAATAGCAAACATAATTCATTGAGGTATTTAATATATGAAAAAAGTATTAAATATTTGAAAGGAAATCCATTTTTTATGGAATTTTTAATTATTTGAACATTAAAGCCTTAAAAAGCCTTCTTTAATTATTTCTAAATCTAAATATATTACCAAAGTCTTTATTATTATTAAATAAACATTCTTAATGTCTCGAAAAATATATATTTAAAATGATTACTGATATCTCTATAATCATTATAATAATAACAATTATTAAGCCCACAATTATTAATAAAAAGCCATAAACTTAGCTCGTAAATGATTGTTCTGTATTTTATTTAATAATATTTCCCAATATCCAAGTTACACAAAAAGAACCCTAGGCTAGACTCCGTCTATTCTGGGGCGTCTTTAAATTTTAGCGCATCGGCTGCGCCCAATTTGTCGAGGCGTGAAAGAGTGGAACCGAGCGGCGTTTTCTTTGAGTTGATTGGCGGCGCAACGTTGGGTAATGCACCATGATGAAGGTCGCCGGCAGCTGCTGCCAGAGGAGACACGCGGAGAGTTCGCCTGCTAACCAAGTGGAAAATCCACCTGATGTGGCACCAAACTGTGTTTAGTTGTGTTGCCAACTGTGATTCATCGCGCCTGAGTTTTGGTAAGTTCGTGTCTTAAGTCTTTTGTTTTTCAAGTTGATTTTTTTGTTTTTGTTGCTTCGCGCTTCGTCGCCAAAAATGTTTCCGCAATTTGGCACTGCACTTGGCACTTGGCAGCTCTTTGGTAGCTTCAGCAGCTGGCTGCTGCTCTTTGGCTGCTCCAATTTGTCAAAGTTTTGGGCGCCGTAGCCGCCCCAGAAACGGCGGACAGAGACTTTACCAGGCTGACATTCGGCCCCAAAAGAGAGTGAAAGCTGCACGAGCGGCCAGCAATTGGAATCGGAATCGCATTAAATTTCAGCTCAGCTGCGACTTCGATCCAACTTCGACTTCGACATGGGCCAATGCAGGCAGTGGTTGTTCATTGCTCGCTCGTGTTTTAATTTCGTGTTGTATAAAGTGTTGTTTTTACCCCCGCACACCTACGGCTCTAAACTGAAGCCCCCCCCCCCCTTTTAGTTTCATTGTCAGCGTGCGGGCATGCAACGGCCTAGCTAGCTGGCTTCTTCGGAGCTCCTCCTCAAATGCTAAAGCGTATTTCATAATTGTGCCTGAGCCCGATGCACATATCAAGCGAAATTAATCATAGTAATTGCCGGCGTTGGGCCTTAACTCGGTCTGCGCTCTGCGTGTAAATGAACTCGGCGACTGAGGCTTGAGCGCTGTGGGAAAAGCCGCATTTTTGGCAGCGTTTAGCTACCGCAAGACCATGCCCCAGCTGAGGCGCCATCTGTGTCAGAGAGTTAAATGCAAAAATGCCAGCTATGTGTGATAATTGGGTTTTACTTTCGAACTGATGCACTGGAAGAAATGTTTCCTGAAGGGATCTTAGTTAATTAAAGGTTCAAGTGTGCCTAAAATGTATTAATTATTTTGTATGTAAAGGTAAATTCTTCTTAAATTTGTATACGTAAGTTTCGAAAACAGTTTAAATTAGTATTAAATAAATAAAAGTTGTTTTTGTTTCATAAATATAAATAAACACCACTGAAGACTGTGTCAGGAAATTTACAACTTTAAGCTCAAGGCTTAGGTTGTCTTCCTGGGGCTTCCAAGGCTTAAATCATTTTTGTATTAATTTTTAAGTACAAGTTTTATAAGTTATCGCTTTATTTTCAACAGTATAATTATAATATCTTAATTTCTTTGACTGTCTAAAATATCCATTGCCATCGAGTTGGGAAAATTTGTGAAAAAGGGCCAGGCCAGCCGGCTGACTTTGGCATACTTTCGATGCCAAAGCGGATTGATTAGCATCTCTGCCCCTTGCTGCAGCTCTCTCATCTGGCATTCAGCTCGTGTCCCATGCGTGGGACTCACTTATATGCATAGGTATATCTGGTATCTGGGCATATATTTCTTATTCTCCCCGATAAACTGGCGACATTGTTCCGCGCTCGCTGTCAGTTCTTGTGTGGGCAAAGCGTCGCTGATTGTGTGTGGTGGCAAGCGTTGGTTGCCTCGTTTGCACGCTTAACAACTGGAAACTGTCAGTCAGCAGCTTACCAAGCTGCGGCTTTTTATTGTATTATTCTATGTTAGCAATCAAAAATATATTCTGGGCGGGACAGACAGAAGTGTGACAGGGTGAAGGTATTTTTAGGGCGAAGGATTTGAGTGAATTAGATGGAAAGAAGAAAGAGCAAAGCTTTTATTTACTGCATCCAGGGGAATTTTATAATTAATGTTCTCATAAGTTAAAGAGAAAAAGATTTAAGTTTTTAACCATAGGAAATTCTGTTTTCAATTTAAACAATTTAAATGTGAGGTTTAAGCCAAAACTAATTAAATATTTGTATGTAAATCTTGACAGATTTCTGTATAATCAATTTCAAAATTGAAATAAGATTTTCGACTTATTTATTTGCCTATTTTTCGCTAATAAAATCGTCCAAAAGTGCTATATTTTTATACACATTACCCTTGTGGAGTGACCTAATGCATTAATTGCGGTGGAGTCTCACCCAGAACATCTTCCCACATCACTCACCGTCGCCGAGTGACCCGTCACTTATGGCTGTGACCGCATTCGGATCCGCTTCCCATTCGGCTGCAAAACAGCAGCTGTGTCTAATTTGTTAGGAAGGCTATTAAAAAAGTGCAAAAATTCTCTAGTTTCGCGTGTGAACCACAAATGAAAAATAAGCTAAATTAGCCACCTTCCTTGGACTGGTAAGGAATTGGGTCAGCCTGTGGGATAGATCTTGATGTGTCTGTGGAATGTGGCCGAAAAGTTGCAGCATCATTGATGGTCGTCTCTGGCCGAAAACGGTTTATGGCCAAATAATTTATGCGTGAAATGCAGAAAAAACCAAAATGCGAATTAGCCGCTGGCAGGGGCGGGTTCCATTTGAAATGATATTTAATAATAGGTAATTGTGAAATTAAAAACATGAGAAACAGAAATCAAACGCCCATATATCAATCCATCTGGGAGAGTTCGTCGCGGACTTGCATAATTATCGCAGGGCAACTAATCTGTTTCGGTGTCTGTCCAAAAACAAAAAACCAAAATCCGAAAACCAAAACCCCAAAAGGCGAAGCCAAGGAAAAGTGCGAGGCAAAATGGCAAAGACAATTTGAATTCATTACCGGCCCGGCTCTGTCTGTCTCCAGCTCTCGGCTATCTCCCTCAAGGTCGCATAGGTAATAAAAGTAAAATGTGGCAAGTGATTCCACTGCGCTAATTAATTCAGTTGCGCTAATTTTGCCCTGCTCTGTTTTTAGTTTCTTTTGAGTGCCCCAGAATCGGGTATGATATATTCAAAATAAGAAACAGCAAACCATAAAAAGGGCATATATATTATAATTTTATTATTCATTGTGTTAGTCATTTCTGGCTTTATTTTTTTAGGTTTCCCTTTTTATTCTTCTTTTAGGGCTTCAAGTTTTTAACTTCAACTAAAAACAGGAAGCTTTAGGGGAGCCGACGTTTGAATACCCTGAAAGTTTTTGCAATTGAATCAAGGAAGCGAGTTGAAAATTTATTATAACTAAACCAAAGAGGAATTAACTTCCTTTGAAAAACTTTTCTCTATACTTAATATCTTTAAAAAGATATTTCTTATACAGAAATACTTTTCTTTTATTCGAAATATATTTATATTTATTAAATAAAGCAACAAAGCAATATGTCATTTAAGAAATAATAATCTCTTGTAGGGTATTCCCTTCTCTTGTTTTTTGGCCTTTGTTTACAATTTTGTTGTTATAATTTTTGACACAAACTAATTTGCATTTACTACTGAGCTCACTCTCTATCTATATCCCTTACCCTCCCAGCCCAGACTCCGCGCTTCTTCTCCAGAGATTTGCGCAATTGTGAACTGCAGTTGGGTTTTTTCCCTCGTTTTGTTTTGTTTTGATTTGTTGGCCCTTTCCGCAGTTGGTTCCCTTCAAAACCAAGAAAACACCAGGCCCACGTGCTGCTGCCCACTTAAACTATAAAAGAAAAGATACAAAGATACCAAAACTACGAGTGAGTTGGAGTATCTGAATACCACATAATCATCCTAGTCATCATCATCATCAGTCAGTCTAAGATGCCAGTGACCTCTGACGGATGGCTCTCTTCATTTTTCTCGCTTCTCCAAGCTGATCGATATCTGGGGGAAGCCTCCGAATTATATATGTATAAAGATCCATGTAATGCACGATTTTTGTCGAAACCCCATGATGATGATTGAGGCCTCCGTAAACAGTTAGGGAACAGCCTCTCGGATTTCCCTCGACCCCGCTTCTATTCGTATTTAAATTTCTGGCAAAATCATCTCTAATATGGGTCAAATACTACAGGTTTCTCATAGCAAAATATGTGTTAATCGCTTCCCATGAATTATTCAATAAATTTCGTATAAACACAGACGTCGAATCTAGAGGCAGGGGTGCGGGGGGGCAGACCGGTGTGTGATTTACAGGTGGCAATTAAGAAAAGTGTTGCCGAAACATAAGCAAACAATTTAGCTGACGATTCTACACGGATTTTACGACTTTTAGAACACGTTTCCATGGATTATGCAGGTGATCAAGGGTTGAAGCTTGCATATTTTGTAATCAACTAAAAAATTAGCAACAAATTTTGAAATTTATGAGTATACTGCACTTGGTCCCATCTCTGGCTCTAAGTGCTTAATTATTTTGGGGTTACTTTTGGTAGCCACTTAAGGAGTTAATTGTTGGGGACGGATTCCCCTTAACTCGGGTTAACCCGTAAAAACAAACCAAGCAAACGCTCTTAAATCTCAGCTGCTTCACATAAATTTTCTGTCGAGGTCAGTCTATTATCTATGAGGCTATAGGTATATATTTACGATCCAACTAAGGGTGATTGAAACTCGAGACAACAGTCAGCGGCAAATTTGTGGGAAAACTCTGGGTGACATCATTGGGAGTCCAATCAATAGAGGAACTTGCATTTAAACTGGTATAAATTAGCCGGGAATGTGTGTTACTTAAATTACAGTTTTTTAACTAAGCTAAGCTAATGCAGAAACTACACAGTAATTACTAAAGAGTGGTTAGACTTTAATTATTATTTGCAAAATGCACATTCAAATATGCATAGTCAAGTATAGTTGGTAATTTATTCAAAATACAATTTGTTAATAAACACAAGAGAACAAGCTAAGAAATAAAAGTCATAGCTGGTTTAAAGTTGTTTAAGAAATTTTATATTTTCAACTGAAACCAGCCAGCAAAAAAATTATTACTTGTTAAAAACCTATAGCAGGCTTTGACTTATATTTTCTATACCCTTGAATAAGCTCACATATTTTTTCTTTCAAAGATCAACTTCGCAGCGTTCGGATCTCAGCTCAAAATAAATTTCAAAAAGTATAACTAATATATTTTCTAACTCCAAGGTGAATAAAGTTCTAAGATGAGCATACAAAAAACTTGAAAATATAACAAAATTAAACTTCCAAAACTAAATTTCGAACCCACAGCTCCGTCATGCCTTTTCATGGAAGCGTTCACTCCGGAGGCGGCGGAGATTTGGGCTTGCAGAAGGAGTATTCGGATCACACCATGGAGGAGGTGAACGAGGGCGTCTCTACATTTAACACCTGTCGGAAGCCCCGGCCAGATACAGATTCCCTGTCTGTCCGTCAGTATCTGGACCAGACCGTGGCTCCCATCCTACTCCATGGCCTGCAGGCCCTGGCCCAGGATAGGCCCAGCGATCCGGTGAGCTACCTGGCCACGTATCTGCTGAAGAACAAGAACCGCTGCAGCGAGGTCAACCCGGGTGACTCGTAACCTTACTTTGTGTTGTTTTACTGATCGAATGTCTGTCAACAACTGCTGATTTACGCTGATTTGTTCCCTTATTCTTGTGCACACCACACCAGTTTTATCGTTTGATTAAAAATATGTTGTGCTGGCACTATCTTAACTTACCAGCCACGAATTATTCATAATGATCCTCTGCAGCTTTCAAATATTTTCTGATTTAATTTACAATTTATTTGCCGTTACCTTTTCACGGCTCTGTTCACACGCACAAGATTTTCCGAATTGGATGCGAGAGGAGAGATTCAGCTGTTGCCAATTTTGGCAATCTTCATTATCGGAAATTAGCCAAAGGCTCTCAATTAGTTCCAGCTACCGGCGGCTGTTATAACTCTTTTAATTTGTATCTATTTTATTATTTTTTTCAAACACTTCCGATTGCGGCCCACGCTCGTTGCAATACGATTTTTTCTAAATTACTTGGGGTTCGGTTTGGGCCAGGTTTTCGACTCGACTCGCGCTCTCGACTGTTCGGCTGGCTGGCTCGTTCGCCACTAAATTCGCAGCGCGCTTAGTTGACGGTTTAAAAACTTCAAATTCGAAACCGACACCGAGCTTGCCAGCGCCATGCTTCGTCGTCACTGGCTTCGTATTCCGCCGCTTTGTTTTGGCCACAGAAATAATCTACTTTGGGGCGAGTAAGCCGATTTCTCGGTCCCGGAGCGGAGGCCCACCCGCAATTGTCACGCGCCAAAATCGAACTTGTTCCGGCTGCGAGGCCCAATCGATCTCTCAGCTTAGCTCTCAGCCCCTGTACATCGCCTAGAATAATTGATTCTAATTACTAAACCAGGTCCAAAGATCACAGTGCAGTGCATCTCTTGCCACAGTCGCCGCTTTAAAATACTTCAGGTTTTTCGAAAGGGTTTTTTGGTGCGCCAACGGCCTTGGCATGTTGGATATTGAAGTGCGAAGCGGGTTCAGATTGAAGTGGAGTTAGATAACTTGAAGTTTCTCGACAGTTTCCGATCAGCCAAAAAATAATTATTATTAAAATACTCCGCTTTTATCGAGACAAATAAACATGTCTAAAAATACTATAAAAAAAAGATCTCCAGGCGATTTGCAATTTGAGTCAGCAGTTTTTTTTTTAACTGGAAAGGTAAATATTTGATTGTCAAGGGAGAAAGGCCAAGTGCAAAAGTGCTTTTGTCTGATTTTGATACCCTTCGCCACAAGGGGGGAAGGGCATTATCTAATTAGAAGGGGTAAGGAAAAGGTGTCTAAGACTATATTTCCTCAGAGAAGTGATTCACTTTTGAGGGTTAACTATTAAATTATGAGTAAGACATGGGTTTTACGGTGAGTTATTTAATTTGAAGTTAATTTGCAATTTTCAGAGCCAAATTAAAATTGATAAATAAATATTAAATAGAGCTCTGAATGAAATTATAGATATTTTTTTTATATTACTTATTTACATGATGTTCTAATTGAAGATTGAATAAATTCCATGACATCAATTCATAATAAGCAATTCCAAATAACCTAAACCATTAATTTCCCTAAATTCCATTCTAATACATATTTTTTTGTTTACAAACATAACCATTCCATTCCCCTTAATGAATAGTCTCTCAATTAGGGTATACAATCCATATATTCATAATCCATTAGAAATATAGAAAACAAAGAAACACAACAACTGTCCGTCCGTCCCACACGGATAATAAAAGTTCGGCACATATGATTTCTGATGGCGTATCTATTGCCATCTGTATCTGGATCTCCCTCACTCGCCTTGTGGCTCGAATTAATTAAAAAATCAAAGTCGTTGTAATTATTTGTCTCGCCTGCAAAAAAAACGAGAAAAACAAAAAAGTGCCTGGCACTTGGAGCTCTATACCAGCTCTCGAGATCTTAAGACCCGAAAGTGGAGTTGCAAATTGAACTCGCTTTATTTTGGCGCCACAGCTGCCATTGTGCTGGGAGCTTTGAGTGCGTGGGCGCCTTGGAGCCGCCGCTGTCTAATGGAGCAGCGTACTCCAAGGCCTCAGACTTGATAAAGCGATCAGGCATAGGCTCAGCTATATTATAACCGATGCACGGCTGACGTCACGACACTCTATGAAATCATTTTCTGATCGCAGAGAGAGGGATAAATCAGCTAGCATTCCAATGAATAATCACAGCCCCCCGAAAGCTAGATGCTCGTATATTTGCCAGCTAGTTCAATAAACAAAACTACACGGCGACGGCGGCGATATGAATTACAAATGCAGCGCACAGCCCGCGGACTTTGACTTTGACGACCCACTGTGCGTATGAGCGACGCGGAACAAAAATGTATTTGAAGCCTGGTTTGGGGGTTTTCGGATTATTTATGCGTTACATGCGAAACACAGAGACGAATTTGAATTTAAATATTTCACATGACGCATTCGTTCGGTTGACATGCGTGTCTGCGACAAATGTCGCTCCAAACAGAAGCAGGCCACGCCTCCCTCCACCTAAGCACAGAGAAAAAATTAAATATATATTAGGCAAGGTCTTGGTTTTATACTTAGGCTGTAGATATAATTTATGGTCTTCCAGTCACGAAATATAAGTTGGAATTTATCATTTAAAATACACATCACTGTTAATAATGTTTAAAAGATGGGCCCCCATTTCCGGTTTGGATTGCTATAGATTTAAGGAATTTTAAGAACATTATGTATATTTATAAGCTAAAATATATACAGTTAAATATTTTTAAATGTAAACAGTTAAAGATAAATGAATTTAAAGAGTTCTACAAAATTAATTAAGGAAGTAATCTAACTGTAACAATATAAAACTATTTTTTTAGAGAAGATAAACATTTACAGGCTGAAGATTTAATACAAAAGCCTTTTAAAAAATTAAAAAATTCAAAAATAAGTCATAGTATCTTATTTGAAAAAAGTTTTCCTTAAAATATATTTACAAATGCCAATTGATTATTTCTTAATTATTTCTTTCTTCAGTTCTCCAAGTTTTATTCACAACTTCTTCGATTTTAAGATAACCAATTGCTAAATGCTTTTCATAAAATTTATAACACAAATAAAAATACCCTCTGTTTTCCCCCAGTGCATCGAACACAATCAACATTCATTGACAATTGAAATGAAATTGATTGAAATGCGATTAGCAAAATGAATATCAAACTGCAGCAACAACAACAATCACCGAGCTAACACTATAAATGTTTTGTTTATTTCGAATTGAATAATCACACATAAGACGGACGGCGGGCAGGTGTAAAATAAAACATTTTAGGGGGAGGGCAATGATTTTGGCATATATCGATTCGGCAACTGATCAGTAGGCTATTTTTATGGCCCCGACATGGATTGTTTTTGGCCATTTTCCTGCAGAGTCACGAAATCTTCAAGTGCTGTGACAATGCCTTATATAATGCAATGAGATAATCATCATTATGTCAGCTCAACTGGGCCAAGCTGGGCTCAGGTGTCAGCCAGGGAGAATTAGCACTGGATATCTCATATATATGTATATATACCCTACATCTAAGGCCCAACTATGATCTCAGCGTTGGAACTGTGAAAGTTCTGGCTTTCGGATGGAACCCCCACGCAATGGCCAGCATAAAATGGAGTGGAGCTGCTCCACTTCGGGCACAAATAAGACTTCTCTGACCAGAACAGCATGACCTACGCTAATAGGGAAAAAAGAAAGAAGGAAAGATCGGTCGGACCGGAGAAATATAAACTAATTTTAGCAGTTGCGACATCGCCAAAAAATATCAGAGTATCGGAATATCGAGGGCCAGCACGCTGGCAGAACAACAACAAAAGTTCGCTGAACTGCACAAAAGCTACAAAAATATTGGTATATAATAAGACAAAGCCGGGCTTCATTAGCCTCGGCCTCATCACCATCATCGTCGAAGAAAGCAGCGGCATCAGCAGCTGCCGAAGATTGGACATCGTCGTAAACGAACAAAAAATGCACACAAATCAACGTTAGAATTTGAAATTCCAGCGGGAACAAAGCGGAGAAAGATGGAGAGTCCGGAGCTGGGAGAACTGCCAAATTCCTGGTATATGGTCAAGGTAAATTGACTTTTTATAGACAGTGCCAACAATTAATTATATTTTAATATGCTGCGCAGCTTGGCTTATTAGTTTATAGTATCAACAATACAAATTAAAGAGCCCCTCCATCCAACCTCGGACGCGACGAACCCATGGCGCGACCTCGAAGAAAGGCCGCCGCCGAAAGTCATCGAACTTTCTCCCTGTTCTTTTCGCCGGCTAATTTCTATATTAGGTGTCATGGTCCCCCGGCTGTCGGTGGTTCTATTAATTACCCCAAACAGCTGCCATCATTTATAACTCAGTCCCAGGGGAGTCCATCTCCCCCAAAGATCTGCTATTTGTTACAATTTGTAAATGACCAACTGGAAGCTCCCAGGGCGCAAGGTCGAACAAATTTGCCTAAAACACAATCGCAGCGATCAGCAACTAAATTGCCGTGACAAGTGAACCCTCCAGTTAGTTGGGAGCTCCAGCAGCCTCCGGAGAAAAGAACAGAACGCAACGGAGAATTATACAATCGCGTGAGTCTTCTCAGAGCTGCGAATCTTTGTTGCTTAATTCTCCTTTGTAAGCGTCGTGGTTGTTGGTGACATGCGAACAGAATGGTTATGGATATAATAGTTATGGCCAGATAGATGGATGGTTGGATGGTCTTTGGTGTGCGATTGGTGTCTCTTAGCAGCCACTATCCACTGTCTGAGCTGTAATTAATGGCAGCTTACGAGTTAGCCGCAAATTAGCCACATGACACAGCGCCCGCAGAAGTAGGTAGGCGTCTTGAGACAGATGCGAGACGGAATCAAATGGTTTCTGGTGGGCACTAGAACTGACCCCATCCGGGAGAACTGTAAACTCTTTTCCCACTTCACTTCCATGACTCGTTAGGAGAGTCGCCAACAGCTTCCGTTCGATTGAAGGCGTTGCGGTTGTCGAGTTTACAGAGTGGGCGGGCGGATCTTGTTATATTTCATGACTCTGGGTATATAAAAAGTTAGATTAAGCGCATAAATATGCAAATTCAAAAGCAATAAATTGGATTACAACATAAAGACCATTTTAGTAATTCTATTAATGAAGTATTACATTCTAAATTATGGCTAAATCCAGTTGAAACAACTTAAATTAGAGCAAAATAAAAACTTAAAGTTGGAGGCTTCCTTATAAGCAAATTTAAATAAAAACCTTTCATAAGTAACTTAAAAAATAAATCAACTTAAAAAATAACTTCATAAAATATTCGTTAATGGTCTACACATATTGTCCATATGCGGTTTATTCCAGAATTCTGTTTCTGATGCTTTCTAAGTACTAAAATACAGTTAAAACTACGGTTTCAGCTCGCTTTAAGCCCAGCTAGTTAAGCGGATTCGGTGTCTTGGCGCTCTCCTGGCGAATGGCATTTATGAGCTCGTAGTTAACCAGGAAGGTGAAGCGCAGTCCGGAGATCTCAACGGTGCAGTTGTGAGCTAGACGGGTTTTGTTCGCAGACAGCAAGGGAGTGCCGTCTATGAAGATGGCACGCTTGCCTTCGTTGGCGATGAAGAAGTCGCCGTTGCTACGCAGCTTGATAGTTCCCTGGCGACGTGAGATCTTCGCCGCGGGACCTTCAAGCGATAGGTCCACATCCACCACGCAGTCCTTAGCATCCCGGCCAAAGGTAATCTCCTTGGAGCGCATCAGGTAGCGCACATGGCGGCCGCACAGACAGGCCAGTGTCTGGTTATCGAACTCGGAGGCAGCTGTCGGTCCAAGGACCGAATCTACAAGGACGCCCCAGCGGGAGAGCTCGTTCTCTAGCAGGCGAATATCGCGCTTGTTGCGACGATCTGCCAGGGCTCTCTCCAACTCCAAGGCCTCGTCACGCGGCTCGTTAAGATCGTGCTCAAAGATCTGATCCTCGGCATCCGAAAAGCTAAGCGGCTGCTGATCCGCGCCATAGACCGGCTTCACCGTCTGATCCGGCAGAAGGCTATACTGCTTAAGCAGCAGCCAGTGGTTGTGCAGGGATTTGGCGGTGCGAGCGCTGTAAAAGATTGAAGCGTTCTTGTCCAGGAGCTCCTGGAATTGCTCCAGTTTCGGCTGCTCAGTCTGTGAAAGGGAGGCGAGGGATTAGGAATCAGCGTTAATTTGTATTTCTTGATCTCTACACTCACGCTCTTAATGGTGCCTAGTAGATCCTCCTCCTGGACGCTATACAGGGCCTTGCGTTGAACGGAATCCACTAGTTCAGGATGTAGGTTACGCATGGCGGACACGGCAATCCTCGAGACAGCTGGCTCATATAGCAGAGCATACCAGCGCTGCTGAAGCTCCTGAAGAGTAAATTTGCAAGAGAATTTCACGCCACGATGTATAATCCGCAAGTCGTTGGTCTGCTGAATGCCAATGATCAGGGCCAAATCATCAATTGGCTTCCAGCGGCCCAGATCCTTGGTGGCCGTCTGGCCGAGTGTTCTACCGTTGCGGCGCTGCGACTTCTTGCTGGCCGGGCGCACGGGACGTGAGCGTCTCTCGCTGGCCGCTGGACGCTCCATAACGGGCGGCTTGGGCTGCACTACGGGCGGAGCTGGGGGCGCAACAGGCAGCAGCGGAGTCACGGGTGTTGCTGGCGTGGTTGGCGTGGGCAGGGGCAGTGAAGCAACCGTGCTAGGGGTCCCGGGAACTAGGGAATCCGCCGAAGCGGGAGTTACTGGCGGCTCCGGCGTTGGAATGGGAATGGTAAGAGGCGCTAGCGTGGTGTGCGGCACCCCAATTAGAGCGGGATAGTTTTGTGAAGTGGTTCTCGGTCTATTGTTGCGATTGGCTTCCGTTCCGCTGCGATTTGTGGGCACTGCGATGTTGTACTCGACTATTTCATCATCAAAGCGCTTCCTTTTGATTGTTCGAGACGAACTGTCAGCGGCGGGAAAACGAAAATGAATGATTACCAAGCACTTTTCCTCTCGTTGACATTCCTGTCAACTCCTGTTATTCTCACCTTCTACGCTTCTGGTCGTTTTGCAGCTCAATTGGCAGATTCTGTATCGGAGCTCGCAGTAGCGGAGTGGCAATTACAGTCGCGGCTGCTGCGGCACTCGTTACTGTTGTTGTTGCTGACACCACTGTACTTTTGCCCGTGCCTGTTGTGGTTGTTGTTGCTACTGTTGGCGACGACACGCCTACTGTGATTAGTGTGCTCGCTGGCAGAGGGGGCTGCTGCGCCAAGGGGACTGTGGGTAGGCTAGCAGCGGTCACAGGAACTGCACTGCCAGCAGAAACCGAGATTCGTGTAATTTCCATTGCTGTGACGCGGATTTATTGTTGAAAATTCACTTTTTTCGCGATGCACAAAGAGTGACCGTTGCCTAATAACGATAACAACAGGTTACGATATATTTTCTCGCAAACTGTGGCATCACCGTCTTTTTGGACGATCAGGGAATCGATAGTATCGAAGTTTTTTCATCTCTATGGTAAAATTTGTTTACTCGGACTTTTGTTTAAATTAACGAATTTGGGCCACAACGCCAGCATTACTCAGCATCGATGCACGCATCTAGATGAGTGCCTGGATGAGCGGGCAACCGAGTTTACGCGACAGCCACAGAAGTATCACCCGGAAATATGAGGTAAGCACCATCGGAAGAGCGAGCACAAAAACAAAATATTATGACTAATCGATTCGCAGTTTGCATTACGCGGAATCGGAGTCTTCGCAGTCAGAGAGCAAAATGGACATCTCGGAGACGCCCACGGACTCCACGGGCATCTCGCCACTGGCCGATGATGCTGTGACCGCTCCTCCGCCCAAGAACATTCTGGCGCTGGAGAAGGAAAGTGAGATTATGAAGGATCTGGCGAAGACGAATACGACTGCCAGCTTGGACAACCGAATTCTCCGGATGGAAATGCTGCCCATTGAGACAATGCCGCCACAACGACATACCATCGAGCGCACGCTGGCAAACAGCCATCCGCTGATGTCACCCACAAACACGGACTCCGACTCCGAGCCTTTCCAGTTGAAAAAACAGGAGAAGCCTCAGCCGCGAAGCAATTTTCCAGACGTGGTGCCCGCCACAGAGACAGTGCAGGTGAAGAACTCGCTTAACCAGTCGCGGAACAAACCCCAGGATGCCAAGGTTAGTCTGTTAAGGGCCAACAGTCCGGACATCCTAAGCAGCGAGTCGGATGCCGATGTGTCCCAGTATTTGGCTGCCGTGGAGTCCAATTTCCAGTCGGTCTCCTTGATGCCCAATGGCAATGGCAAGAAATCCAAGCGAACGACCACTCTCCCAGGCGGCGAGGACATATCCAGCTTGGACTCTATTTCCAATCATAGTTTCGATGATGACGAGGACATTGAGCATAATCTTGCCTCACTGAGTCCCTCAAGCTCGCTAATCGACGGTCTGGACGGCGAGGATGATGACGACGACTGCGAGGGCCCGGAGCTATTGCCCGACCATGACGATGACCTGGAATTGGACCTGGAGTTTGGCCTGGCCACCACGCCAACGCCACATGCTCCGGCTTCGACTGCAGCCCCAGGCGCCTCCACTCTGCCACAATACACGGCTGCTGAAGAGCGACGCGATTCGCGGAATTGGCAGAAGATTACTCTGCCGGACGGACGCACTCGCGAAATCGACATGCGGGTCATCGAACCCTACAAGCGGGTGCTTTCCCACGGCGGATATCTCAAATCTGGCGGCCAGAACGCCATAGTCATCTTTTGCGCCTGCCACCTGCCGGATAGATCGCGGGCCGACTACAGCTATGTGATGGACAACCTGTTTCTTTACGTGGTTAAGACGCTGGAGCAGCTGGTTACAGATGACTATGTGCTGATCTATTTGCACGGCGGTTCCAACAGGCGAAACGTGCCGCCCTTTCCCTGGCTTAAGCGGTGAGTTTGATTTATTCTTAATCCTTGATTAATGCTGATAGATGATGTATCCCCCACAGTTGCTATCAGCTGCTAGATCGTCGGCTGCGCAAAAGCTTGAAGCACATGTATCTGGTGCATCCTACATTCTGGATTAAGTCACTAGTGTGGATGGCAAGACCGTTTGTGAGGTAAGTTGCCACTATAACCTACAGTAAAGATTACCTTATTTTATTTTAAGATTATTTTTGGGTATGCCATTAGAAATTAGACTTAATAAGCTTCTGTTATCTCTTACAGCACAAAGTTCTGGCGGAAGCTGGTCTACGTAAAGTCCCTGAAGGAGCTTGGCCTGCATGTGGCCGTGGAAAAGGCAGCCATTCCGGAGAAGGTGAAGCAGTATGATGCCAAACGGCACTGAGAATTCTGCAATGCCCACAGACTTGTTTTACTCAAACTGAAAACGCTAATGCAACCGCAACGCATTCATGCCACACTCGCTATACCCTAGAATCTGTGCATTACGCATTTCCCATCTTCACGGACTACGGACTTAGGCTATATAATCCTCCAACCGATTTGGTTTGCGCTCTCTCGCTATGCTTTAATTTAAGATCTCAATCTTTGTGATACTTTATGTTTGCCTTCTCAGTCGAGTCCCCTCAGCATTTTTCCGTGTGTGAAGCGTGTAGGCGTGGAGTTCGTTCAGCAAGACATCGAACAAGTTTTTGTAGTTCTTTATTGGCAGACGTAGTAGAATCGTATTAGTAGGCACAGAGCCATCCCCATATTTATACCATGTAGTTATCGTGTAGCTTCCGCTTCATATACATACATATTACATATAAATACATATATTTTGTAATGGAACAGACATACATATGCAACCAGAAACCACCAAACTTCCGAACCTGTTACCTTTTCTCGTAGCAACACGAAGTTGGAGCACTTAAACTGAATTTAAACATAAGTAATTGAAAATCTTTAGCTGAATTTTGCATTCAATGTATGTTCCAAGCACGAAACGAATCGAAACTCACACTGACACTGCGACAATGACCCCATGCCAGTTGCCAGTAGCAGGTGCAACTCGTATCCATATCTGCATACCCCACACACCACCACATTCACCATCAGAGTTACCCGATTAGACTGTAAGTGACCAGTAGCGACCATTCTCTGTGGAATCCACACACACGGACACTCGTAGAATCTCTATATATAGCGGATAATGTGACGTACAATTTAGGCAATGAATGTAACCGATTGATATTACGAGCGACATTTTGTTGGTTTCCTTTTACCGCTTTAAACAAACAATAACAATAATAATAATAAAGTGCAGGATGATTTTTATTTATTATAATGCAATACAAGGCCTGTTAGGCCTACGAGTAATAGCTCTGGTCGCAGTCCCACAGGTCGTTGTCCTCGTGAAACTGGATGAGCACCAGCTCATATGTCACAATGGTGCCGGCAACCTGAAAACGGGAAGCAGATTTTTAATTAAAAGTGGCTCTTGGGTTTTGTCATATTGACTCACACTCAGCACCAGCTTTCTGGTGAGGTGAAAGAACTTCATCCCAGTCAGGGCCACCTCATCGCTAATAACCTCCTCCGTAAATCTCTTTACCTCTGGACACCAGGACTCCTTGGGCACGCAGCGCAGGTATCTCAGAGTTAGCCTGGATTCGTCATGCACGCTGGCGGAGTATAGAGACACCGCCAAGGTGCGACCAATGAGGAAGAAGAGAGAGAAATAAAAGTACACAGCATGCGCCACCGATGGCATGGTGCTAAAGGAAGCATAGAGGATTAGTTCAAGTATTCATATATAAAGAGAATATAAAGAATTCGAAATGGTTCTATAATCTTATATATATATACCCACTTCAGACTTCGCAGCAACTGGACGCATATAAAATATAGATTGTTCGAAAAGGACACCATGGTGATTAGGGATATGGCATCGTCCATTTTGTCGCATAATATGCAAATATTTCTATATTGAATGCGACGTTCCGACCAGTAAGTGGGAGCCATGTTCTGCAAGTAATCATTTTTTTCGGGTAACAATAATAGCTGTCAATCCTCTTTACCATGCCCTTGAAATTCCGCAGGTCATCGTTGAGCTGTCGGAACTTGGAGGCCAGTCCAATGCTGACAATCATCACAAACATATCCATATAGTTCCATATGAAGGTCGAGTAGACGTTCTGGAACTTTCCCCATATGGCCAACGGGGTCGAGTAGCTGGCCACGAAGAAGATCTCATCGTTGGTCCGGAGAAAGTAGTTTTGAATGGGATCTGCGGTGCGGTTGCAAAATGATGCGTAGTTTATGGCTGAGATCATGCTCAAGATGTGCTCGGCTATAAGTTAAATTAATAAATAATAAATATTTAAATTTAATCCATATTTAATAGACATAACTTACCAACAGATAGCATCATGCCCACTAGCATAACCATGGCAATAGTGTGCCCCATCTTCCATTTGCCCATCTGTGTGTGATACTGTGGCAGATCCTGCTCTACGGTGTGCCAATACATCATCAGTTGAGGCCACCGCCGAGCCAGATTGAGAGCCACCATCAGCACCAGCAGTACAGATCCTCGGAATATAATGGGCTTAATGCTGTTGAAACTAATCGGATTGTTTAAGACCTTATACAACGATAGTCCAAAGTTCGTGAAGCTCGACGCAATGAAAAGCACACAAAAACAGGTGCGAATGTTGCGCCAGGAGAAGCTCAGATTCGAAGGATGCTTAGCCGTGACACCCTTCACTGGCATCATGGCAAAGAATTCGGCCACGAGAAGGACACGGCCCACAGCCTGGTGGAAGGTTCCATCGCTGAGAAAGGCTTCCTTGTTACTACGGGACAGTTCTGTTTGGAATTAATTTAATTAGGGCAAGCATTTTTAATAGTAATTGTATAAATATTTACTAGGTAATGTATTTCGGACCTCGTACTCCTTTTCGATCTGACTTTTGTAGGTTTCACAACTCTCCTGGAAGGCTTTCTTGCGGGCGCTGCAGGAAAATATAGTAAATAAGAAAATAAAGAATATACTATACATTTCTTAAGAATTTTCTTTTTTCCTTAGTATTAAATTTGAATACTTGAACCTCCCCCACCTCTCGTGAATTAAATCCAGCTTACGCGTCAACGATGATCTGATCACTTTCTTCTTAAGCCGGCGCAGTTTGCGCTCCAGTTTGGGCAGGATCTTCATCCTACGTCTGGCTGTTTCCACTGGCAAATACCAACTGCAGCAAAAGGAATGACCAAAGGCAACCTAAAAGCCAACAGGAACCCGCACAGTGTCCATTAAAAACACCTGTTGTTTTGCACGTATCTATAATTAAGGACTAGCAACAACAATGAAAGCACATATTTTGCGGACTTAACCCTAAACCCACTATTGTACCAACACTCCCCCGAAAAAGTTCAGCCCTCAAAGCAGCCGAGAACCTTCTCCTCGCCGTTGAATTGCAGCAAAATCAGCTCGTAGGTCACAATTGTGCCAGCCACCTAAGCGATATGGTATATATATTATATAGTTCTATAATTTGATAGTTTTGTTTACAAACCGAAATGACAACGCCGCGGGTCAGACGAAAGAATTTTAAGCCAGTCAGGGCCACGTTGTCCAAGTGCACCTCCTCCGAAAAGCGCTTAAGCTGGCAACAGGAATCATTTAATTAATTAATTAGAACTTTAAGTAAAAACCAACCTCATCGCACCAATATTCCCGAGGCACTAGACGGAAGATGAGCAGAGGTCGCTTGGATTCATCATTAATACTGGAACTATATAGGGAGAGGATTAGAGTGCGGCCAAGTAGATAGATCAATGAGAACCAGAAGTATAGGGTATGCGACACTGAAGGTTTCGTCCTGAAATAAATTCCATATTAATATATGTATAAATAAATGTATTAATTAAATGAGAACTCACTGCATGCTCTTCAAGATTTTTCCGCAAATAAAATACAAATTATTGGTAAAGCACAGCATCGTAATGGTGGATATGGCATCGTCCACTAGCTCGCAAAGCTTGCAGAGATTCCGAAAGTTGACCCGACACTGCATCCAGTGCTCCACAGAGGTGGGCTGCAACAGGCAAAAAATGGATTCATAAGTTCATAGTCTCAGAACTCGACTCGAAACCCATACCAGTCTCGCCTCACGCATCATGTAATCATTTAACTGACGGAAACGGGCCGCCAGAGCCACACTGACGGCCATCACGAAGATGTCGTTGAAATTCCACGCAAATGTACTCAAAATATTGATCACTTTTCCCAGTAGCCCAAGGAAATGGGTGTAGTCCACAAAGTAAAACACCGAGGAGAAGTTTAAGTACAGAAAACTGTCGATTGGATGACCCGGTATCTTGGGGCAGGAATTGACGTAGTAGCCCATGCTTAGCATGCTCATCATGTGTTCCACTAAAAGGGATTATTAAATAGATTAATTTTAAATAATTAAATAGATAGAAATTAGATAAAAATAAATGGCTACCCAGTGAGCAAGTGGTGGCCACAATTGTAATCCACTTGATGTGCTGCGACAGGGCTCTGCGCTCCTTGACCGATTTCAGAGGTGGTAACTTGGTCTCCACCAGTTGCCACTCTTGGGCAATGGCTGGCCATTTTCTGGCCAATTGTAAAAACGCCAAGGAGATGAGGAATATGGACATGTAGAAGACAAGGGTTTCCACCGAATCAAAATTGAAAGTCACATTTGTCACAAAGGCCACCAGGTAACCGGAGACCACACCAAAACAAAATATAGTAACCAGGGCATAGTAGGTGCGGGCACTAGACCAGGCAAAGGCCAGATCTTCGGCGAACTTGGAGCTGACGCCGCGAACTGGCATTAGGGCAAAGATCTGGGCGATTATGAGGACTGTAAATAAAAGAAAGCAAAATATTATTTTAAAATCTAAAATTATAAATATAAATATACATTTTGAAACTGTTTTTAATAAATCTAAATATATAAATAATGCATATTAACCTGGCTTGATAGCTTCTTGGAAAGATCCGCTATATTTGTGGTCCTCTGATCTTCTAAAACGTCGCAGAAAAGCTTTTACTGGGGACATAAATATGTAAATATTATAAATAATAAATCAAAATATTACCCATTGCGAATTGGAAACGTTTGGTTGGCTTAGAGACCACTTTGTACTTGAGGATGCCCAGGGTTACACTGAAAAATTGTTAAACCTCAGTAACATTTGCAAACAATAAGAAAAAAAATATATTTACTCGCTGCCCACACGTGATCTTCGCCAGAATTTGATACGAGCGATGAACCTTCGCCGCTTAGCCGTATCCCCAGTGGTTCTGGCCATGTTCGGTGCCCGACTGACTGCCCCGACAAATGGTTAAGCCCACAAATTGCTACTGGTTACGCCTAATTCATGGTCTCCGTGCCAATTGTGCGCTTATCTGTGCATAATCTTGTGCAAATGTTAAGAGCTGACAGCCGGCGGCGACAAGCTCATAAGGTATGTATTAATGAAATGGAGTTAGGAGTAAAATATGCTCATAGAGGAGCCGGCTGCGCGGCTACAAATACTCGGCTGCGTGACGGCACCCTCCATTTGGCGGAAGAGGACCAGTTCGTAGCCAAAGGCAGCGGCTGTCATCTGTAGGACATATTAAGGAAGATATTACTTAAAATAAACAATAAAATATTGCTCACAGCAAAGATAAGCCTGCGTGTAATGTGGAAGTAACCCTTTCCGCTAAGAGCAAACGATTCATTGCGGAGCATCTCACTTAACCGCTCCAAGTCATCACACCAACAGCATGAAGGGATCTCGTACAGAGTGTTAGATATATCCTTGGCCTCTTGAGGAATCGAAGCTGCGGCAAACATCATGTTCATCAAACGGGTGATTACATAAAACAAACAAAACCAGAAGTACAGCTCGTCCATGAAAGCGCCTTTGACTCTGAAATATTTATAAATATTAAATTGCATATTCTATATTTTAATAATCTAGAAACTTACTCAAAACTATGGTAGACTTGCACACAAATAAAGTACATGTTATGCGCGCAGGACACCAATATCAAACCAGATAGCTCCTTATCGTAGAGTTCCTGAAGATCATGCAGGTCCAAGAAATCGCTACGTATTTCCTGCCATAGGTCCTTTTCCAAATTCCCATTCCCCAAATTCTGACGGATGCGCCAATGCATCTGCTGAAAGCGAATTCTCAATGAACGACACATGAGAACCAAAAAGATATCACCAAAGTTCCACACAAAGGTCATGGAGATTGTGCTCCACTCGATAAAGAGCACCAGCCAGGAGTTGTAGGGAATCACGGAGAACAGTTCCTGGCGTTCGCGTTGAAAGTAATTTTGCACGAAGCCTACTTTTAGCCGACACTCCCTGATCTGCTTATAGTTACTCCAAACGGCACTGCCCACATAGGTAAGGTGTTCGCACAGAGCCGCCACCAGGAGGATCAGACCCCAGCGGCGAAGATACAGACTGAATTTGAGTCCATTGGGGCATTGATAGCAGGGTTTTAGGAAGATCCGTTCACATTGCGAGGTCTGGCGGATGATGTGGGGCCATCGGGGTGCTATGCATAAAAAGGCTCCAAAACAAAATATGCAAATTACACTAAAGCTGAGAGAACCTGTAGAAAAAGTAGTAGAACACTTGAAATAATCCACAAAAAACCCTTTTCTAATGCATAATCTTACCTATCGTATAAATTTTAAGTCCATTTTCCAAAACAAGTTTAGCTGAGAGCATAAAATCTCCGATCACAAATACAAACACCCCCACGAATAGCAAAATGAACGGAGAAAGCCACCGGAAGCGAACACTCTGCGGCGGATCACTGGGCTTAATTCCGTATAGGGGCAGTACGCCGAAAATCCGTGCTATGACTAGAACATGACCTATGGCATGGTGCAGGGTGTTCTCCGGGTGGCTCGCCACGGACCGCTCCATCTGAAGACTGAGGCTAGACAAATGGCTCTTCAGCGGGGGCGTTAGAGCTGAGACAATTCCTACAAATCGATTCCGACACGGATTGTATTCCTATGATAACATCTGACAGGTATAATTGATTGGGTGCCATTTCACAAAATTCAGCAAGTGCAAAATAAGCGGAAAAAGCGAATTAGGAAAAAATGCTCTTGGAGGAGCCCACGCCACCCTCACAGAAGCTTTTTTGCACCTCGGATCCGGCCATTTGGTTGATTAGCACAAGTTCATAGACCATTAAAGTGGCAGCCATCTGTAAATGATAAATTTCTTAATCATGTTAGTCATATAATTATAGTTTTAACTTACTGCAAATATTAAACGTTTTGTTAACAGGAAATAACCCTTGCCAGTGAGCGCGAAGTGGTCAGCCAGAAGGATCTCGTTGATTCGCTTGAGTTCCACGCCCCAGAACTCGGTGGGAATTTCGTACAGAGTATATGATATCTCCCGGGCTTCTTGGGGTATAGAGGAGGCAGCAAACATCATGTTGGTAACTCGAATTATGACATAGGAGAGGCAGAACCAGAAGTATAGCTCATCTGCATAGTTTCCTTTGGATCTAAGTTAAGAAAGATCATAAAATATTATAAATTCATCCGATTTATATACACTTACTGAAAGCTGTGATATATTTGCACACATACAAAGTACATGTTGTGGGCACACGAGAGCACTATCAGACCGGACAACTCCTTGTCGTAGAGCCCCAGCAGATCACTTAGATCCAAAAGATCACAACGTATCTGTTGCCAGAACTCATTCGGCATCCGCTGCCCCATATGCTGACGGATGCGCCAGTGCAGCTGCTGGAATCTCATCTGCATGCCCCGGCAGATGAGCACCAAGAAGATATCCACAAAGTTCCAGACAAATGTCATCGACAAGGTGGTCCACTCAATGAAAGGTATCCACCAAGCTGTGAAATGCATCACAAGAAACAGCTGCTGGCGCTCGCGCTGGAAATAGTTTTGCCAGAAGTCCACATTCAGCTTACACTCCACAATGGCCAAATGATTGTTGTACAAGGCACTGCCCACATAGGTAGAGTGTTCACAAAGAGCGGCCACTAAAAGTCCCACACCCCAGAGGCGGAGCCTCCGCGAGTACCGACGCCCTGCTCGACAATCGTAGGCGGGCTCCAGGAAGATCTGCTCGCACTCAGCCGTGCGGCGGATGATGTGGGGCCACCGACGGGAGAGCAGCAGGAAAACCCCAAAGCAGAAAATGCAGATTACGCTGAAGCTGAGGGAGCCTAAAGAATAATTAATTTAAATAGTATTTCACTTTATATAGGAGCTCCTACCTATGGTATAGATCTTCAAGCCATGATCAAGCACCACCTTGGAGGATAAGGCACAGTCCAGAACGGAAAAAGTAAACAGAACCAGAGCAGCCAGCAGAGACAATGAAAGCCAGCGGAAACGAACCTTGTCTGGACGATAACTTGGCCAGACTCCCGCCACCGGCAGAACGCCAAAGAACTGGGCTATGACCAGGACTTAAATAATGGGAGAAATTCGTGGATATTACCATCTTTGAATATATTTTTCAAAGCACTCACAAGGTCCAATCCCGTGCTGGAGCGTGTTTTTAGTCCCCCTCTGTCCCGAATGCTTCATGGCGGTGCGCTGTTGGCTAGCAAATGAAAAACGGAAGCGGACACGCCATAAACAAGAGGGCGGGTTCCATTCGTTTATCCTTGTATTTCCAGATTAGGATCTCGAAAGCGGCGGATTTGATGCATGGTGCGTGGGCGTGACACTTATGAATAAATTTGCTTCTGAATTGCCTTAGTCCGGGCTTTAGAATTCCCTGCAGTATTGAGTCTTTTGCCTGATGGCACCTTGGTTGATGACATCCGATATCATGAGCTCATAGGTGATAATGGTGGTGCCCATCTTGGAAAATTGTAAAAAATTATTACAAAAAAGTTGAGTAGTTTAAAGCATGAACTCACAGCTAGGACGAGTGAGCGGGTGAGGTAGAAAAAGCCGCTGCCGGAGAGAGCAGTTATGTCATTGCCCAACTGCTCACTGAAGCGCTGAACCTGTGAAGTAAACCAAAAGAATATAATGAACAGGGTTTTGGCTGACAGTTAAACCCACCTCTATGGACCACGCCCTGCTTGGCACATCCCGCAGAGCTGTGACTATCTTGCGCTCGAAATCATTGATAGACGAAGCCACGAATATGGTCAGCAAAGTGCGGACTACAGCAAAAATCAGAGAGTACCAAAAGGCCACCATTACTATGAAGTCCACGCCAATGTTTCTATTACAAAAATAAAATAATTAATAGACATTTAGGTTTCCTAAATACCTTATCCACCTACTTGAAGCTGTTGAACAACTGAAAGCAAATGAAGGACATGTTATTGCCAAAAGCCAGGAGCACCAAGGGAGCTATGGCGGTATCTAGGAGGCGCACGAGACGCTTCAAGGCCAGATAGTGCTCCCGCACCTCTGTCCAGAACACCGCAGGCATAACCTTTCTGTGAACAGCAGCAATCCTTCGATAAAGTTGATGAAACCTGGCCGCCAAGCCAATGCCAATGCACATTATAAAGCAGTCGGTGAAGGAGCGTGGATAGGCAATGGTTTGGTTGACCCACTAAAGTAAAATATTATAAATAACTAATTTAATAATAAAATTTAATTAGTTCCCACCTCAAAAATGGGCAACAGCCAAATATGATACGGCAGGATCATGTACAGATGAGGTCTCTCCCACTTATAGATGCTCTCGAAGTAGGTTACATTGATCTTACACTGGATACGCTCCATATTGCTTAGGTGAAAGGAATTGAGCAGCAGGAGGCAGTGTTCCACTAAAATAATAACCTTGTTTAGTAATTAAACAATAAATTCCCAAAGCATTTACCCAAAGCCGAAGACATAACCACCGCAAACACAATATAAATCCTTCTCTTTATCCTATACTCCCCGTAAAAACGATATGGAACCCTTAGGAAGAGCTTCTCCACACCTTGCCATGTGCGCATGATACTCGGCCAACGGATGGCCAATCTCCAGAAGAACAGGTGCTCCAGAAGGCAAACAATGTACAAGGACAGCGTGCTGGAAGTATGAAAGGTAATGGCCACCTTGGCCACATAGTTAATGACGGCTCCAAATTCGCACAGATTGAGAATCACAATGAGTCCCGAGTAGAAGACGCGTGGCGAGAGCCACCTGTACCGGAGGTCTGCCACATCCAAGGCGCGGACATGGCTAACCGGAAGTAGGCCATAGATTTGGGAAATGAAAAGAACTGAAAGCAAGAATATATTTATTTAAAAATTATTAGTTATTAATATTTTTGAAACTTGCTCAGGAGAACGATTATTATTGATTAAAGAAAATGTGTATTACTGAGGAGGATATTTTTTCAAACTTATATGCACCATAAAATCCAAGTAATAAAACATTTTTCAAGATCTACCTTTCGAGACCGCCCGATGGAATGTCTCTCCCTGTGGCATGACCGAACGAACAACTCTCACTGCACGGCGGAGTGACAATCTGGCGTGCGAAAAGCCCCCAGCAAAGCCAAGTGGGGGCGTGGTTGTGCTTAACGATTTAGCAACTAAGTATTTACAACTAATTGCTGCGCCTGTCACTGGCAGCTGACATGACAAATGGGTAGGCGGTGGCGGCGTGGGGATGAGTGTGTGTACAGGTGCAGTTGGCGTCCATCAAGCGCACAGGGGCTGCAGTCCTTTGCGTCGATTGGGTTCATCGAATTGCAGCAGGACCAGCTCGTAGGTGACAATAGTGCCTGCCATCTAGGGGGAAAGGAGTACAGATGTGTGAACATAAACAAGCATTTAGTGTAAAGGGGTTACACCTTTACCTACCCCAAAGAGCAGGCGGCGGGTGAGAAAGTAGAACTTCTTGCCGGACAGGGCCACTGTCTGTGTGGTCATCTGAAATATCAGGCGTTCCACCTCCACGCACCAGCTTCGGCTGGACACCCGCCTTAAGATACCCAGGCCACGCTTGGACTCCTCATTGATGTCGGCGGCCGTAAGGAATACAAAGGCTGTGCGTCCTATGAGGTACAGAAGCGAGTACCAGAAGTATATATAGTTGATAGGCCAGCGGAGTTTACTGGGAGATATTATAGGAAATTGGTTAATAAAAATTTAATTCCTTATCCTAAGCTAAACTCACTTGAACACATTGAGCAGCTGGTAGCACACAAAGTACAAGTTATTCACACAGGAAAGTAATATCAGGCTGGACATGGCACTGTCCACAAACTCTAGAAGCTCACACATCTTGACGTAGTGCTCCCGGATTTGTATAAACGTAGATTCGGGTACCTCCTCATGTTCCAGCTTACGAATACGGGAAGTTATCTGTTCAAAGCGATAAGAAAGACCCTTGCTGATCATCATGATGAACAGGTCCATGTAGTTCCAAACGAAGGTGCAGGCGCCGTTAATTAACTAAAGGCTAAATGTTTAAAGCATAATAAGTTAAATATTTATACCAATTACCAGTATAAAGGCAGCTACAACGGGGCTGTAGGGCAGCAGCTGGAACACATAGTCATAGTTCCTTTGTATATAATCATCCAAGCTGGGCCCAGCGGTTATATTGCGGCACATCTGTATACGACGTGTATAGCTTAAAATGGCTGAAACCTGGTACAGTGCATGTTCACCTGAAAGAGAGCACATATTAAGATCTCATAATCATGGAAACAAACCCAAAGACCCACCCAACGACAAGCCAATGATTGCCAAGGCAGCCAACTGCACTCTCCGCGACAGATTCCTTTTGGGTATCTCATATGGCGGCCTGGTAAAGACCATCTCTGTTTTGGTCCAATAACGGATGAGTGGCGGCCATCTTCGAGCCAGGCGTATAAAGATGACATAGGCAGTCAGCACACAGCCAAAGAAAACAAGGCCCACTGCGAGCAGAAAAAACTCTTAAACTTCATAAAGAAACAACTATAGTTATATATCTAAATCTCACCAAAATTCTTGGCGCTGATGCCTATCTGCACGAGGTGCGTAAACATGCCCAAGAACATAATGCTGGTGGCAGCCATAAAGATCAGGGTGACTATCATGGGCAGCGATTTGTAGGTAAAACGCACTCTTCGAGGATTTGAAGCCCTTATGCCCATCAAAGGCATCACAGCAAAACATTGGGCCAGAAACATAACTATAATTAAGTTAATATTTACTAAAATTTAAATAAAATAAAAGATAGTTAACTGACAAGGATACACAGCTCGGTGAAACAAGTCCAGACTCTCATAGTTGGGCAACTTCTCGCTGGCCAGCATATTGAACTCCAGATTTGATGCCTCCACAAACTTGGGTGGCGGTGTCTCCAGCTTACCAGGACCCTCATTCTCCACGGTCTTAGCTCCATTATCCTTACTAGAACTTTTACGATAATTCAGAGTAGTAGGTCCTTCCATGACGCTGGTCTTTTTTGCACTGACACGCAGTGCAGAATTTAAATAGGTCCAAAGCTTGTCATGGGGCGGAGCTGGACACTGCAGGCAGCTCCACAATGGTTTTCGGTGGGCGACCAGGTGAAGTGCCGCTTGTTGGCACTAATTACGGGCTTTAGCCTTAAGCCCAGGCCAGAGGATGTAAACAACAATTATGAGAGAAGTTCATGCAAAGCGGGATTAGTGCAGGCAAAACTAACAGACTTGGGGAACATGTCAAAGGCATCGGATACCATCCTCAAGAAGCTGAAGGTCCAACGTCAAAAGCAGCGAGCTTTAGTCGCCATGCGATGCCGCTGTGCCCAGGGAGGATTGGAGTTCGAGCAGCTGGATACGTTTTACAGAGCCATTAGGCCATGTAAGATTTATGTATATCTTCAAATGAATTAAAATAGTCTCCCACTGAAATAATTTGTAGATCTCTGTGTGGCGCAATTCTTTGGCATTATGCCCTTAGCCAATATCCTGAGCCGTGATCCCCAGGATGTGAAATTCAAAGTGCGAAGTCTGGGAGCTGGAGTCACAGGCCTGTTCCTGCTTCTGGGAGGCCTGAAGACCCTAATCGGGGCAAATGTTCTCTTCAAAGCAGGACTCAATGCCAAGAATATGGGTGTGTTGAAATAAATTATTTATAAAATCTTGATTATCCTTTATTTTTACCCTACAGTTGGCTTGGTTTTCCGCATTGTGGGCATTATCAACTGGTTAAATTTTGTGGGTTTTGCGCGGTGCTGGTCACAGATAATGTTGCCCTGGTGTTCCCTGGATATCTTGATGCTATTTCCACCCTATAAGCGTTGTAAGCGAACTGTTCGCTCAAAGATTAACTTCATTGTAATAAGTGTGGGTTGTCTGGGGCTGGGTGAGTGCCCTTCTTCATCGTTTTATTTATATTTTGAAGCATTTACTTCCCTTGCAGTGGATCATGCTCTCTACTATATATCTGGATATGTTAGCTTTAGCATGCATATTTGGCATTGCCATACGAATCATTCGCATGTCCCATTTGATTCCTATTTGGAAAAGGAGTTCTCTGATGTCTTATTTCTGCTGCCATTCAATATATTCTCAATGTGCTATGGTTTTGTAAGGATTTGTGTATTTTTTATATATATTTCATATTAAGAAAAGATTCTTTTGATTAATTTCAGTGGTTAAATTTCGCATTTACCTTTTTGTGGAACTTTATGGACATCTTTATAGTGATTACCAGCATTGGATTGGCTCAAAGATTCCAACAGTTTTCTGACAGAGTGCTGGGCTTGGCGGGTCGCGTGAGTTATCTTTACTTTTCCACATTTTCCCAATACATATTTTCCTTTAAGTACGTTCCGGATGCCCTGTGGTGTGATATTCGCCGGGATCACATACGCCTTTGTGAGCTGACTAGCCTAGTGGACGCCAGTATGTCGAGTATTGTGTTCGTATCCTGCGCAAATAATGTCTATGTTATCTGCAACCAGGCTCTGGCCATCTTCACGTGAGACCTATTTATGCATACATTTATTTTCATCTGAAATTTATTATTTAAATGATTTAGAAAGCTACGACATCCCATTAATTATGTGTACTTCTGGTACTCACTGTTCTTTCTAATGGCAAGGACCAGCCTGGTCTTTATGACTGCCTCCAAGATAAGGGATGCCTCGCTGCTGCCGCTGAAGTCCGTGTATCTGGTGCCCAGTGGCCGCTGGACTCAGGAAGTACAGCGATTTGCCAATCAATTAACCAGCGAGTTTCTTGGTTTATCTGGTTATCGCCTGTTTTATTTGACAAGAAGGAGTCTGTTTGGGGTAAGATTCAGGGTTAGTTTTATGTAGTCTTAGTATTTTATTAGTATCATCTTACCAATCCCTTACAGATGCTGGCCACCCTTGTCACCTATGAGCTGATGCTTCTGCAAATGGATGCCAAGAGTCGGAAAGAAGGTCCAATATGTGTTTAAGTTAAGGAGAACCATCAACTCTGAAATTAAACAGAATTAATAAATTGTTTATATAAAATCTCAAAACTTAAGAATATTAATCAAATACTGTATAAACTAAGAAATATCCAAAATAATACTTTAAAAATAAATAATAAAATGAATTTCTGCTTCAAACTCTGCCAGGACTCGGCTACCGCGCAACAGGGAGGTGAGGGTTGCCTGTCGATTTTTACTGGTTGGAATAAATGGCCAAAATGCTGCCTGGATAATTGGCCATTTGAAATATCATTTCAATTTTCGGGCTCGCTGTCGTCCTCAGGGCGCGGGCGAGTCCACAAATGGGAGGGTAACCAAAGTCGTTTGCCATTAGTTTCAATTACTTTAACACATGTACATAAACGTAATGTTTATGGCAACTCAACGAGTTGTCACTGGTAGGTGGAGTGTCTAAAGGTGGCCAAAAACACAGGAGGAGGAGGACAACGTACTAAAAGAGAAGGAGAAGTTGCCAAACAGGAATATGGTAGCAGGAGCAGGAACAATCTGAAATGGCTTTTCAATTTCAGGACTCAGCCTTTGACACTTTGCCAATTAACACTTTCCTGGTTACCGATTGCCATTTTTGTTTATGGAGGCGACCAGTCTAACCCGCCAACTGAATTTCTAGCTAGGAATGGTGGTGCAGGTGGAGCAATCCGGGGGGCAATTATCCTGTCACGAAAGTTTGTACGCAGCCGAAGCAGGTAGCAAAACAAAATGCCAACAAAAACAAAGGCCGCGGTCATTAACGGGCGCCGGCACCCCCGTTTCCGGACGTGAAACTCTGAACTCAACAGCACGTGAGTCAGTGGCGGCAACCCTCAAGCGGCTACTTTTGTTGTTGTGGCCCCGCTGTCATGGCAACCGCTCGAAAATGAAAACCGAACGCACGCCCCGGGAGAGTTGTGTGAAAAATCGGGGAAAATTTTCACTCAGAACGCAAGGAGCCGCCGAGGAGCGAGGCCATGAGCCACAACCATGAGCATGGATATCCAGGAGACCGTATCCGTGCGCAAGTTTCGCGACTTCTCGGCGCGCCAGAAGCAGGAGCTCTACGAAACGCTGCTAGAGCTGGCCGAGTCCATAGAGGAGCTGCCCAAGAAGTCGCTGCGCAAGACCCTAGAGGTCACGCTGGCCGTGCTGGAGTACAAGGGCGAGCAGGTGCAGCGACTGCAGGAAGAAAGCGCAGCAGGCGGCGGCGGCGGCACTACAGGAGCAACCTCTGACCGGCGCCTGCAGGATGAGAATGAGAAACTGAAACGAATGCTGCAGAAACTGGAAGATGAACGTGATGGCTTGAAAAGCAAGAACAAAGAGGTGGGTATTGGGTTACCTAATAAAAGTATAACTCACTCAGGTGCCTCCTCAACAGTTAGGGGAGGAAATCCGCCAGTTGGAGCTGCGCCTGAGGGAGGCCGCCCAGCAGGCTGAGGCCAGCGACAAGGACTCCTCGGATCCACTGTCCGAGCTGGACAAACACGAGCAGTTACTCCAGAACATTGACGCCAAAAATAAGCACATCAAGAGGCTGCTGAAAGAAATTGAGGTAAGTCAATTTATATTTATAAGATATATCCCTAATCCCTCACCATTTCCAGACTCTTCAAAACCAAAACATAGTTCAATCCAAGACTATAGTGGTTCACGAACGCGAACTGCAAAACATCAAGGCCAATCTTGCACAGCTTAGCCAGAACATCACCAAAGTGGAGGAGGAACGCAAGGCCCTCAAACAAAGGGAGCAACAGCAAATCCTAGAGATCTCTCGACTGGAGGGCAATGTTACCTTTCTGGAGGTGGAGCGCGAAAAGCAAGAGCTGGAAATGCGAAAGTTTCTGGACAAATATGAAAGCAAGTCACTCAGTTGGAGGCAGGTACTCGAAGAGAGGGACAGGGAAATGGAACGCCTTAAGAAACAGTTGGAGGGCAAGAGTACCAACTCAGTGCTGACCACAACATCCAGCAGGCAGAGTCAACTTGAGGAGGAGCACACGAAAATGAGACATGTAAGGAAAGGATTTTATTTAAAATTTCCACTTTATAGTTTGGCATACATCTCAGCTCTTGGAATCTCGTGAACAACGTATTGAAAAGCTGGAAGCTAAGCTCCAGACGATGGCCCAGGAGATGATCAACTCTACGAAGGTAATGAATCAGTTGTCCGTGGAGCGAGAGCGAGCACAGGATCCAGAACAGCCGCGTGCCTGCTGCCAAATTATTGAGGACCGCCTTCGGGTGACCAGTGCCCGTAACCAGCAGCTTTCCGAGATGCTAGAAGCCGCCGAACAGGATAACGTTCTCAAGTCCAAGCAGGCCTTACACGCCCTGAGTGCCTTGGACGCCTACAAACGGGGTGAGGATGGTTTGGTGCCGGCCCTAAGACGCTGCTCTGGCCTCGAACAGAAGCTGGCGGAGCGGGATAAGCAGCTAAGGACTTACATTCAGGAGCTGAATGCTCAGCATGAAGTTGTGCAGGAAAACGAACTGCTACGCCGTCGCCTGCATATCCCCGATGATGTTGTGGTCTTGGCCAAAAATGTGCGTTCCAAGCAGCGGAGCAAGGACAAGCAGATTGAGCGGTTAACCCTCAAATTGCGCACATCCGAGGAGCTGCGTCTTCAGCTGAAGCTGGACAAGAGTGAATTAAGGTGGATTTCGTGGATTAATAATTTATATCCAATAAATATAATCATTACCTACTTGCAGGCGGAAGCTCTTGGAGCTGCAAAAGGAACAGCCTCAGCCACTGGACGAGTCTCTGCTGCAGCAGCCCAGCGAGGTGGGCGAAGTGCCCACCAGTGTGCCGCTAGAGAACTCACCACGCCGTGGCCAGGGCGATGGAGCAGCCAGCTCTGAAATGCAAAATCGTTACGAGGAAGTCCTGGCGGAAAATGAGACGCTGCGCTCGGGCATGTACGAGATCCTGGAGAAGCTGCGGGAGTACGATGGTGAGTTTAAGAATTAATTTAATAAAAAATCTATAAAATTAATTCATATTTTATAGCCACTTCGGAGCACATAACCATTGATTCCGAGCTTCTACGTCGCCTTATCGAAGCACTTCCTAGTGGAACGGCCACGCCGCAGCGTCTTCAAGGACAGCTCCTTGAACTAAAGGCCCGCGAGGAGGCACTTCGTCAACTGTTGCAGCAGCAGAACTACAGTGACTCGGAAACGGGTGAATTGTCCTCCGTGCAAAGCTTGTGCGATGTTCCAGAGATGCCGGAGGAGCCAGCCGAGCCAGAGGACGATCCTCACATCAACACAGCCACGCGTCCCTCTTCGCCTACTCAAGCTAACGAAGGATTACAGCGCCCTGTCATCTCGGATGCAGACACGGAACCCAGGTCAGAGATGCAGGCAGAGCTGGCCATCCTCCGGAAACATTACGAGGAACTGCGTCTGCACATGTCCGCCGATGGTAGCGAATTGGTGAGCCTGAATCAGCAGCTCCATGATCAGTTGGTCAGCTTGGAGTTGCAGATGGCCAAGCAAAGTAGTTCCTACGGGTATATGCGCAAGGAATACGATCTTTTGCTAAGCGAAACCAGGAAGCAGGAACTTCGATTCATCGAGGATAAGGTATCCCTCTCCAGGCAAGTAGAGCTGCTAAAGAGTGAGCTGTCAGCCACTAGGAGTCAGTTGGATGAGGTCTTGCGGCGGCATTTGTACACCGCCGAGGAGCAGCAACAGTTGGAGCAGCGAAGTGCCATTCTGAGCATGCAACTGGGCCAGGCAATGGAGCAGATGATGGGCGAGCTAAAGCTGCCCGAAATATGCGCAGAGTATGGTATAATTAAGGATAACCATCAGTTGGACTACATCACGGCCGAGGACTTTGAAAAGCAGCAACAGGAGCTAGGCAGTTGGAGAACCAAGCAAGCGGAGCTGCAACGGGAGACCAAGCAGTTGGAGGGACTGCTGCAGGTGGCCAATGGACAGGTGAAACATTACTAAATATCAGAAATATCAGAAGAGCTGAAATTACCTTTTGTAATCCCTTAGATCCACTCTCAGCAAAGGCTACTCAATGAGATTACCGATAACCACATAAATCTGCGTCACCTGGTAGCCGATCTTCAAAGCAGCTCCAATGAGAAGCTAATGCTGGCCAAGGTTCAACGGGATTTGGATAGCGGTGAGTCCAATCTTGGAAAACTAAAAGACCTCAACTAATAAAAATCTTTTTCCAGTCAAGACTGAGTGCTCCCGCTTGGAAACAGAGCGAGACCAACTGCAGCATACGGCGGATTCCCTGGAAGCCCAACTGATGGCCAGCGAGCTTAGCCTGAAGCAAGCCCAACAAGACTTCCAGCAGGAGCGGAGTAACAGCGATATAAAGCAAAAGTATACATAAGTACAAATCTTGAATCTTCAGAGATGTCACATTATTATTCGGCTTATTTCAGATTCCTCAAGCATTCGTTGTTCGCACTGAAAGATAAATATGCCAAATTTACGCCACTGGTCTTCCTCACCAACTTTGTGTTCGCCTACCAGAAATTCCAGCGCCGCCTGGAGGAGGAGCAGGTTCAGCAGCAACAGAAAACCGATCACAGCGCTTTGATTGATGAGCTGGCCGAGGCTGTTCAAGCCAAGATTGCACCCAACGAGGAGAGTTCCCAGCAGCTGGTCAAGCTCATCAAGTCGGAGACCCAAACGAGACTCTTGGAACAGCGCTGTGAGATTCTGCAATCGAAGCAGCAGGAACTCCAACGTGAACTCAGCGAGTTGAGGATGCGACAGGCCACCGACATGGAGCACTGGCAGACCATTCAAGCCCTATTCGGTGAGGGAATCGAGCCATCGCAGCCCAAAGTGGATGCGGAAACCAACACAGAGCCAGCGACTCCCATTCCGGCTATGCGAAGAGCCGTCCAGTTGATAGACAAGCAATCCTCACCCATTGGTTCGCCACTAAGGCGGCATCCGCACCTGGATACCTCCACGCAGGTGGATTCAGTGAAACTTTCAGAGACGGCGGTCCAGACGAATGGCATCCTCAGTCAGCAGAATCAGTCCGTTCAGACTGCAGAGGCAGCGGAGGACAGCAGAAAGGATTCCCATATGGAACTGCAGCAAATGCAAGCTTCGTAAGTTGAGATTTAATATTTAAATGGATTAAGAACTAAACCTATTTATATTTTTTCCTAATTATTTGCAGTCTTCAAGAGGCCAACCAGCGCATCGAAGTCCTGTGTAAGCAACTGGAGGCATCCAGAACGGAAACTCGCGAATCCGAAAGTCCTCACAGTGGAGTTGTCGAAAAAACTATACTCTCCTTCCATACACTGCTCCTGGAGAAGGATCAGTCCATTCAGAAGTACCAAGATATCTTGCAAACTGAGAGGGATCAAAGCCAACAGGCGATAAGCAAACAAGCAGCTGAAAATGAGTCCCTCAGGGCTACCGTCAATAATCTGAATTTTAACATAAAGACCAAGGATGCCGAAATTGAGGACCTAAAGGCCAAACTAGAAAAGAAAGCCAAGGCACCAGCAGAGCGTTCTACTCCCACAGACGCCAGTTCAAGTTCGGAGACCTCCATTCATGAGCTAACGGATGAAAAGATCGAAGAACTCTTCGAGAGCAGCTCAGCGGAAAGGGTTCCAGAAGAGGCTGAGGTGCATGTCAGACCAGAAGAATCTGTAAATGAGGAGCTCGAAGGCGAAGAGGAGAAGCAGGACACAGAGGAGCTCAAAGAACTGCCCACTTTGCACAAGCAGATAAAGGATCTGAAGGATAAATTGGAATACAGCGAGAGGTACCTAAAAACAAGAGAAGAGGAAGTGGAAATACTAAAAGAAAAGTGAGTTGAATAGAGAATATAAAATGTATTACTAATCCTTACTATTCCTAATCTATAACCAGGCTGAAACTCTGCCAGGAACGAGAGAAATCAGTTGAGAGTAATGCCCCTCCAGAGCTGGATCAACTACGCGTCTTCCTAGATGAAAAGGATAAGCACATAAAGGACCTGATGGATACACTAAAGAACTTCCATGTGAGTAACTATCATTCAAAAAAAAGAAATAATTACATAACTATTTATCCCCCAAATCCAGGACGACCAGCAGCGCTACATCAATGACACTTCCAATTTCTCCGAGGAGCAGATAGCCAAGCTGGCGGCAGATCTCAATCGTACAGAGGCCACCAATAAGATATATCACACCCAAATGGAGGCTTTGCGTCGCCAATTGGCCAATGTAACGCAGCGCGAAAAGCAGGCTCGCGATCTCAGCCAATCCCTTCGTCAGCAGCTGCTCAAGCGGCCGGTGGTGTCCATCAAGACGGAGCTAAATGCTCGGACGAAGAACGAGAACCAGCAGAAGCGAATCCACCAACTGGAGGCGGATCTGGACGAGGCTCGTGGCCAGTTGCAGCGACAGCAGAGGCTTCTGGAGGCCAAGCGTACGAAAAGTGCCAATGAGGTGGGTCTCTGGGAGAAGCAGAAGCGTTGGCAGCAGCAGGCTGAGAAGAATAAGGCGAGGCTGGAGGAGACGGAGCTGACTCTGGAGAAGACCCGCAGCCTCCTGCAGGCTGCACGCACTACCATAGCAAGGCTAGAGAAGGACAAACAAATGCTAGAGTCCAAGCTGGGCAGAAACGGAGCCTCAAACAATGGATCAACCAATGCCCTAAAGTGCTGTCGCACTCCATCGTGTCCCAATCTGCAGCATGTGGGCGTGACCAAGTTCACTCCGTCGCCGTCGGAGAGTCCAGAGACCTACACTGGCCCCAGCAGCGAATGTAGTTCCCCAGCCCATCATCCGCAGACCAGTGATTCTCACTTCTACGACCAGAGTCACGCGGATCTCATAGAAGCCCTCAAATCGCGCATAGAGCTTCAGCAGCGCAAGATTATAGCCATGGAACTGGAGGGCAGGGGCAGCAATGCTTTGACAACGGAGCTAGAGAAGCTGCAGGAACGTTGCCAGGCCATAGAGGCGCAAAATATACGACTGGAGGCAAGAAATCTTCAGCTACAACTGGATTCTGACCTCTTGAAGCAGGGTGACAGCAGCGATAGGTTGCAGAAGCGCATCAAGCACTTGGAGGAGTGAGTATATTTCCTCTTTTTCATCTTATGTTACTCATCGCACTTACTTTTTGTCCAGCTACATTCTGGCCTTAAAAGAGGAGATGGCTCGCAACGAATCCCGGCGAGAGCTGTGCAAGTGTAGTGGCCTCAAGGTGAACACCAATCAGGGTCAGTCGGCGGAGCATACAATCCTCTCGCTCCGCAATCTCGTGGAGAAGCTGCGCTCCGAGAACAAGTTCCTCAAGGACGGGCGCCGATCTACGGAGTCCCGCAGCTCCACAGATTCGACGCCTGCCGAGGCGGCGAGGTTACAACAGCAAAATGCAGAAGCGCTTGAGAAGATTAACGCCCTTCAGCTGGAACTGCAAAAGCGAACCAAGTGCGACCAGTGCGAAGGACGTAGTAAGGTATGTAAAACTCTGCAACTACCATATTATATCCATTTAACACGTTACCTTGTCAAAGGACTCCGCCAACGAGGAGCTCAAGTACATTAAAGAGCAGCTGGTGAAGAAGACGCAACTCCTGCAAAAAGCTAAAGTTTTGCTGACGCGCGCCGCCGCCAAGGAAAAAGTGCTGCGAGAACAGCTCGCCCTGTGGAAACGCAAGTGCTCCGAGCTGCAGAACGTGCCCGTGATCGATGAAATTAGCGAATAATCCATTATTTTACCATAAGATGAATGTTGTACAGCTCAAGAAAAATAAACAACGTTTTTTTTCCGCAACGGGTTTCAGTGTTTCGCGCTTTTTTTTAAACGCTGCCGGATCCAGCAAAACTTGCGGGGTGTTGAGGAAATGGCGGCAATCCATATACGATGAATGGCAACTGTTGGATATTATGATATGTAAACAATTTATTTTATTTGTTTATTTGTTTTTAAATTTTTGATGATTTAGCATTAATTTTAAGCAATTTAAAATATTTGTTTCTAATAAAACTTAAAATAAATAAATATTATTTTCCGAATAACGAATCTATAAAGCTATCGTCCATCCCTAGGTTTATCAATAATCTGCGACACGAATACCCTTGTTGCCGGCACTAATCGGATGGCTAAACAACAATAAAGAGGCGTAATCAGAGTACAATTGGCGGTTATTGGACTTTGCAATCATTCCATCCGGAGCTACTGAAGATGCCGTACCAAGGATATGAGCAGCTGCTCGTGGAGCAGCAAGAAAAGCTGCTGGTGGTGAAATTCAACAATCCGCGGAAGAAGAACTGCATCAACAAGTCCGGCTACCAGGAGATGACACGGGTTCTAACGGAGGTCAACGACGATGAGACCGTGGCTGTGGTTGTTTTTACCGGCGTTGGAGAGTACTTTACGGCCGGCAATGATATATCACAGTCCGGCCAAACTGATGATTTGAGCGAGTATCTCAAGGAGTCCAATGCGATTTTCAAGGCCATGGTTCTGAGTTTTGTCAACTGCAAGAAGATTGTGTTCGCCTTGGTGAACGGACCGGCAATTGGCATTGGAGCCACCATTGTGGGACTGAGCGATGTTGCCTGGTGTTCTGAGACCGTAAGTTTACACTAGAAGGCTCTAAGATTGCATCATAAATAAACAATATTTGTCTTACAGGCCAAATTTCATGCCCCGTTCACCAAGCTGGGCTTGGTGCCTGAGGGCGGCTCTTCGTTTATGTTTCCACTGATCTTGGGTCGCTCCAAGGCCTCAGAAGTTCTGCTCCTGAACGAACCTCTCTCTGCTGCGGAGGCGTATACATTCAACTTTGTCTCAAGGGTGTACAAGTCCAGCGAACTGGACTCTCTTATCTGGCCCAAGTTGCGGCAGTACGCCGAGCTACCTCCAAACTCGCTGCTACAGGGCAAACGGCTAATCAAAGAGGGATTCCTGGAGGGTCTTCTGAAGGCCAACGATTCCGAGTGCCGCCAGCTGCTGGAGAGTTTCCAGCATCCGGAGTTCTTCCAGGCCATCATGGACTTTGCCACCCGCAAGAGCCAATCAAAGTTATAATTGTATGTTGAGTAACTATAACTATTACCAGAACAGCTGATGAGAAGTGATTGGAGGTAAGAGTTATTCTTGGTTGATTCCGATTTTTTACTAAAACTTTAAACTGAAATTAAAAGTGAAAACATTTTATGTATTATGAAATATATGTATTTGAAAACAGGCTTGTAAAGGCCTCATTAATATAAACATTTGCCTTCTTATACAAAATTTGGGCTTATGATCTTCAACGGTAGAACTCTTGTAGTACATACATATATAAGAAAAATAATATTAACTTAAACAATAAAACAATAATTAATAGAGGGTACCACATCAACATTGGCATGAATCTGGCAACTCTGTGCAATCAAGGCATTTAAAGGCAGTTTATCGATTTTTCGCGGTTAAATTTAAAAACTTTTTGTACTCATTTATAGTTCACTTTATTATTGCGTACATACGAATATTCGTTTATTAACATATCATTTGACCGATGCTTCTGTTCGTTTGTTTGTGTGTTTGTATATAATATGTATATGCCCGTATTATTTATATTAGTTCAACATTGAGTAGTTCCCCCATACACACAGGGATTGCTGTTTCTTCTCCGCAAAAAGCTTAAGTTATGCCAGCCCCGCTTGTGATAATGAACTCGTTTGTAGTGACTTAGATTACTTTATGCTTTACATTCCTGTATCAACTATGTATATCTCTAGGCTAGACAATAGCCCTGACCTTCTTCTGCTTGGGAAATTCGTTGGCCTTTATTCTTTTCGCTTCGTCGGAGCACTGTTCCTCTTAGCTTAGCTTACACTTAATCCTAGGCGTGCCTGCTCATGTACAAATTGATGATAGACGTAGAAACATATCTATAATAGCCAGTTAAACTTAGGCCGCGTTTTTAGTTATTTCTAATAACTGCCCTATCCAAATTCAAATACTTTACAATTAATCAACAAAAAGTGCTACAGGATAAACGATGTTCGCGCCTCTTATATTGTTTACTTCCGCTTAACCTACACCCATGGGAATGGAATAATCGGGAACCTTAGCTAAACTCTCCCCTTAACCTACTCGCAGTCAGCTGGTGGAGTGCCAGGAGATGGAGCATCATTACCAGATGCCACCACGTGGCCTGAGCCACTCCAGCGGCACCATGATGCAGTTCGGCAAAACTTTCGCCTGGAAGGTGGCCACAGTTATGTTGGTTAATGTGACATCATTATAAAATTGTGATTTTTAGCTCACCATTCAGAATGTGCACCACAATGGTAAAGTTCTGGTAATCGCTGATGGAGCAAGTATAGTTCCCAGAGTCCGTTTTGCTTATCTTGGCTATAGAGAGCGTAGAGTTGGCTCCATCCTCCATCAGTTCCGTTTTAACGCTGTTTTTTCAAGGTGAAGGGTTGTAATTATACAAAAATATTTCATAAATTATTATTAAGTTATTTTCCCTTACCTCACGCCCCCTCGAGTTACATCATAGTTGAGGATGTTATCCATGTGCTTCCAAAAGACCACCGAACTGGTCATGGCCACATTCCGCACCACACAGGACAACTGCAGCGTGGAGTCAATCTCGTAGTATTTCTCCTGCAGCGGATCTCCCACTTCGTCCACTATCATCACTTTGGGAGCTGAACAGAGGCTCTTAGGCATTAATTTATGGGTTAATTTTTACAGGATTTCATTTACCATTCACATGCAGATTTATTTGGATGACGCGGGGCGGATGAGTCGAGATCTGGCACTCGTACATGGCCTCGTCGTCCTTCTTCACATTGGTTATCTTCAGTCGCCAGTTATTGGGGTATTGGAACTCCATTTTATAGCGTTTATCACCCGTGTACGTGTGCATGCCCACGGTGAGAAGATCCAGGGCATTATCCTCTTCCTGCGCGTTGTGGCGCACCCAAGAGACCTAATATGGTGGCAGGGAATTTTGTATAATACAAATGATAACTCAATTTGAGGAATCAAAAGAAGAATGAAGAATCATAGAAGGATAATAATAATTCTGCCATCAGCAGCTAAATTTCTTAGTTAAACCTAAAAAAATTCTACTAATTCAATTACAATAAATATTTATTTAGGTGAAATCTAAAAATTCACGCTTTCCAAACTCAGCTTACAGTCTTATCCTGCAGCAGTGAGATCCTGCAGTTTAGGTGGATGCTGGAGCCCGCCTGCACGGTGAGATTGGTGGCGTGACCCACTCGCTGCACATCCTCAAAGTGGGGTCCATACCTGCAGCAGGATTACCAGGTAGATGTAAAGACTCCATATCTTCCCGAAGGAACTTCCCCACTCACCTCTGATCATGGTGATGGTGCTTGTTGGCCGAAGAGAACGTGTCGAAAATGTAATTCAGCATGGGAGCATCCGTCTTCTGGCCCTTGGGCAGTGGATGCTTGCTGTCCACCTTGACGGCGGAGGTGCGCACATTGCTGCTCCGATTCCTTGCTGGCTCTGTGGGGCCGACCGCCACCGAGGAGCCATTGGATGAGCTCACCCCTGTGGCCATTGTAGCCGGCACTAAGGCATTTACTTTCTGGCTGCCGATCTGCTGGAAGGAGTTTTTCCGCCCAGAAGAAGACGAATCCGAACTGGTCTTGGGCGCCACCGTTCTATTGGCTGCCGCCTGCAGGGATAGTGATGCCAAATCCTGAGATTTGCCTCCTGGGGGGATCGCTGCTGACGCCGTGGATGACTGAGCCCCCTCCGGAATGACGTAATCGGCATCTACGCCATCGTCCGACTCCAAATCGTCCTCCACGGCCCGACTGGTCCCATCCGCTGGAAAGGAGTTATCGATTTCGTTCGAATCTGGATACAATCCGGCGATGGGAGATAGCGAGAAAGAGAGAGGGAAGGAGAATAGCGGGGGGAAAGTTCAGAATTGATGACATGGCTCAGGCACTCATGTGTGTGTATATATAGGTTTGTATGCTAATGCCAAGTCTGGCGTTGGTTGCGGGGGAGTTTGTTTATTCGTTGGCAGTACACTGCGACAACCTCCTGGGATTATACAAATGTTTAGTTTGGTCCACCGAAAGCAAACAATGGAATATTTGGCCTGTCATCCGTTGTAACCCAATTTGTCAAACTGCATTTCCCCTTTTTTTCCCGTCTGCTTGGCTGCTGCTAGTTGTGCTGCTGTTGTGTGGGGTTTTTAGTTTTGTTTTAGTTAGTTTTAGTTCTCTTGATTTTCTAACAGAGTTTGAGCTTAAGAAAATATAGCGCTGAGCTTGTATTATTTTAAATTCATTAATAGGGAAAACATTTGTACATAAAACTTATGTGTAAATTAAACAAAGTTATCTTTGCAGGTTACTTAAATATGATTTTATTTTTCTGTGAATCGATTACGGCAGTGAAGTTGTGAGGAGAATATATTTGAATTTAGTTCTCTTGATTCTTTAACATTGTTTGAGCTTAAGAAAATATAGCGCTCAGCTTGTATTATTTTAAATTCATGAATAGGGAAAATATTTGTACATAAAACTTATGTGTAATTTAAACAAAGTTATCTTTGCAGGTAACTTAAATATGATTTTATTTTTCTGTGAATCGATTACGGCAGTGAAGTTGTGAGGAGAATCTATTTGAATTTAGTTCTCGATTCCCTATCAGAGTTTGAGCTTAAGAAAATATAGCGCTCAGCTTGTATTATTTTAAATTCATTATTAGGGAAAAAATTTGTACATAAAACTTATGTGGAAATTAAACAATAAAGTTGTCTTTGCCGGTTACTTAAATATGATTTTATTTTCTGTCAATCGCTTAAGGCAGCGAAATAATGAGGCAAAAATTTTTGACTTTCCTTGCTTTTGTATTCACTAAAAAAAAATAAAAAAGTAAATTTTATAGAATTTAAAATATATATTTTTCTAAACTGAATAATCTAACGCGGACAATCATTAAATGTGTTTAAAAAAAGTTCACCACAAACTTTTCATTTGTTTTTAAAAATATATTTATTAGAATCGTTTTTGTAAACATCAATTTAAAGTTTCCTTTCCTGTTTTTAATTAATAAAATTTTATAGAAGTAACTTTATCCAAATTTCATGGCAGCAAAAATTCCTAGCTTTTTCACATAAAAACTTTTATAGTGAGTGGCCACAGAAAAACTTATAAGTTTTTGTATTGACATAAATTTAATTGAAAATTCAAAACTACATTAAAATAAATTAAAACTTCTCTCTAGTTTCCGAAGCTGAATTCTTCCTAAACAATTTATGTAAATAAAATGATAAGCGAGAAAAGAGAACTGGCATGTGTCAAGAGCTTTCATAACAAACTTGTGCAGGGTTTGTCTAAAACTTAATGGAATAACTTTTAACTAATTTTAACTTTTTTATATTAGTTGTGAGCTATAAATTGAGACTAGTTTAGGAATAGTTTATATATTTCAAAAAAGGCAGGCCTTTTATAAATTAAAGCTATTTTGGAAATAGTTTAAAGAAAGAAGCGAAACTTTAATAAAGTTAAAGAATTTAAACATGAAGCCTATACAAAAATAGTTTTTCGGTAAGACTTAACTTTTATTTAAATTTTGCATAATCAATCAAAAGTAATTAAATCCACAAAATATTTTTGACTACGTAATTAATTGACTATGAAAATATAATTTAAATCGATGCAACCACACCCATAACTGTATACATATGTACATATGTATTTATATAGCTTAGTTATGTCTCAACACAATTCTCTCCTTCCTAAGATTTATCATTAATATCTGTAATTAAATTTCAGTGCTAACCACATCATCTTCAGTAATTCCAATCAGAGACACAGACGGAATAAATGGCAAAATGCAGTTTAGACGCCCAAGCAAATAGACAATAGCTCTGCCACCCTTCGATAGACGGCAGGATAATTGAAAACCAATTATATAATTATGCATTAACCGCTTTCGCCGCACGCCCTCGCTGGGAAACTTGAAGACTTGGAAAACTTGAGTAGCAATTTCGCAATTTGCCTACCGTAAATGCTCCGTAACGTAGATAACAGTGGGGGAGGCGGAGTTGTGGGCGTGGCAGTGGATGCATTCTCCGTGGGAACTTTGGCAGTAACCGCATGTTCCAGAAGGGGTTCCAGCTCATCCAGCCCCTGGATCCTGTTAACTGACTCGTAAATGGTCTTGGCCCGCACAAATCCACCGCCCATGATCGTTGTGGTGAGGAGGAACAGCCTGATCAGGTTGCGTGTGGAACATTCAATGGGTCGTCGTCGCCGCCTCGCCGGAGAGCGGTGTCTCGAATATGCGGTGACGCTGGCGGATGGTGGCTTTATGGCTTCTATCGTTGATTTAGTTCTGGGTCGCGTTTTTTGTGCTGGTTCATTCAAACGCATTTTGCAATATGAGGTTGTCGTCGACTCTAACTAACGCACATTTGGCCAACTGCATTGGACTCGATTTCTAGACGCGCGCGCGACTTCTCCGATTTCTGTTCCGGTTTTTCTGGCCTGGTCTGGTTAGGGGTTTTTTTTTTTTTGGGTCACCTATGGCGTCTCACGCACTTTGGCCATTTGTTTCTCCGTCCCGGTGGAGTCACGTAAATATCAACTTGATTAATTCACATAAAGCAGGGATAAAACCACTTTATCGTCGTATCCTTATTGATTAGCTTAATATGTGCTCTAGGAACGATCGTTAGTTGGAAACAAAATCAGGATTCACTTTTCACTTTCACTTCTTTAATTTGGTTTCAGATTTGATTTCGGACTCGGATTCGTTGAGAAGCGTTGACTTATACACACCCGATTCTAATATGCACAGAGGACAAGGGCAGATGGGATCGATCAATTATTGGCGAATGCATTTGGCAGGAGATTCATTCAGGTGCCTCATGCATTCATTCATTCCTCGGATGGCCCGAATTTCGCATCGAGTTGCAATGCCATAAAGGACCGAAGCGAAGGCAGTCGGAAATAATCACAGCGAAAACTGCATCACGTACAATAGAAGACACGAATTTGGTCGGGGTTTCGGTATCGGACTGCGGCATCCGGCTCGCTGTGAGGAACGTCAACGCGCCTAAAGACTTCGCCAATGACTGGCCATCCAAAGTAAGGCAGGAACTTGGCTCACGGTTGTTCTTAATGTCCTGTTCGTGACTCGTCTTCACTTCGTTTGTGGTCTCGGCTCTCCCCACAGGATGCTTTCATTGCGCAGGTCCTGGTTTCGTTAAGTTTCCGCCCCGCCCAGTGGTGGTTTTCTCCTCTGGTGGATTCACCTTTCGGAGTTCAGCAGGGGTGTTGATTTTAAGGAGCAAAGAAAGCCGTGGGGGATATGTAGGCGGAATTTTTAAAATTGGTCAAAAGAGATTTATATGAAACTATAATTGGTCTTAATTGGAAAATTATTTATTTCGATTCTCTTACTCTTTGGCGAATGTTGTTTGTTGCTTCTTTTAATTGTAATGTTTTTTTTTTCATTTAATATTTTAATTTCATTAATTTGCCTTGCGTTTTAATAAATTGCTTAATTTCTTTATATTTCTAGTTTTTTGTGATTTTCTGTAAGCCCTGACCAAATAAGCGTTTGTAAACCGCAAGGATATCAAGGAGCAGTATCAGCAAACCAGACTGCTTTCAAAGACAATGGACAGAAGGATATAAATGTCCTTGGAGTGCAAGCAGTTAAAGCAGTGCGATTATAGGACAAGCGAACGGAAGTCATTTGAAAAAAAACTAGTTAAAAATTATCATAAAATATAAGAGGCTGTCCCTATAAATATATGCTATGAGCATATAAGAGTAATCAGTATAAGAAAAACCCCAGGACCTCAAGCAGTTCAAACGTCCCATACAAAATTGTCATACAATATAAGAGCCTGTCCCTATAAATAGATGCTAAGAGAATATAAGAGCAGTCAGTATAGGAAAAACCCCAGGACATCAAGCAGTTCAAAACTGTCATACAATATTAGAGCCTGGACTTATAAGTATAAGGCAGCTAGGAGCAGCAGGTATAAGAAAAACCCCAGGACCTAAAGCAGTTTAATATAAGGCACTATCCTTATAAGACTTATGTTTTCGTTGTCATAACCCACAAGTCCTTCTGGCAAGCTCGTTTCACCAGAGGGCGTCGAGTAAAAAGCTCACAGTGAAACCTCTCTTAACCTATGAACTCTCTCTAAGGAAATCCTTAAAACTATATAAGAGCAAGTGGTTTATTCTCCCCAATTAATACTGTACTTTTCGACCAATTTGCAGAAGAGAATTAATGGGCGTCTGGGCGAGCGATAACATGAGGGATGATTGGCCTGTGTGTTGTGGCTCTGGACTCTTTCGGTTGGACTCCGTCTTATCAGACGCGCGTGGATGCTGCTCGGATGCAGACGTCTCGAATCAGCTGGCAAGGCGACGCGTAGTGAACGAGAACCGAGACAGCCTGCGGCCAGGCTTTCTCACCTGTGAAAATTAATCGCATCCTCAATTAACAATCACACGGTAACCGCTGACAGGTGTTGCAGGTGCGATGCCAGCGACTGGCGAGGTCGCAGCCAAATTCAGAGGCCAGTGGCGACGATGACAACTGAGTGGGTGAACTTATGCGAAGACTCGAAAATATATGCACACGCCAGTATACATACAGACGGAGCGAAGGCAAATCTGCTTTTAGGTCACACAAAAGGCTCTCGCAGCAGCAGCAGCAACAGAGCCATCAACAGGAGCAACAGTAGCAGCAGCAGCAAAGGAATTCCAAGAAAGAACCAACAAGTAAGCCAACAAATGCGGCCCCAGGACAAACTGAGACCTGATTTGGGATATATTATATGTGTGGCATACTCCCCTGAAATTCCCAGACCTGTAGGATTAAAGGTGAACTGAACCGCACAGCTACCTTTTAATTAAATAATTCATAAAGTCAATAAACTGTTTAATTAAAGGAAACAAAAAGCCAAACTTGGCTTGTAAATTAATAAGCTGTGAAAGAAGTCGATTTTAATATGAATTTAGTACCAGGAATTCCTTAAAACAAATATATTTTTGTAAATATTCTTTTAAATTTTTATTGGTTTAAAACAAGGTGTTGTGTGTAGGCAGTGTCACGCTTAAACCATCATTAAATACATAAAACCTTGCAAATAGTTCAAGCGACAGTCGCAGGCATGTTGTTAAAATATTCATGAAATGCAAATGTGTTGCATTTATTTAGCATTAATTTTTTATGACTAATGGCCATGGGTTGCAGTGTTTTTAAAAGTGTTTTACAGGCTGCAAAATTCCTAAAGAGTGAAACTGGGATGCATTTTTAATTATTTCTAAATATAAAAGTAAAAAAGAAATACAAATATTTTAAGTTTGCAAAGCGACGAAATTAAACAAAAAAAAACAAAATAGTTTCTGGATTAGTATTCTTTTAAAGATGTTTGGCTACATATCAATATATTAATTTATTTTATTTATTAGAAAAATTATGTCTTTAAAATAGCTCTTTAAAAGCACCAATATGAACCTGAATTTGAATTGCAAAACATTTTTAATAAATTTTTAATAGGCTTCTTTTTAGACCTTTTTCGACATTAAACACAAAAATAAAGCACCTCAAATATCTCCTATTTCGGGTCAGATTTTGTTACCAAAGTTAGCTTTTGAAAAAAATCCTCCAATTCCTCTGCAATTAGCCCAAAAGCCAGCTGATGACTGCTGTACAAGACTATATTTAGCCAGCTGGGATTCATGATTCTTGAGTCTTGAGCCAAGCGTGTCAAGCACCGGCACTTGGCCAAAGCTGAGGACAGAGGACGCAGGACGCATTGTAAGCCTTGTTATCGGACTTACGCCTGTCGTCCGGGAGCGTGCGTTTTGTTTGGCTTTAATTGCGGCTTTAGCCGACTCTGGGTGGCGGCGGTGGCCCTTGAAGGAGTGTCGTTGTTGTCCCTCCATTCTTCTCGCCATTCTTTAGGCCCCGTCACGCGGTTGTCAGGCCGCTTCAGCTATTCTCGGCGCTGGCATTGTGCCTTGTATTTTAATTGTTCAGCACTCGGAGCCTGCACCGGGGCGGCTCTGTCCACCGCCGCCAGCTCATGAATCCTCCGGATGAATCCGTCACCGCCGGAATCCTGCCACCTACTTCTGCAAACAGCCCTGAGCACGCATGATGTTGGCTGCTGCTGGGTGACCTTCCAGGGACAACAGGTGGGGGAGGTGAGATTGTCGAACGTTGAGAGAGGAGAATGTGGAAAATGTTATGTTTTGCATTGAAACTGGTCTATGTACTTGGCTCAAACCCAACGTTTTTTGTGGTCACATTACCACTGATTTATAGTAATGGCGCAGGAGTTCTTTTTATGAATGTTTTCTGGTTTAAATGTTATTGTTGGCTGTAGTTTATAGGTTCATATATTCCTTTTTTATCATTTTGAAAAGTTTACTAGATTTATTTAATTTAGTCAAATTGCAATCGCTATTCATTAAAAAATATAAGCATCCTTTTAAGTTAAACCTTTAAAATGCAAATTATATTTATTTAAGCGATTAAAATTAATTATTTTAACACCTTTAGAAGCTCGAATAATAAGTTTAAAATCTCCAAATTTGAATGTATTGGTCACAATTTGTTTAACAATTTTATTCGAAGAAATAAACACATTTTATTTTATAATAATTTTCGTAACAAAAACTCTTATTTCTAAATAATAAACATATATAGCTTATTAATTTAAATATCAAATAATGTACATATCTAATCTCCGTTTAAATAAAATAAATATTGTTCCCAATTCACCACATTTTTCCCCTCTTTTCCAGAATCAAAATTAGATGATATCCATTCCAATCATAAGAAATTGAGGAGCTCTCGCCATGCCATCCCGTCGCTCCGGTGGCGGTGGCACCACCAAGAGGAAACATTCGCTAGGCAACCTGCGGCGGGCACATCCTGCCTCAGGTGCCACCTGGAATGTGCAGGTGGTGCGAGGCAAAATGTCCTCGAAGTGCCTGTGGCATGCCTGTCGAGCACTGATCCTGGGACTCACCCTAATGCTGCTCGGTGCCGGAATGGCCACCTTGGGCTACTATGCAGACCATCTCTCGATGGGCTCAGAAATCAGAGGCAATGTCACGGTGCGCGTAAAGAACGACCTGAAGGGCTTTCATCTGAATAACTTCGCCTATGTGGGTCCCATTGTCATGGGTTTTGGTGGCTTCATTGTCGTTGCCTCCTGTGTGATGACCTTCGAGGCCAGGGACTCCGCAGCCAAAGTGGTTCCAGCACGCCTGAGAGCCGGAGGAGGCGGCAGTAACAAGAATCCCTCGAGGAGCAACCAGGGAAGCTCTGCATCGCAGCGACGCGGGATGGGTGAGCATTGCCAGAGGATAGAAAATAATTCGAATAATATTTTATCATATTTGATGTTACCCCTAAAAGGTGCCCAGTATCAGTCCTCTCGTTGGGATCAGCACTTTGGAGTGTTCCGATCTTCACCCGGCGACGGCCACCAGCAGCCTCAGTCGGCCGGCATTTCGGCCACGCATCCACACCCGCATCCTCACCAGCAGCAGCCCTTCGACCGGGAGGCTCTCACCGCCGAGCTGGTCAAGTTCTCCAGATCACTCAGGTATAATCCACGGGAGGGATGGGGCAGGGGAGATCACCACATATGGGCAATAACATTTTGTATAAAATTTGTATAAATTCACTTATCCAATTGGCTATTTCTCGCTCTTCCCGCCCGCTTATCGCTTTTATCTGAATCTGAATCCGATATCCGCATCCGCATCCCGCTTCCGTCACCATCAGCGCCTCCACTCGCTTCTGCCCGCAGTGGCGCCGCCTCTCGGGGGCCGGCTCCGCTCCGGATCTGTCCGGCGGCGGCGGTGCTCCCGCTCCCGCTCATGCTCATGACAACACCACCACCCACCACAATTCCACCATCACAGCCACCATAGCCAACGCCACTAATTACTACAATTTGCTCTCACTGAACAACCGCCTGTCGCCGCTGGAATGGGAACTGTATTGCTCGCATCGTCGTCATCGCCACCATCATCGCCACTCGCATCACTCACACTCGCACAAATCCTCGAGCAGCAGTGTGCGCCGCGTGCGTCAGATGCGACCCAGTTCGGGCTCGGGATCGGGCTCGAATGCCGCCGGAGGGGGAGCTGGCTCCTCCTCGTCGGCCAGAATCATAAGCAACTCCTCCAGCCTGATCCAACGAGCCACCAGGGAGTGCTCCCTGTTGCAGCCACCGGCTGCGGGTCGCGTCTACTGGCAGGCCTCCTCCTTTGATGGCGGCAGTGGTCCGCCGCTGGTGGGTATAAGCTCGGGGGCGGAGAAGCGCAGCGAGCGGAACAAGCGCTCGGATACGGCCAAGAGGCATGTGCTCGCCCGCCAGAGACCCATCGAGCAGGAGGAGGCACGCGATCACAGTCGCAGTCCATTGGGACACAGGCGGTGAGTTTGTGATGAAAACGAAATACAAATTTACATAAATTTTTCCATTTAAATACTTAATTTAAAATCTCTCATTATTCCTGAAATTCTTAAATTTTTGAAATATTTTTTAAGCATTCATTAAGTGGTTTCATTCTGTCAATGTCTCTAGAAACTCAACCATGTCGGACTCCTCGTATAGCGGCCGCTGGACGGCTCGCTGTGCGTCAATCGCCAGTCGTACCTCCAGCATTGAATCGCGCCGTGTCCAAGTGGATCTTCACAGTCCCGAGGTGATGCCCAAGTCAATTCTGCGTTCGCCCAAACGATACAGTAGCGGCCCCTCGGCCACGCCCTCCGTGGACAGAGAATTTCGGTAAGAAAATGTTAAATTTTTTAATAAATATTCTAATTCGAATAACTGAATCCAATTTTCCCGCAACAGAAGCCAGCTATCGGTGTGTTCTGAGCCTCCACCGCCAGTGCGTCAGCTATCGGGACAGTCGAGCATGGAGCCCGCAGTACCAGAGGAGTGTCTGGACCAGCAGCCAGAGGAGCAGCTGGAGTCACCACAGCCCAAGAACTCCTACGAGGAGATTACCGAATTGCAACATCACACGAGCAGTTTGCCGCCAAAAAAGGCCCGCCCGGGGTTCCTGCCCCTGGCAACTGCCCGCAGCGAACAGGAGGAGGATCCGAAGCCAGCGGCTGCTCCGCTCTACCGGAGCAACAGCTCCCGCCAGTTCTACAGGCCCAAGAAGGGAGTGCCCAACGAGCGGGATGATTCAGTGTTCTACATACGATCCATGGAACGAGGATTGGCCGGAGCTGGAGCTGGCGGGAGCGCGGATGAGCAGATGTACGACTCCCTGCGAGTCATTAACGAGAGGAGAACCACTCTGTTGAAGGCGGACTCACAGAGCTCGCTGGGATCGGCGGAACGTAAGCTGAGCAGCTTTTCTCTGAAAATGCCAGAGATAACGGAGCGGGAAAACTCTATTGAAATCGATGCTGAGGAACCACCACCTCCTCCTCCTCCTCCTCCACCACCGCCGCCGCCGGTTCCTAAACCCGCTGACTCAACAGCAGATATCGAGCTTGGAGAAATCGATGACGACGATGATCCCTAGGAGCGAATGGATGTTAACCCTTTATAGCGTTTAACCAGCAGCCATCGACAATTACTTTAGCAACTCGATTAATGTTTGTATATGTATTTTTGTGCGTGTGCGTGTCGTTTATTTTTATAACCCCTAGATCGTACCTAGATAAGTGTTATATTTACATGCATATACATATAATATATTACAGCGATAATCCCTGCGTTGCCTCGGGCCTAAGCAATGAACTAACGAATCTTCAACGATGTCTATTAACTCGATTAACTAACTGATGTTATACTGTACAAATACCGGCAGTTGCGATCGAAATGATTATATTTCTAAGGATGTTTTGCAGTTAAACTCATGAGAGTTATATTTCTTTTCACATATCCTATCATCCTGTAAATCTAGTGTTTCAAATTATTTTATATTATTTATTTGGATCGCAGCTGTCAGCACTAGTCTTCCTATTGTTAGAATATATGATATATCATGCTGTTATTACTGGGCCCTGGATCTGGTGGCCATATCATTGTTATCAATACTACATACTATATATTTATCAGCTACTGTTAAATGCTAGACTACAAGATGCGATCTAATAATGAAGGCGAGGCCGAATACATACCATGCTTGCGTATACCCTGTAAAAAGTACAATCAGCTTATATTAAAGACTGATTAGGGAAATTGTTTACAAATTGGTCGACAGCGAAATGAAAAATATGAGCAATGAAAAGCTACGAAATCTGGCATCGGAACACGGATTATGTTCGATACACATATAATTACAGGTGAGGCCACAGAAATCTCGTATGATTTTAAATCCATTTGCAATGAAATAATTCTCAGAGATTTCTGCAGGACCCCCAAGACTCTTTATGCTCTTAGTGTTACACCCAATACATTACAAGTACCTATACGATTATATATCTGAGTGTTTATTTTTAAGCAATTACAACGTTTCTTGTTCCATAAGTGTTAAAACAGCTACGAGCATTCAAAATGATGGAGTTAGTTGTAATGGAAAGCCCTGTTGATGTGCAGCGAATTTTTGTAATAATGTTCATTGCATAATTAATATTGCATAAATAAAAGCAAACAATGTGTGTCTAATATTTGAAAATGTATTTGCTTTAATAACATGAAATTTCGTCCATTTCTCTACTTAAATGTTGGCGCTATTTGGCTGCTGGCCAGATTGTTTTACACATTTCCTCCTGTGGTATCGATAATATTGTGGCACCGATTTCGATATATCTGCTTGACGTCCCTATAGCTGTTATCGATAGTGCCATACATGTTTTGACAGCACTAGTTTTTCGGCCGAAAAATAAAGAACAATAAAACGTTTGTGGCCCGCAAAAAAACGGATCGGATCGGATCGCAGCCAGCCTACTGAGAGTGCAGCGTGGTGTCCTCTCACCTGTAACCTGTGACCCCCCCGCCCCCGTGAGCGTGAGTGTGTGCAGCAGTGTTAATTGGAGCAGCCTAGGCAGCGTGTAAAAGTTGCGGAATTATCGTGGCAAAGAGTGTGTAGTGCGAGCGAGAGGGGAAGAAAGGGAGGCATTGAGAGCGAGTGAGGAACGTCCGTCCAGCAGTCGCCGCAATTGCCGCACGCATAAAATATGATCAAATTGCGAAAACGAAATTGATTTCAATTGGCGACTCAACAAAGGTACGTTCGATAAAGGCCCCCGCCGCCACTGCCGCTCCATCACCTCCTTCGCCCCGCTGCCGCTCTCCACCTCTCAGTGAAATTCCTCAGCGTTCGCCGCTCTCTTGCCTCAACGTGTTCTTTTCGGTCGCCATTGGACGTTGAATCCGATTCCCGGTCTGGCATTTACATAAAGCCGCGGCCTGCTCCAATTGCAATTCATTTTTGTATTTAACCGAAATCCTCCTCAGACTGCGGCCTTTTCCCACTTTCCGAGCAAAAGTTATTTTCCAATTTTTTTAACTGCCCTGCAGCGGTGTGCGTGCGGCGGTGCGTATGTGTGTGTGTTGTGTTCGGCAGAGATGAGTAATTTTTAAGTTGGAGCGACAGTGACAGATGCCGCAATTGGCTCTACTAAAAATAAAAAGTGTCAGTAAAAGCACTAAAACGAGTTCGTGGCCGCCTTTGGTGGGTCGTAAATTAGAGTTTTCCCGGTAAACAAAGCCAACAAATCGGCAAATTAGGCCTTTGAACCTGTTACATTCGTGACAGATATTCGTGACCCGGCGAAAAATAATCATCTACTCATCTCTAGCGGGCGGCTTACTTTCGGCGTGTGGCACACAGAAAAATTGGACAGAAAAACACTGCCTCTTGCAACCGCCTGGCGCTTTTTTGTTTTGATTAATTTGGAATTTTATGATGTGTCTGGTTTTTACCCCACCTCACGGCCGTCTGCCTCTCCCCGTCCCGTTCTCTCTGTTTATTTGAATTTCTTATTACATGGGCACAGCTGTGCAGCGTTGCCAGATCGCTGGCGGCAAAGGTTCCGGCTGTGGCACGCGGAGTGGCGTGAATTGAAAATGAATGAAAAGAATCTTAATTGCAAATTACTTGCGTCTGAAATAGAGAAATTGTATCCTACGCATCCGAGATGCTAATAATCTTACTTGATATTCAAATTATTTTGCGGGTTTTCGGTTCGTTCGAAAGAAGAAGACTGCCTTGTGTGCTTCCAGGGATTTCATTTTCGGGTACTTACGTTTTTTTTACGCAGTTTTAAATTCTGTATTTGTTTTAAAACCGAACTTTCTTTACAAAAGTGCAACTTTTGAGAATATTCAGAAAAATCTTGGCACTAAATGTCTCTTGTAGAAAGAAATTATTGTTAATAATATAATTGTATGTCTGATTTTTATATAACTATAGTTAATCTTTTAATTATTAGTTTATAAAAGTGTACTTTAATGGTTATTATCTCTCCCCGAACAGCAAACGCAAGTTCAATGTTTGGCGCCCGCTGCGACTCTTGAGATTCGTTTAAGCCACCAATACCAACCAATCAGGACTTAGCCAAGTTCCGCACTGAGGCTTTTTGGCCATGGCGCAGCAAACGCAGCCGCAGCAGCAGCAGGCGGCGCCGCCGTCATCAGCGTCGACGTCGACACCGGCCTCCGCGGCAGCTGGCTCTGGAGGATCGGCTGGAGGAGGGCCTGGTGGCGGTGCCGTCACGCCCATTTCAACGCCGTCGACGCCACAGCCGACGCCAGGCGGAAACAGCAACAATAATAACAACAGCAACACCGGCACGCTGGTTTCGCCTTCGGGAAACAACAATCTAATGACACCCGTTCAGGCCTTCACTCCAGCCGGACAGCCTCTGTTTAATCCTCACCTTTACATGCCCCAGCATGGACATCCGCATACAGGAAATCCGTACCAGGCGATGATCCAGACGCAACCTCCCAATGTGTTTGTGAACAACGTCACTGCCAATGTGAATCTGCATGGCTGGTCGCACACGGTGCCCACATATTTGCCTGGAGGAGTACAATCCCACTACATCGGTCATGGAGACATGCCCCAAGACCAGGTGCGTAGTAGAACTCACTTTATGAACTTTATCCCGCTTATATTTATCATGTGATTTCCTTTAGGGCAACGCCCTGATGCCGCAGCACCTGCAGCCTTTGCCTATGAACCTGGCTCCCCAAGGTGGATCCCCCAATCTTCACACTCCGGGAATGGGCGGACGGGGACGAGGAGGACGCGGAGGGCGTCCTCGCGGCGGCGGTAGCATGCGCCGCAACGATTACCATGCACCACGTCATATCCAGCAGCAGCAGCAACAAATAGTTACCCTGCCACCGCAGCAATTGCCACCGCCGGATGGTGCGCCCGGATCTAATCCTGGCCTGCAGCTCCAGCCTGACCAGATGGGTCAGCCACTGCAGGCCCCGCCGGAGGCACAGATGCAGCCCCTGTCATACTATCCCCATGCTCCACCGCATGCTTATGCCTACGGGCCGTATCCCACGCCTTATTTTACGCCACAGCATGCCCAACTGCAGCCTCCGCCAAATCCTGCGGCGGCCGCTGCGGCCCAGCAGGCGACCGGGACGCCAGTGTATATATCTCCGGTGTTGTACAATCCAGCTCAGATATACAACTGCATGTACTACCCGCCCGTTTTGCAGCCGGCGGAATACCAGTACTTACCGGAAGATGTCCAGGCCGGAGTGGCAGTGGATGAGCGTGTCCAGCAGCCGGAAGGAGTTATTCCTCAGATCTGGCACTCGGCTCCCATGTATGCCGAAGAATACGCCGAAGTGCTCCAACAACAGCAGCAACAGGTGGCCGGCCATCCCAATGGCGGAGTTCCCAATGTGGGCGATGAACTGAATCACAACAGCTCCTCGGTGCCCTCGTCGGAAACGTCCAGCATGCTCAGTCCGAATTACCCCATCTATGATCCGCAAATTCACGAGATGCAGCACCAAATGAACGTCATGCAGATCTACGAAGATGGTCAGATGGCTATACAGCCGATGCATCCAGGAGCGGGCCCCGTGCAGCAGGTAAGTGATGATGCCATGCAAGAAGGTCAACTTGGGTTTATTACAGATTTAAAAATGAAATCTTAAAGAAAGTTGTATATAAAAACCAAAGCTGCCTTGATGTTGAATCAAATTACTTGAAAATTATTTTCCGTTTTTATGACAGTACGACGAGGAGCTCGTCGAGTGCGGAGCCCCTCCACCCGGAGCTATTCCGGTGACCTGGACTGCTGCGATGCCAATACCAGCGGATGGTGCCCAGCCAGCATTGCTGCCACATCCGCCGCATCATATCCTGCAGCAGCCATCGCCTGTGTTAATCGAACAGCCGCCTCAGCTTGTGCCGGTTGCGCCTACACAGGAACAGGCACCGACACAGACACCGACACCTACAAATCCACAACATCAGCCGCTTCAGGAGCAAATGGGTAAGTGATGTTGCACAATATTGATTAGTAATCCATTTGGAAATTGGTCCGATACATGGGAATTGACTGCATTATTCGTGCTGAGTTGCACTCTGACTAGCTTCCCCCTTTATTGTCACTATTTTTTGCGTATAATCTCATTTTACTTGATGCCTGTTGATAAGAATTAATTATTCATCGAAGTGAATAGCATTTCCAACGAGTAGTTCGACTTTAAGCATCGGTTGGGTTATTTGTATAATTATTATAATAATTTTACCCCCGTGAGTGAACCTTTTTTAATACTTTTTATACGCTTAGTCTTTCAACTATAATAATTTTGAATTAATTTAATAGGCAACTAGAGAAGCTGGAGTTTTTTCAGATATACACCAAACCTTAATCAATAACTGTTCTTAGCCGATTTCCATATTTGCACCTTTAGATTACAGCTATACCTGGTTCTTGGAATTATTGCTGCAAATGTGAATACTGAAAGGCCCCTTGTGTGTATTTAATTTTTAAATTTAGGGGTATATATTTTAGGAAAGAATTGCTACCATTATTTAAATATTGAAATATAAATTTCCTTATCTTCTTCCATACTTATTGTTAAGAGATTCTCTCGCCTGTAACTAATTTGTTTGATATCAGACTAGTTTGATGCTCTTTCGATGGGTATTTTCTTTAGTTACTACGAATTTCCAAGTACATTTTTATTCTCTGCAGTAAAGTTTATTTATCTTGTTATTGTTTTGAACGCCGAGTCAACGACTGCTCCCAAGATAATCGAAAACCAAGACAGTTTGTGGACTTTTAACCGGCATTGCGACCAGAGTATCTCAGTTTCGTGTTTCTATATGCTTACTTAATGCCATTTTTCATGTTGTGTTTTGGAATTTGTTATGGCATGCCTCCGATACCGCTTCGCCTAGCTGTCGTGTTTATTTGCAATTTCTGCTTACTTTGGCCTTTCCACACTCTCTTTTTCTATATATATATATACATATATTCTGTATATTCGCCACTCTTCTCAGGTGTTGTCACATGATATTCGAATGGAACAACAGTCTCGGGGGTAACAACGTTGATGTCAACAAATTTTGCTATAGTTTCTGGGTCTTAATTATTTGGACGGATGGACAGAATGAATGCCTGTTGCCAGGCAGCTAGCTGCAATTGTTTTTGGGGGCTTGGATTTAGGATTTTGGGTGTCGGGTGTTATACCCTCGAGCCTCCTCCAACAGGTGTTGACCACTTTGTTGTGTCCCCCCATAAGGGAACCCCCCACTCACTCGAACCACTCTCTAATCAGCAGCAGCACAAGTGGCTTCCGTCCAGTCCGTCTCTTTCTTGTTATTATTTTTGTTTGCCTGTTTTGTTTGCTAAATGTGTGTGTGCCTGTGTGCCATTGTTCACGCTTATCAATAGACAGTCCAACTAGAAGTAGGCGTTTCGTCCACTTGCATACTAATCGTAATTGAGTGTGTCATGAGGCTTTGGATTCATGGAAGGACAGGGATTCTAAGCCAAGAGGCCGGTCAAATGAAGCTCGTTCTTAATTGCTAGACAAAGGCTAAACTGGGAAAACAATAGGGTATTAAATTTATATTTAATAGTGGTTAGATTTTAGCAATATAAAAATTTTTATTTATGGAAAGTAAATTATAAATAAAAGTTTATTTTATATCCAACTAGAAATTGAAATCGAAACCAAATGTATATTATTTATACATAAAAAGGTTTAATTTTTGAACTTATGTTTATATTTGGTTAGGAAAGATTGATTATGCTGAGGAATAGAAAAGAATGATTGATTGGCTTTTAATTCATTTAAAGAATGAGTTAATCTTTGGCCTTTTGAAAGGATATATAATAAAGTCCAATTGTAACAAGGGAATATCAATTACATATTTGGCTGCATAATTACTTTTTAATTTTCTCTGGTTTATATTTGAATTTATTTGAATGATTAGTATTGTTATATCAAAGTTGAATATCACAGACAAATCGTTGATTTATGGGAGTAGTACCCAAAGTTCTTAAGAATCTTTGTTCGAACTACAAATAACTGCAATTAAATTGATTTATGGCACTGTTTTAATAATATTTTTATGACCACTGCTGTTTAAATGCACATGGCACGACGTCTCTAAAGTTCACAAGTATCGAAGGAGGTTCGATTGCTTTCCAGTTGCTGTAATACCTGTATTGTCGGTGTCTGGGGGCTGTGTTGAACGAGCTTCGTCTGGTCGGAGAGGTTTTCTTTTATTGGTGTTTTCGCAGCACTTGGGCATTCGTAAATAAATTCTTTATATATATAGCGGGCGATAGCAGGCAAGTGTTTGTCCACAGACTAGATTGATAGCTGATATCGCCGCCACAATTAGTAATGTTGGCTAAGTGTGGCGGCCTAAACTCCCTCGAGGCCCATTGATTAGGCTAATCATTTTGGGGCGGAGGGTTTTCGAGTAAGCACCATGATCTGATTTCCCAGTGGCCCGCGACATCGAAGGTGGGCTTCAAATTTGGTTGATAAGCGCAATATTTTAAGTCCAAGGAGAACCATTGATCGATGGTTTTTAGAGCGCCTAACGCTGCTCCCCCTGGGAGATTATAAATGTGCTAAAGGTATTCACGAGTTCTCTCTTGATAAACCATAAGTACTTATTCCGGTTTTCACTCATTTGGCTGCCGGCGAAATCCAATGTTGTTTGGGTAAAGCCTTGAATCAATTATTTCTTTTGATAAGCCTTTAATTAAATTTAATTTAAATAATTTAATTCACCCCCACTAAATACAAACACCGTTGTCTTTATAATTTTTAAAATGTATGGCAATTTTGTATTTATTACTATTCTTCTGGCTGCTTTCTTCATTCCTTCAACACTTATTGTTCTAAATGTTACTTTTGATGTGTTTCCCACTCGTTCCCTTCAGTTGCTGTTGTTGCCTTGTCCTTATGCGTAAAACAGATTTAGAATATTGTTTGTGGTTTATATATATATATATTATCATTTATACTGTTTAATTAGTTTTAGCCGCGTGAACAATTTCGTTTGTATAGAACTGCACTTGCTTTTGCTGTATTGCTTATGGTTCGTAGCCACTACGCTATATATATTTATATATCGATTTGGATAGTTTAAAAAACAGACACACACAAGCCTTAAAAATTCATGTTGTTCTCTTGGTTGTTTTTATTTTCTGTTGCTGGACTTTAGTTTAGTATTTAGTAACTTACACGAAAATGAGCCGTAAATTTGTATTTTGAGTTTGCCACCTAAATGATTAGTGTAAAATTGAAAACAATTTTAGTTCTTAATGCGTTTTTTTTTTTGTGTCGCTTCGCTTTCCCTTTAATATAGTTTGTGTAGCGTTCAACTTTCCTTACAAAATATACAATTTATTAGTTTTGCCATAGTTGCTCTGCCGCTTTTAAGTTGTTTGGGGCCACTTCCTCCGATTCTCTTTCCTATTTTTCTACGGTTTACAGTTTACACAGACGCTATATATCGCTAATTTATGACACATTTATAAGACCTGGCCAACAACTATTTGGTAGTAGTACGTACACAATAAGTTTTTAATAGTAATAATAATGGTAATCATAGTAATCGTAGGGCTTTAACAAACAAATAATAATTACAATAATAGAAGTTACTTTACAATATTTAGTGTTTGCTGTATAACAGTTGCAATCTACAAAAAACGATCTGTATCAGTTTTCGATCGGTAATTTATGAGCGTAGTATAGTTTATATATAGCCGAAGGTTGATTTCTCTATCTTATCGCAAGCTAAGCTGAGTTCTCCTGGTAGAAAAGTTCGATTTCCTCATCTCCATCTTGTCCTCCGCCGGCGTTGCCTAGGCTTAAAGGTATATATGTGGTGCGGCGGAGTATATATATATGTATATATATCCGCCTGCTTTTCCTCTGCTTTTGTATATAGGTGCGCTCGATCTGTGATCATCTCATCCTCTTCATCTGCTGTATAAGTAAATAGAAAAATATCTCGCCGGATCTTGAGCCCCCCTCCCCCGCAATGACCCATAAATTCATCTTCATCATTAACATATTCTCACACTGATCCAGCTGATCCCGTTTAGAGCTTTGATTCATTCGTTTTCTGGGGGAACTGGGGGTGTCCCTCCTCCTGCTGCGGACTCGCCAGCGTTTTGATGATCTTGGGCACAATGGTGATGGGCTGGTCCTCGTCGTCCTCGGCATCTTCGCCCTGCTCCTCGTCGATGGGCGTCAGAGTCTCTACATGCACTGGCGTCTCCTCGGCGGGGCTGCATCGCTTTAGGCAAGGAGCCAGGAAACTGGTTATCGTGGAGATGGCGAACAGAGCACCGGCCATGTAGAAGGGCAGGTCATAGGTGTGCGTCATATCGTAGATGGCGCCTGCCAGAGGCGTTCCAATAAGGGCGGCAAATCCTCTGAACAGGATCAGCAGTCCAAAGGCATTTGTGAGCTTGTCCAGGCCGAGAAGGTCGACCAGGATAATTGACGTCAGCGAGATGTATCCCGATATGGCCAGTCCGAAGAATATGGACATGGTGATGTAGGCCGCGTAGCTGTAGCACAGGGGCGTCAGGGTAACCGCAATGGTGGATACCAGGAGGCAGCAATTGTTAAGCAGCAGCGAGTTGACCTGCGGCAAATCCGCCACCCAGCCGCAGAACACACGGCCCACGGTGTTGGTGATGCCAATGATGGACAGCAGCATCGCAGCATCGTTCTTCTGGATATTATGCTCCTTGGCCGCATCGACCAGGTAGACGAAGGGTACATATAGGCCGGCCATTCCAAAGATATTCGAGACTCCGATTAGCATGAATACGGGGTCCTTTAGCAGGCTCACATCCAGCATGGTGTTGACAACGGATTTCACGGAATCGGGGATGCCCAGGCAGGGGCACAGATCGTACTCCTCGCGATGCTTCTCGGCCTCGGCCAAGGGATCTAGTTTGGCCACACTCTGCATGCTCTTCTCGTATTTGGTTAGCGATAGCACTGAATTCCTGTAGTTGGTCAGCGATTTCTGGGACTGATACTGCGGGAGGTTGGTCACGGAACCAGAGTAGAAGATATCCTTGCGCGACATGGGACGCACCATTTTTCCGCTGCTGCCCGACTGGCTGCCTCCCTGCCTCTGCGAGAGCGACAGCTTGGAGGAGACGAAATCTCCGCCAGCACCAGCCTCCAAGTCACCCCTCGAGGAAGCCCTAATGGCAGCCAACGAGGGTTGATACCGTTCCGATGCTGAGGTCTTCCTCACCCGGCTGAACGATGGCACGGAGCCGTTTTTGGGCAAGCTCTGATGGTCGCCGGCCAGGAAAGCGGGCTGCGAGGCATTCCGCGTCATTGCATCCTGCGAGTGATACGGGCTGTTCTCCGACTCTGAAGCTCTGTGCTGCCGACGTCCGCCGCCGGCTGCAGATCTGGCGGATAATTGGCCGTTGCTGTCGCCGTTAGGCGGCGACTGAGCACCATTCTGCTGATGCACGTCGACCACTTTGGACTCGGTGATGGTGGGCAGCGTAGACACGGGATGGAGGCCACCGCCTCCGGCCTGTTGAGCCAGTAGCTCCAGATTTAAGCTAGAATGGACACCGGGATCCGCGTTCAGAGGCATCTTTAGCTTGCGCTCCATGGTTCCATCCGGCAGCTGCACCATAAAGTGAGAGCCCGCAAAGGAGCCGCGTTCCAGTTGCAGCTGCTTCTCCTCGTACATCCGCTGCATCAAGGGCTTCACCTTCTTCTTCTTGGGATAGGTCAGGGGACGCATCATGGCACCAAAGATGGCACAGTTGAGAATCAAACCCGCAAAGATAAGCAGGGCGTTCTTCCAGCCGTACTCCTCCAGCAAATAAGTGGCCAGCGGAGCGAAGGCGAAGGTGCCAAAGCCGGAGCCGCAGACTGCGATGCCTGTGGCCAGACTGCGCTTCGTCTCAAAGTAGTAGCCGACGGCTACCACAGCTGGCAGGTAGATCATGCCGAAGCCAAAGCCGCCCATGAATCCATAGGTGGCCATCAGCATGCTGACGTTGGTGCTGAAGGTACTCAGGACGAAGGCGATGCAGGCGATGATGCTGCCGGCGATACAAACTGCACGGCAGCCATATTTGTTGGCCAGCGCCGAGACGATGGGGCCGGCGCTGAGGTAGACTCCGGACAGGAGGCTGCCCACCCAAGCTACGGTGCCCTTGCCCTCGTGGAAATAGGCCACAAACTCCTCGAGGAAGATGCCGAACGTGTAGGCGATGCCATCGACGATCATGTTGCACATGAAGCTAGCGAAGCAGATGACCCAGCCATAACCGCCGTCCGGCGGCGGTGGCAGCTCCCCGTAGTCGCTCACTTCGTCATCGTCCTCATCCTCATTATCCTGGTTGTCCTCGTCCTCGGGACTCTGCTCGGCGGTGAGCCTGGCCGCCTCCTCGCACGCCAGTTCGCTGTCCGTCCGCTCGAATCGGCGCAGGCGGGCGGAGGAGGCAGAGTTGCTGCCGGCATTGCCGGGATTCGAGGCGTTTACGTCGACCATGGCGCACCGAAAATTACACCTATTTACGGCGAATTAAAGCAGCTCCGGAATTATAATTCGATTTCCCGGGCTCCCTTTTTCGCCCACGAAATTATTTTTTTGCTCCGAACACACGCGGCGGCGGCGGTTGGCAAAGAAGTTGATGTGTGGGTGGAAAAGGACAGAAGGAGGAGGAGGAGAAACGTCCGATTGGCGTCGCTGCCCGCGTGCGAATGCCAAAGCAGCGGAGGAGCAGCAGAGAGCGAGATTCCGCGAGTGGGTCAGATGGGGACGGGGAGAGAGCGTGGGGGGAGAGCGTAGGTTTTATCTTGGCCTCTCACACTTTCATTCACTTGGCTCACTCAATCGCTCTCCGACTGCAATTGTTCTAACTTTGCTTGCTGGCTGCCGCTTCTGCTGCTTTTGTTTGTTTGTGTGTGCGTGCGTGTGCATGTGTCAATTGTTATTGAGTTTTGTCGCCGTTTTTGTTGTTTGTTTTCGTTTTTAAGTTTGATAAATTCACAGACGATAGAGGCGTAGGCAGCCTATTTATTTAAGTAAATATTTAAATGGGCTTACGAGTGTCTAAGAACTCTCTTTGTGCGGAGGCAAACAGTTTGGTTTTGAGTTCCTCCCGTTTGTGCTTTTGGTTTATCGTTACTTTTTCTTTTATTTATCTTTTATTTTTGCATTATTTCCGCTTGGTTTTTTGTGTATTTTTAACTTGCACTTGCAGCTGTGCAGTTGAGGTCACTATAAAATGTTTGTTTTCCTTGCTTTTTCGCTGCCTTTTCCTTGTTTTTTCCGACTGGTGGTGCTTTGTTTTTATTCTGCGTTTTCCCTGCTGCTGACTTTGTTTTTCCCCCCTGTCTTTGCCGTGCCTTTGATTCGTGTGTTTTGTGATTTCCTCAGCTTTTTTTCGGGGGTGCTGTACGTACGAACGTGTATACGTCGTAATTGCGAATGCAATTGTATAATTTCCCGATTTTCAGCTTTGAAATTCGATTGGAGTGCAAGGGGAGGTGGTGGCGAAGGAGGAGGAGCGGGGGGCAGAGTGGTGCGAAGCGTGTGATCGATAAAAGGCGCTCACAAACACACTCACACTCTCGTACACTCGAGCACTTTTCGCTGCAGTTGCATTTCAGCGATTGTCTTTTATATTGTTTTTTTTTATCGAGTGTCCAAATTCTCGGGCAGAGTGACAATCTGCGACTGGATTCCCGATTTACAGTCCGGACTGGACTCCGAATTCCGTCTTTTTAGCCGATTCTCTGTTCTTGACTGCTGCGCCGTTCGCTGCGAAATGAAAATGAAAATTCCTCGTAACCAGTGACTGTTATACGATATACAAAGACAAATTCAAAATTTGTAAAAACAGACAGAACCCGCTCCCAATCTAGCCCCCTTGGTTCTCTCGCTTGCTCTCGTTCTCAGTGCATTTGAAGTTCAAGCTCATAGAGCGCAAGCTCCGCTCTCTTTATCTGCCCCTCTCTGTCACTCTTACTGCTCTGCCACCCAGGGGGTGGTTCTCGCCCCAAACAGCTGATTTGGCCATTGCTGCTTGGGAAACAAAAACAAAGGTTCGAGAGATACAACGAGAGATTTAAAAGCAAACAACCCCGTCTCGGCCCAAAGGGGATTGCCTGTCTTTATCTGACTTTGCTGCTGCTGCTTTTTTTTTATTGTATTTTCCTTTGGAAAAGGAAAGCCAGAAAAACCGGTAACCGCCTGCCACATGGCTATGAGTCTATTGTCTAACTGTTCTACCGTATGCCAGTATCGAAGCATCAAAGAGCGCCGAAACTGTTGCTCTTTACTCGCGATTTAGGTTAAAGGTTAACTATACTTGCCCCCCTGAAGCAAGGAAAGACTTTTACTTTTTAAAAATTCTGGCTCACACACGCACACCGGGCCAACTTTTGCAAATGGTACAGAACTGCCTAGAACTTTAAGATTTAATTTATTATGATGGAAAAGTGAAAGAGTTTTCTCGTTTTTTTTTTAAAGAATTAATGCCCATTTTTATAAAAAAAAAGCTTATAATTCAAAAATTTCGGAACTTGATATTAAACCTTAATATCTTCTTGTAGAACTAATTTCAAATCTTTTATTTTTATTCTTCCAAGTCGTATTTTATCATCAACTCCTTATGAAGTTCGGAGTTTTAGAATATCCACTGTACCTGGTTGTTCGTGTGAAAGCGGTGTTTTCGTCAGCCGCCTTTTAGGCGCCGACAAATTGTATAATCCAGGCATTATCTTAACAGTTGGCTCACATATCCCCAATAAAATGCATTCGACACGCAGCTGATAAGACCGCTCCGCTCCCTTAGATACTCTTTTGGGGGCCGCCAGATACTTTAGTTATTTTGTTTATCAACTGTTTGGTTTTTTGGTTTTTTTTTTGTCGACTGTTGCCAGGCCGTAAAATCGTAAAAAATGTGCTTTTTGTGCTTCGCCTTCTGGTTTATAACAGTTTCTTCTTCGGTTTGGTTAGCACTTGGTTTTATAGTTCACCGAGATACTTCGTTCGAGATACTTCTTGGGGTTCCAAACCCTTGCTCTCTTAGGGTTTCTCTTGCCGGATTTCTCTCTGTCTTTCTCTTTGTGTGTTACCACCAGGGGGAGGGATGTGTGTATGCTGTTCTTCTTCTTCTTCTCGGGCGGTTGGTCAATGTCATTCATAAAAATTCCATGTCAAATGAAGGAAAAAGACGACGAAGAAGAAGACAAGGAACACCATGGCACACATGTACCCCGATATTGTGGGTCAACGTCAGAGGGCGCCACTTTGGCTTCTCTTCCTTTGGATTTCCTTTTTTCTTGTTTTTTTTTTCTCCTCATTTTTTCTAACTCGATTTGTTTGCTCTGTTATTAAAGCATTACGTGGGTCTCAAATGGCCAACGCCTCCTGCAATCTCGTCCAGCAATCTGTGTGCCTGCGAATTACGTTTAACTTCAACTTAAGTTGTAATGTAATTCGAGTGGCGGCTAAACTGTTATACCGCAATGCGTGTGCAGGGTTTGAATTTTCATTAAAAATGCATGGAATACAAAATGGAAAACCGCAGGATATTAGGAAAATGAGCAGCGCAAGCCATCCGATACCCGGCGCGTGGTCGCAGTTGCTGCAATTGAAAGCAGAGATGGGTGGGTGGTAAAATTGGAGGGGCGGAAAATCGTGGGGGGGGAGGGGCTTGGGAAATTCCTAGGGGCGGTAAGCAGGTGTTTTTACGAATTAGTTGCCCCATTTAAAGCAGATTCTGTGCCAAAAAAAATCAAATTCATCCAAGTGGAATGTGGGGGGGAAATAAAAAGGGGAACAAAGCTGATGAAAGGTGCAGAGGGAAAAATAGGGAATAAGTATTAAAATTTTCATACAGAAAATTATTTTGAACTTTAAAAATGTTGTCTATAAGACGCAATAGGTATTAATAATCATAATAGGTTTAAAATCAATGAAAGTGGTATCAAAAATAATCTTTATAATTTAATTATAACAATTTTATAGCATACTTTTTCGACACTTTTGTATTTTGTTTAAAATGTTTTTAATTTCTGCTGAAAAAATTCTTCAAACGTAGCTTAAAAAATATTATAATTTTCTTAAGCTTTTCCTTGACATTTTTGTAACTTTCTAAACAGCTAAAAGTTGCGCTCCCATATAAATACTTGTAAATACTAATTTTTTGTTGTGCACAACTGCTCACTTTGTGTAATGAATAAACTATCCTTGAACTATTGAATCTCTTGTTGAGAGAAAAGAGCAGAAAAGACAGGGCCCATAAAAAGACTTCTCCAGCTGGCCAAGAGCTTTCTTTCTTTCTTTCCTCGTTCCTCGTTCCCAAAAGGTTGAATGAACCAGCGATGACTCTTCAATAATTGCACTGCCACCCCATTTCTACTGCCCCTTTCTTCTGCCGCTCTCGCTTTTCCTACAATCTGCGCTTTCTTTGTTAATGAAAATGAAAATTGCGCATACGTCGTGTTGTGTTGTCAATGCTTTGACGCTCTCGCTTTGTTCCGCTGCTAAGCTATTTTTTTTTTACGCTGACAACGCTTTTCCTTACATATGTAGCTGGCAGACACAAACGTAGATACACAGCGACAGATACAGCTTGTAGAATATTGTGTTTTTATTCAAAATGACGCAGTTTGTCGCTTTGGCTGCTTTACCTTGCTGTTTTTTATTCACGTCCCTGCACAACTTGTTGCGTTGCTTGGTATGCAGCGCCTGTATCTCGGCCTGCCTGCAGCTGTGTCTGTAGCTGTTGTAGCTGAGCCTGGCCTCAGTGCCAGGGCTGTGTATCTGTCAGAAATATGGCGAAGCTTAGTATCTACAGTTGGATTTACCTGAATTAAATTTCTATCTTGAATATAACATTGTATTTCAGTTAGAAAATAAGCTGAAAAATCTATTTTACAATACAAATTTTTGGAAATCCTTTGAAGAAAACTTTATTTTTATTTTTGTAAAGAGTTTACTGTAGAATTTTCCTCCCTGAAGAAATGTATGCTGTTTTCCTTTTTTACTTGTATCTCTCAGAAGTTGGCCTTTATCTCTTCTCGTCCTCCTTAATCTGTTATACGCATTTATATGTTAATGTAGGCGGCAAGCTGTGGTCCTGGTGTGCCAGTGTGTGGGCAACTGGCAAAGGATACATTACAATGCGTGTCCTTGGGCTGCTCAGCTGTCACTTCACCTTAACTTCCTCGTCATCGTCGTCGTCGTCGTCGCACCATCGATGCTTATCAGGTGATGATGCCTTAAAGCCACTTCGAAATAAACCGTCAACAGCCGCCCACTCGTAAATAATTCTGCGATAAGGTGGTGGCGAAACCGTAACCCCATCTATTACCGCCCAAAACTTTATAGTTTGTTTTCCTTCTGCGACGAAGGTCGCTGGCTCTCAGAATTATGCAATTTTCGTTCGCACTCAATTTCACTTATTGTTTTTAGGAGAAGACTCGGCTGTCTGCCATTGTTTGGGCATTACTTATTGTAAATTGACACAAATGAATTCAATTGAATTGCTGCCGCAGCAGCAGTAGCAATAGCAACAATTCGTTTTTGGCCCTGTTGCCAGGCAGCCGGAGACTGTGCTCATTCTCCTTTGTTTTCTGTATTGTTTTGAGTTCCCACAACCTCTTCTGCCTTCAGTGATCCAACGCTTGAGTAGATTACTTATCAATTTCATTGAAGCAACGACGAGGGCAGTAAAAGAGCTGGGGAACACGCTTTGTAATGAGAGAGCAACTCGTTAAATCGCATACGGGTCAGTTCAATCAATAAAGTCCCACATAGCTCGCGTTACGCATACGCCTCGTGCGCCAGAAAGAAAAAAATGAATGCTCTCCTTTTTGAACCTCATCCTGCTGCTTTTCAATTTTCTTTTCTTTAACATGCAAGTTTTGCGTTTAGCAGGGCAGCAAAAAGAACACATTCGTCCTTGAAATTATTTTTTTTATTTTCCTTCATCTAGAGTAGGATGAATATCTTGACTGAAAATTATGGCATTTACCTGCAATATTTATAAAAGCCTATTTTGGGTTTAATAACCTAAATAAAATCATTAAACTTTATGGAAATGCTACGAAAATACTCTTTATTGATAGCTATCATTATTTAACAATTATTTTATTGATAGTTCATAGCTCTAACATACCGAAATTGTTCTTTACAAAGCAAAACATATCCATGGGAAATATAAAAAAGTTTGGGTGACATTTTCACACTATCTATACATGTCATAAATGCATACTCTGCAGTTTTCTTTATACTTACTTCTTTGTTCTCCAAAATAAACTTTAACCGCCGCTCTTTGGTTTGGATTTTTTATTATCATATATAGACGTTCATATGGTATATATGTATATGACTCAGTTCAGAGGACTGATTAACAACTAATCAACAAAATGAATAATGTCAGGGAGAAGGAGAAGGGGCTATAGGCATAGAATTACAATGTTATACATTTAATTGTTGATAATGCGTGATAATTTCTTTGTTTGTCTTTTTGTTTTGAGCAAAAGAGAACTGGAATATGGTTTATAAAAGAACCAAGTGGGGTTTTTCTATATATGTTCATTCTTAAATAAGTCTTCTAAGTTGAACAAGTATTTCTTGTATAAAGCTTTATTTATATTTATTAATCTTCATAGCGTAGGCTTTTTACTTCGAATTAATGTAGTGATAATTAGTTTGTGGTTTTGGTTTTTCATAAATATTCAAGCAAAGAAAGAGCTATTGTTTTTTTTTTTCTTTTAACTGTTGATTCTCTCAATTAAATCCAACGGCCATATCTTGTTTACAATTTGTTGTTCTCTCAGAACGAATCGAAGCTCAATAAGCATAAATTACTCATAGACCGGCGGCGGGTTCTTGTCCCCCCCAGTTTTTCCCCCTTTCGATTTCTGTTGCTAACTAATAAAAAATTGAATAAAATCGCGCGTTCAATAACAGCAACAAATGAATAGCCCACAGGGAGGGGAATGAACACCCGTAAGTGACCCATTTCCATTTGAATGATGATTTTGTGTATCCAAATCAATTGAAGAAACGGGGAAACAATTACAAAATCTCATTTAATATCTGAAATTCTATATATAAACAAACAAATGTGTGTATATGTTTATGTGGTTTAATGAAGTGCAATTCGAGAATGGAAAACAAATTCATTTGAATTAATGAAGCTTGGCGGGGGAATCGTTATATTCAGGCTAGGCGTATAACAGATGAAACCGAAAGCGGAATTATCAAGTTGAGTGGGTTTTCGGTTTGGGAAAACAAGGGGTTAAGGGGAGCATTGAAATTGATTCTATTCTAATGGATTGACATTGTATCCACCCGCTCTCTCTCTTTCTCTCCGGTTGATTTTTCATTTATCATATGGAACGCAGAATAACAAATGGAAATTAAGTACAGTACCGCTTCGTCCGCTTCGTTTAGTTATTATTGTTACCGTGTTCCGTGCCTGACAGTTTCCTTGTTTGCATTGTTGTTGTTGTTGTAGCTGTTGCTGGTGCTGCAGTTAACTTATTGCAATTTACCTGTGCACTCATGTCTGTAATTATCCATCCAACCTTGTGACACTGCCGTCTCTCTCTGTCGAGAATCGTTATGGCAACACGTTCGAAAAGCTGTTGTTATTGCACCCAAACGGACACCCTGGCACAGATTCGCATTACCCCCATTATTTTTTGTTATTTGCAACTATTTGTAATGCATTAATCTCCTCTCCTTTACCTCGACAAATTTCCATACAATATTTGCACTCGATCTGCTCGATTTCAACTATATTTTACATAGTATATATTTATTGAATAATATACGGCACACCACACACTTAGTTCCCGACTTGTTAGTCGCTAATTGAAATTAATTAGCACACTTGGAATTCCTGAGGGGAGTTTGGAGGTAAAGGGAGCTACTGCTCTCATGTTTTATCCCATTGTCATATGATGAGTTTAAACGGGGATTTGCGCTTGCGGCGGGTACTATGTATAGATGATATATCCAACCCGATAAGTGGGCGTTTAGCACCGCCTCTCAATTGCCGAGAGATGGAACACATTGCACGCCCCGCTTCGAGAGCACTTAGTTAGTGCCTCCCCGCTAATTCGCCGCCAAACACTAAACCCTTGTGAGGCGTCCGAATGATATTGTTTAAATATATTCGATATGCCTCCAGTTTTAGCACATTTAAAAACTCGAATAGATATAAATAATTATGATAGAGCAAGTACAGGCAGCCCTGGGAAAGCTGTCTCCCAAATGTGGAATTTGGTTTAGAAAAATTCCCTGTTTCTTTTTTTTTGAAAGGCAAACAACTGTCTCTGGGGTGAGGTCGTTGAACAGGACGTAAGAAAGGTATGTAATATGGATAACATTCAAGGTAGACTTGGATTTGGTAACGGATGTTCTTTATATAAAAATTAAAAGGCTTTAAGGAGAACTCTTTAGGTTGGAATATAATTTTGAAGGGTATTTTTTATGGTACTTTTATTAGATATTTTTCCCGTATTTACATTCCTTTTTCGAATTGTATATATTAATTCCACAGTAAATATATAAAATGATATTTGTATTTCTCATTCATCTTAGCAAATAAGATGACGATTTGTCATCAAAAGTTGTTTATTTATTAACCTTTATTTCGAAAGAAATAAATAAATTCATTTCCAATATTTATATCCATATACAATTGCAATATTTATTCCCAATCCCGATTCCAATATTTTCCCAAGATCTTTGTATAATTAATTAAAGGAGCGATCTGTTTGCATCGCATCTGGAATCACATGCGCTTTGTTGGGTTAACCCTGTTCCGGCAGCTAGCTCCGCATGGAGGGAGCTTCTCTTATCGAGTCGCTTTTATCTCGTGCCCCATATCAGGGTCTCGAGTGCGAAGTTCAAACACCTAGCAACAACAGGGCAATCGAATTGTGATTTAATAACAATTTGCCCCGTAAATAAAGTCTACTACTACTCACTCACATACACACTCTCTCCCAGGGTGTTTCTGCCCCGTGGAGTACTTGAGTTTTGACATGGATTAGTTATGTTTTCTATTTGCACTGATAGCCGGCAATCGATGGCCCGCTTATCAGGGCAAATATAGCAGAGAGAAGTGGACATGAGCGCAATGCCGGCGGCAGTTATTGGACTATCATATATATCCCCGACCGAAAAAGGGGGCAAATATATGGTTAGCTCAGACGGATCCACTGTTTATATATGCAAATTGATTAGAGATTGATTAGAGCAGAGTTTAGTGGCATTTGCCCTGAATTTACCACTCTCTCTCTGCTTTTCTTAATAATAACAAATCGATTGAGGCTTCTGCTTTTGCTTTCATTAGGCAGCATTAATTGTCTGCGCCTTCCAAAAATTCCATAATGCCTGTGCGGCGATCGCCTGCCCTCATCATTGCCAGAAGCCGCTACATTCCGAGGCAGCTCGTTGAAGTTATTATCATTTAGCATTTCAATTGGCATCAATTATGATATTGTAAATTAGTTTGCAAGCGGCAATTGAATTTCTATTTATATATTCAAGGAGGCGCTGCTCATTTAAGGTCCAGAATAAAAGCTTTTATTGATTGTCCGTTTACTTTCTGGGTCTTTTTGCAGTGGACAAGAATTTGATAAACAACAACAACGAGGTGGTGGCCTTGGATGAGAAATTGGCAAACGAGAAGCAGCAGCAACTCGACTTGGAGTTCCATCAACAACAGCAGCAACAGCAAGAACAGCAGCAGAAACTGCATCAACAGGAACAGAAACTACAGCAGCAGCAGCAGCAGCCTCAAGAGCAGCCGCCTCAACAGCAGGTGCCTCAGCAGCAGCCCCAGCAGCAAAAGCACCAGCACCACCATCATCAATTGCCGCAGCAGCAAATTGAGCCACAGTTAACCAAAGTGCCAAACCTGGTTGTAGCAACAGTGGCACCTCAACTACAGCAACCACCACCACAGCAGCATCATCATCATCAGCAGCAGCAGCAGCAGCCAACTGCTCCACAGCAACACCAGCAGCAGCAAACATCGCCTGTGGTGGTGCCGCCTCATCAGCAGCAGCAACAGCCTCAGCAGACCAGCTACCATGAGCAGCATCAGCCTCATCAGGCACCGCAACAGCAATCGCAGCCACAGCGCAAGCCGCCGCAGCAATTTAATCAATCGCAGCAGCAACAGGTGCGTCGCAAGTACTCCTCGGAGTACAATCACCATCATCATCAGCACGGCAGCAGTGATACCGGCATCCAGACCACCAAGACAATGTCCTGGACGAATTCGGCTCAGCACAAGAAGTCGACGCAATCGGTTTCGGTTACAGCTTCCCCAAACAATGTAAACAATGGTCCGGGAGTGGGAGTCGGAGTGGGAAGTGGTCCCAAAATCAACAACTATAGTCACACAACCAAGACCTTTACCAATCAACAACACTACCAACAACAGCAGCAGCAGCACCACCACTATCAGAACCAGAATAACTACAACAGCGGCGGTAGCAGCAGCAATAACAGCAGCACCTCCAGCAACAGCAGCGGCAACCAGCCGCCGCAGGTGCGCACCTATGGTACCATGAAGGTGCCCTCTTCGCCAGTGGCCAGCACAGCGCCAACGCTGGAGCGTAAGAATAGCCAGCAGGGGCCAGCACCAGTAGCAGCAGCTCCACCACCACAGGCTGCCCATGGAGCAGCAACTCCTACAGCAACTACCTCAACAGCCAGTATCACGGCTAATCCAAATCAATTCCTGCCGGAGACGAGCAACAATAATAACGCTGCACCAGTAGCTGTCCCTCAGCCACCTCAGCAGGCTGTTCCGGTGCCTACACAGGCAGCACCTACATCAGCACCAGCCAAATCCTACAGTAGCTATGCAGCCAAGAAGCATCAGGCGTATGAACCGGCTGCCCTGAGTTCCGTGGTGGCCAGCTCCAGTTCCAGTTCATCCAGCAACTCGCAGCCACCTTTAAATCTTGCCCCACCGGCGCCACCAGCATCGCAAAATAGCGGCGATAATGCTCAGTTCTCGTGGGCCAGCCTGTTTGCCAGCAATAAACCCGTAGCCAAGGTGGCTCCCTATGATGCCAGCAAATCTGTGCAACAGCAGCAGCAACCTCATCCAGTGCTCCAGCTAGCTCCACCTCAGCCAGCTCAAGTGGCAGCCACGGCTGCAGGCGCTGCCCCGACAGTGCCTCAACTGGCCCCACCGCAAACTCAGCCCCTGCCAACGGCTCATCAGCAGTCGCAGTTGCCAGCCCCGGTGCCGGCGCCCACTACTCCGCTGATTACACCCGGAACGCTGTCGTACTCGGCTGCATCTGCTCAAGCCGTGCCCGCTTCAGCGCCGAGTCCTGCATCCGCATCCATTAAGCCACTGAAGCCGGAACCTGTGCGTCAGGCGGCACACCAACTCGATGAGTGGACCAATAAATACGCCGAGTTCCTTACACGCCAGAAGACAAACTTGTCACCGATTAGCCTGCGTCCCCGGGGTCTGACCAATAGGTCCAACTACTGCTACATCAACTCGATCCTGCAGGCTCTGCTCGGCTGCTCGCCATTTTACAATCTGCTGCGCACCATACCCAAACAGGCGGCGGTCTTGAGTGAGGTGAAAACGCCAACAGTGAATGCCATGTAAGTTACCCAAATCCTGTCCATCATCAGGAACCGCTACCGAGAGAGAGATTGTAAGAAAAGGAGACCTTAACAGGTTCTAAAAAGAATTAATTAATTTAAAAGTGATATTCGTAAGTCTAGTCCGACCTTTTACTAATTTCCTAACAATAATATTGGCACATGTGCCATTATAGAATCAGAAAACCAGGCCACAGACCAGTCAACAGACACTTCGGCACCCATAATCAGCCGGCGTCTGTGTTACGTTCGTGGCAGATGAATAGCAGCTGGCCCTGTTTGACGTTCTCCAGTTACCTCCGTTCTGGCGGTAGCTAGGGTTAGCGTTAGGGCCGGTCCACGTGCTCTGCTCTCAAGCGGAAAAGGTTTTAGCTTAAACTTCCTCCTTCTAGCGGGCACAAACAAATTTAAATAAATTTTAACAATTTAAAATTACCTATATCAGCGATCTGTATTAATAATTTAACAATTTCCCCTAGGATGTCGTTTATGACCAACTTTACATCGCTGCCCAGCGGCTTGCGACTGCGTTTAAACAACAACCTAAACAAGGGAGGAGCGCAAAACAAGGGCAAGGACGAATTTGTGGGCTCGGACCTGCAGTGCGACATGGCCTTTGAGCCCACTGAGATCTACAAGCTGTGGAATGACAGCCGTGAAGAGCATGTGGAGGGTCGCCAAGAGGATGCTGAGGAGTTCCTTGGCTATGTGCTCAACAAACTCAACGATGAGATGCTGGAGGTGAGCCGTTTAAAAATTTATCAGAGATAATTTATAACAATTCCTATAATTTTCAGGTGATTAAACTTATTGACAAGCCAAGCTCTCAGCAGAATGGTCAGAATGAGCAGTCGGAGCCAGAGGATGGCGGCGATGTTTGGCAGGTAAATTGATAGCCACTTATAGCCAAAAAAGAACGTTAGTTGTTGAAAGATTTTCCCCTCGCACCAGATGATTTGCAACAATCGCAACAAGGGCAGTGTCACCCGGCAAACTGACTTTGGACGCACTCCCATCAGCGACATTTTCCGCGGAGAGCTGCGTTCCCGGCTGCAGCGCGAGGGAGAGCACTCTACGGACGTGATTCAGCCATTTTTCACGCTACAATTGAACATTGAGGTGAGTTACGATGAAACTGTAGTCGTCATTATGGAGCCACAGACAAGTCAACAGACACATCGGCACCATTAACCAGCCGGCGTCTGTGTTACGTTCGTGGAAGATAAAATGACACCAGCCCCGCCTACGTTTTGTGGCTGTCTCCGTTCTGGCGGCAGTCACTAAAAATGTTGGGGTTGGTGCACGTGCTCCACTTTTTAATAGAGTCTCCTATTTAATGGATACTTGCCTTTGCAGTGGGCATAAACAAAAATATAAAATGTAAAATTCCTTTGAAAATGTTTTATTAATATCGAATTCTTTTCGTTGTATAGAAAGCGGCCTCGGTTAAGGAAGCCCTTGAGATTCTAGTGGGTCGCGATCAGCTGGAGGGCGTGACTGGCAGCAAGACCAAGCAGGAGGTGGTGGCCTGGCAGCAAATGACGCTGGAGAAGCTGCCCGTTGTCCTGATATTGCATTTAAAGTACTTTGACTATCGCTCAGATGGTTGCACAAAGATCCTTAAGAAAGTGGAGTTCCCCGTGGAGCTGAAGATCGATGCCAGTATGTTTAAGGCTTAAATCCTTACAAACTGTCTCTATATATTAACTAAATCAATTCTTACAGAAATCCTCGGCTCGAAGAAGACGTCGCAAAAGCAGCGGGCCTACCGACTGTTTGCCGTCGTCTATCACGACGGCAAGGAGGCCTCAAAGGGCCATTACATCACAGACGTGTTCCATACGGGCTACAGTAGCTGGCTGCGCTATGACGACAGCTCGGTGAAGCCTATCGGCGAGAAGAACGTCCTCCAGCCGCACACGCCGCGGGTGCCTTACCTTTTGTACTACCGCCGCTCCGACACTTTGCCCCAGCAGCAGCAGGCTTCACAGCAGAGTGCCGCCTCCAATGGAGGGGCAGGAGTTGGCAGCAGCTCATCGTCGTCGAATGCCGGGGACAGCAAGTGAAGCAGCAACCAGCAGTGTTGTAAAAATACATATTAGGATATATATATATCATATATTTTTGGGTCCGTACGTGTGTGAGAGAGTATCGAGTGTGCGATTCTTGGTTTTATATGCATATACATTATATACAATATATAACAGTTAGATATATTGGAGTGGTATACATATATCTAAGCCCAAAGTCCAAAGCGCATGTCAGTGTGTATGTGTGTGTGAGCGAAGAACTTAGCTCTAAGCTAGAAACTAGATTTAAGAACCAAAAACAGAACCATAAAAGCAGCAACAACATTGGTAGAAACGAAAACTTTGTACAAAGAGCAGAAGCAGAACTAAACAGCGAGCAAATTATTATAACCTAGTGGTAAATCTACAAAATCCCCAACTTTTCCATGTGGCACAAAAAACCATTATTTGTAGTAGGTGTTAGAAAGGCCCCCTAGAATCTTTCTCGATACGATGTTATGACAAACGCTTTAGAGCTGTAAATATATACACAAATACAATTTATATATATATTGTAGTTGATGCATGGCAGGCATTTAAACAAGAAACCCAACAGCAGCAACAATATATATGGAATGCTTTGAATATGCTTTAAACGAATATATATATATTTTAGAGCCAGCAAGGAAGTACAGTCATAGGTTGTGGTCAAAATAGTAAACAAACTTTAACAGAGACTCAAAATGTACATGGAATGGGAGAGATACTGCAGATGTTGGCTCAAAATCAAAAATAAAATCTAACCGCGAGCATGTATTTTTTATTTGCGATTATGTCGTTTTATATATTACGATATTACGTCGTTTTGTTTTACCTTGCAATAATCGTTAAAATATCGCGTCTCAATATTAATTATGTATTGTATTTTTTAAAAAGAGCAGAAAATATAAAGCTAATTGTTTGGCTAATGTTTTGATCACAACCGTGCATATATGACATTATTTTCTACATGCTTGTTAAGCAGTTAAATAGGTCAATAACAGCGCCCGTTCATTTTGTAATTTATTTTGTATGTTGTTTAGTTTTAGACGGCAGATCCACACATCTCTATATATTATCTCTATATTAACTTGTTATTCATAGTTAGTGAAACTTATTTTGTGTGCGGGAATCATGATATTTGGAGTTGGCATTATTTGCAACATACTTTTCCTAGGTCTACGGCATTTAGTTTATAAACATATATATCACCTTAGACAGAATTGAAGCGAAAAGTTTAATGAGAAAAATAAGGATTTATATGTGTAATCGGGTCAGAACTAAAACTAATCAATCATACTAGTTGATAGCTATATAAAAAGCGTATACACCCATATAAATATATATTTTCTTAAGCTATATAAACGCATATATATTATTTATAGATATCGTGCCAATGTTAAAACATCAAAAAAAGGTTTAAAAAAATATACATATACTTGTCAAAGCTTTGTATAGTCAGCGGCTAGACAAGACAAAAATATAAACAAATAAACAATTCAAATGATTTTTTTAAACTTAGTGTTGTATCGGAAATCTATTAACGGACTTACTGCATCCTTTGGCGACTTTAAATTTATAGTTTTATGTTCGAAATTTTAAATCCTTCATAAGTATGCTGATCCCACAAAAAAAGGCAATCCTTTTGAGTGTGGCGAAAATCATGAAATATTCTTAGGCTAGAATGCATTGACATCTACGACGTATATTAAGCGAAACCATAAATATAAATCTACATATAATATATATATATTTTGATGTTATACAAATATGAACTAATTGTAAGCCAAATTATAGGAAAACATTTTTTATATAGACACTTGGCGCGTCTGCGTTTTGCTAGTTACAAAATAGGTTCCTAAAAACTACGAAAATGAAAAAAAAAACAAACAAACAAAAAAAACAACCACAAAACGTAACGAAATGTTAAAGCAAAGGAATATTACAAAAACAATAATATTAATACTGATATACATATATATATATATATATAGTCTAAAGCCAAGCTAAAATCATAAAAACATTAATATTATACTGATGAAAACACAAAACAAACATACAATACATATAAATTTATAAATTCAATTTATACAAAAACCAAGCAAAGCAAAAGCAAAGAGAAAGGCAGAGATTGAAGAAGTTGAATTACCATTTATATATATTTTTGCAAGCGAAATTAGAATGTGAAACATAAACAAAGGAAGCATATATAGGATTAATTATAAATCCACAAGTAAAGACGTCGACTATGTAAACTTTTCTTCGCATATAATCTTATATTAATTTTTTTATCACAATTGTTATGTAATTTATGGAATACTCCAAAAAAAGAAATGTTCATTCGGATTTTTAAACTAATTTTAAAATTAAACATCAGGCCCCCATTGTTATGTTCCATGCGAAGAGTGTGTTTTAAAGCTATTATGAAAATGCATCGATAACTGAATTTATTAATAACTTTAATCATTTTTTTAAATCTTTTACTGCCTAATAGTCTTGAAACGCACTGTTCCTATGTCCTCTCTTTTTCTATAAAACAAAAGAAACCAACATAAATTTCTGCTTTTGTTTTAATAATATTTTTTTGTAACCCTTTTTGGCCCTGTGTTGTCCACGAATTATGTATGTTTTAGATCTTAAGTAGTTTCTAAGGCTGTGTAACTAACTAAAAATATGTACTAACACTTATTGCTTTTGGTTAGAATGTGTCCGAGGACTTTTGCCAGATAGTTTTTGTTTATTTTCGCTAATTTTTCCCCCCTTTGCGTTCGGTGATGATGATGATGTGGCCTCTGGCGAGAGGCTCTGATAAACAGAAATTGGCAAGTGCACTTACTAAACGTATAACGAGCGTATAAAAGCGCGTAAAATCCGGGAGAGAATGGAATCGAAAAGAGGAGCATCAGTTCTAAGTGCGTTTAGCCAGCAGACAAACTAATATTAAATATTAAACGTTTTGTAATCAAGTTTTCAAGGGGTCAGTGTGATGAGATAAAAAACAAAAAAAAAAAGGAAATAACAAATAACAAGACACTAGACGTTTAGCAATGCGAAATGATAAATTAAAAACAAACTGAAACTGAAGCAAAAACAGAAGCAAAACAAAACAGCAAAGCAAAAGCGAATTAATTAGTCCACATTTAGTCTAAAGAAGAAAACCAAGCTAAAGTAAATCTACAAAACTAAAACGAATTCAATTGTACTAAGTAAAACTAACATTGTAACGTGGAAGCAAGCTAAAAACATAAACAAAATGAAATGAAATGAAATATTATATAGCTATAAAAATAAATCGAGTGATTTCATTGCCACAAGCAAAGCGTTTGGAATTGTCTCCGATTACAGTGGGCACAAAGAGGCGCTAATTTATGCCGAAATGGGTCAAGAAGAGACACTGGCAAAACCGGTTGACCCGAAAATAGCTCGAAATTTGGTTGATGCTCTGGATGATCTCTTTTTGGATGGCCACGAAAGGGAAAGGAAAGGCATTGTTGAGCTCTTTAAAATATTTGCTGAATGCGACAGACGACGACGATACCAGAGTGGAGACACACGTTGTCTGACTCATTACAAATGCCAATCACAGCCGAAACTCTAAAACTTGTTTCAGCCAGGCTGAGAGAGTGCACTGCGGATAATTTATAGCACAGCAAATGTTTACTTTTTAGTTTATATTTTTAAAAAGGTTTTAATTTTGTGGATGTGCTTAATTTATCATTTTTTATGGCATCGTTTTAATCTTTTCATTAATTAAATAAACCTTGAAAAAATCTGCTTTCCGTTTAAGTTTCTGAAGCTGATGTTGCCTTGGATTGGCATGATTAATATTCGTAATGTTCATAAGAAACCAAGGAAGCGAAACTGAGCACTAAGAATAATTAAATAGTTTTATTTTTGACCTCTATTAATTAAAGTTACCAAAATTAATTATAAACTAATAAAGACTTACCATATAGTCTTTATTATTATTTTTCACCTTTTAATATTTTTATTTTAATTATTTAATTTTGTCAAAAGTTCTTTCTTTCAGTGTTTGGGGGAGACTCTTTTACTTGTTACCTTGCTGGTGGAAACATCAAGCAGTCGTCGATCAGCTGGCGGCGATGAGCGACACTGCGAAATGCACTCGGTGTGCCCCCGGCTCTTTTTGTAAGAGCTTCACTCCACGCTCAGTGCCTGCCGCCTCTCATTAACTTCCTCCTCCTCCGGAGAAGCGCCAAATGCCAGCTGGAAGTGCTACTTAGTCGCTGCAATGTATCGCAACATACTGTGCTTGGCTCTGGGCCTGATTATAGGCATCCGGGTGACATCCGTCTTCGAGTTCTTCCAGCTGACTGAAGCGGGTCTTGGCAGTACAATGATGACGCGAATTGCAGAGGAGGCCACGCCCCAGCTGCCGTCGGAGGAAGAGCTGGCCAGGCAGCTTTTCAACGAGACCAGAGTGTTGTGTATGGTGCTAACAATGCCAAAAAACCACGTAACTAAGGCTGCCAAGGTGAAACGAACATGGGGCAGGCGCTGCAATAAGCTGATCTTCATCAGTAGTCAGGAGGACAGGGAGCTGGGTGCCATCGATGTGGGTATCCCTGAGGAACGAGAAAATCTGTACTCAAAGGTGCGAGCGGGCATGAAGTATGTGTATCAGAACTTTGTAGAGGATTACGACTGGTTTCTCAAGGCAGATGATGATACGTGAGTTTTAACTTAATTTAAATTAATATTTATTAACTTTTAAATCCATTTCAGCTTTGTGATAATGGAGAACCTGCGTCTGTTGCTTTATCCCTATGATCCCGAAGCGGCTCTTTATTTTGGCCACCGATTTCGTTCCACCTTTCCGCAGGGCTACATGTCCGGAGGAGCCGGCTATGTGATGAGTCGGGATGCTCTACGGCGACTCAACCTCTTTGCTCTGAATAATACTCGTTTCTGTCCGCCTAATCAGTCCTCGGAGGACAAAGGCATTGGCTTCTGTCTGCAGAATGTGGGCGTGGTGGCGGGTGAATCGCGAGATGAGAAGGGAAGGGATCGATTTTGGCCCTTGTCTCCCCACTCTATGTTGCCCACTTTCCCCAATAACACCTGGCTGCACAAACTTACATTTTTTAAGCCTGTGAGTTTGTTAAATTTAAGTTTTTAAACATTCATTTTTAGTTATCTATTTAATTTTCAGGTTAAGGAAACTGGCTCGAGTTCGGGTATTAGTTTTCATTATGTAAAGAGTCACGAGTTCGACAGGTACGAGTATCTGCTATATAAACTGCGAGTCTTTGGAGTTCCTGCTGCTCCCAGAAGGCTGCCACCTAGGCTGGAACCCCGGCAGTTGCAAGATCAGCTGCAGGTCTGGTCAGAGGAGAAGAGTAATAACCCAAATCCTGTTCTATGGGTTCCTGACATTCAGCCTGGATAGGATATAGTTCAAATAGAAATATCTAGATAAAACGTTGTACTGCAGATTGTAATTATATTTTTATGTAAAAGTGTATGTTAAGGCTTTGGTTAATAAAACGGCAGGTTTCCGTTTTATGTAATTTAAAAGCAATAATTTGTTGTTATAATCATAGATACCTTTGCTGTATATATCAAAAAGCTTGTCACTGATTTTAATGTTAAAAACGAATTTAAAATTGAACCAAGAACAGTTCCTTCTGTACGAAAACATGTCGGGAATATTATTGAATACCCTCTGCTTGGCTCTGGGCCTCATCATAGGCATTGGACTGGCAGTGTTCTTCGAGTATTTCCAGATCTCCAAAGCGGATGTCGATTGCATATCATCAAAGCATATCCAGAACCGAACAGGGGAAGACCTAGGTAATTGGCTTCACAACGAGACCAGGGTACTCTGCATGGTTCTTACCATGCCGAAAAACCATGAAACTAAAGCCTTGGCCGTGAAACGGACCTGGGGCAGGCGCTGCAATAAACTGATCTTTATCAGCAGTGAGGAGGACACGGAACTGGGTGCCATCGATGTACATGTTCTCGAGAAGCGAAGGCATGTATTTAGAAAAGTGCGAAAGGCCATAAAGTATGTTTACCTGAACTTTGTGGACGATTATGACTGGTTTCTCAAGGTGGAAGATGATACGTGAGTTTATTACTTAAGAAAATAACAAATATTTTGTAATACAAATGTTTTTTATGTACTTTAGATTTGTGATTATGGAGAATCTGCGTCTCCTGCTTTATCCATACGATCCTGAGGCTGCTCTTTACTTTGGCCATCAATACCGCTCCTTTTCTCATCAAGGCAACAAATCCATAGGGGCTAGCTATGTTATGAGTCGAGAAGCACTTCGCCGGTTCCATCGCTTACCCCGGGATATATACAAACAAGATGTTTTAAGTTTATTATCTGAAGAGGAGCAATTGGGCTTTTGCATGCGGCAAGTGGGTGGTGTGGCAGGTGACTGCCGAGATGAGGAAGGTCATGATCGATTCCTGCCAGTGATTCTGCCTGATAATATGCCTAAACTAAAGGATATTGTCTTAAATAAACCGGTAATATCGAGCTTTATGACCTTTAATAACTTGGCAAACTAACATAGTTTAAATTTTGATTTCAGGTCAACGATATTGGTTCGAAATCAGGAATAATTATTTATCACGTCAAAAGCCATGATACGATGGAGTTTCTGTTATATAGACTGGTAGTTTTTGGAGTTCCTGCTTTGCCCCGATCGCTGCCACCTAAGCTGGAAGAAACGGATGATTCTCTGGATTTTGGAAAACCTTAACCTGCGTAAAAAATCTATTTGCAGGGTTGTTCTTAAACTGATATGATCAGGAAAAGAGGATTTGAATTCTTATATAATTTAATTATATAACTGAAAAAGATTTGGTAAAAATGTTTGTATTTTGTATTTTTTATCATTCTTAAATTCATGTTTTTTTGTTTGTTAATATTCTTGTATTTCTGTGGATCTCTAAAGAAAGCCTGGGGATTATGGTAAAAAAGGCCAAGGCCACCAATCGACAGGAAAGGCAATAATCCTAGAAAAGAAAATCACATACACCTTTTATACGTCGCGATTAGGTTATAAACATATCCATAAAAGCATATAAATGATTGCTTTCATAGATTATATATTATCTTTAATTATCTTATAATTATAATCTTAAAGTTAATTATATTCTCTGTTAAGGGAACGTTAATGATTGTGGCCATAGCATTATTAAGAATTTTCCTGTTTTTCCATTAGTAAAGTTTTATAAAATATTCATGTTTAAATTCCATCTTCGTGACTGCTGCTCCAGTTCCCTGATTAGCTTTCACCTAGCCAGCGAATATGCCTTCGACCTTTGGGAGTTCCTGCATCGCATAAGTGTCTTTGCCCCCCATAAGGATACCCCCAAAGAATGGACTTCCTCCAGACGATGCATGGCCAGCTGCGATATTGGTCCCGTGCTCGGTTGGATAACCATGGCTGACTTAATGTAATTGCTCCACCTTGATAAATAAACCAAGAGGAGAGCCCAGACGATGAAGATTTATTCCAGCAATAAGGCAGACGATTGTTCGTCTTCTTCATCGCAGTCGTAGTGGGCTGTCCGCCAGAGTTGTTTTGGCCATTTGTCAAGGCTTTTGCTCTAGAAACCAGGACCCAGAAGGAGCACAGTACCCCATCCGCTTTAAAGCACAATTTATCAAGGGAGACGCGTGCCTCAGCCAGCGACCTTCTCTCTAGCAAGGGGATTAGCGGAGAGGAGGGGGGGGCAACCGGAGAATCGAGAACCGGAAAATCGAGTGAAACGTGCCAAACACGTGAAAAATACCTGGGGATCATTGCATTGTTATTTATGAGCAACGAAATGAGCTCAAAAAAGGGGGAGGGAACCGGACTGACGGCACGCGAGTTCGAGTCTGGAGTCCTGCATATATTCGGATAAGGATAAACTCGTTTTTGGCAAAGCAGCTGGCCCTCAGCTATGCGTGTGTGTGCAGTTATCTAAGCCAGAGGGGTTTGTTCCTACCTATTCCCTGCATGGAACGTGCCCAGCCCAGTTTCTCTGGCCCTAAATTAGAACCCCAGTTGCGCCTGCGCTGTTTGCTTTGTGTTCCCTAATGGCATAGAGGGAGCTTTCCCTATTCATACATTTATTTTATGCATTTTTATATATTCTATATGCTAATATATTCTATATGCTGAACACACACGTGTGTCCTGGCCAACGAGCCGTGAACAGGCGGCTCTCGACAGATTTCTGGGCTGTAACCACTATTTATCAGTGATTGCGATAAAGGTTCGAACGGAGCAGCTGCTGACTTTTCAGGACTAAACAGGATGTGTGAGGATGGGGGAAAAGTCATAGCTATAGACCCTTTGCATTTTGATTTTGTTTTCAGTGAATAGTGGAAATAGTAATTTGTTTCATTTTGAAGCATAATTATTAGGTGTATGCCTTGGTAACCAACGTTAAGTTCATTGCCTTTGCAGCTGGAGTTTAATGTGACATTGTTTTTTTTTTACCTAATACAGAGAGAGACACACTAATAAAAAAATAATAAAATAAAGAAATACTCAATTCAATTTATTATTAAAATATTTATAAAATTAACTAATTTGTATCATTGGTTATAATAAAATATTTCAATGCTTTTCGCTCTTTAAAGGTAAATCTTTATATTTAAAGTCAATTTTTGTGTATTTCAGCTTCCTTAACGATTATTGACTTGGATAGTTTTAAGATAAACTTATTTGCTTCCTTGCTTAAATAATTAATAATTTATTATATTTTATAGTTTGGAGGCAACCCATTTCATTTTATAATTTATTTAAAATCCTTGTTTTTAAAATCTCTTCTCGATTAATTTTCTCAAAGGAACTGTTTTGTTTTCTTAAAACCCTTTCTCAAAGCTTAATCCCTTACAAAGATCCTTTTATTGGCACCTTGATTCCTGTTTTGTATCCATTAACCCCAAGAACAATGCCGTTATAAGCTGTGGTTTACAGTTGACTTCAAGCAGAGGGGAACTCCCTGGTAACCACCTCAAACACACACCTTTTTCTTGGGAGACTCCGTTGTTAGCTTCATTAACCCCTCGAGGTGAACCCATTACCATTTCAAATGGTCCCCTTAACACCTATATTTTTCTCGTTCAGCCCCTCTAATTAGTTGAATTTCTCAGTTTCGACTTCACTCAATTATGCCACGCCCTAGGAAATGCACATATCCTTATGGACAAAGAAACAGGGAAACCGAGACGGCGACGGAGACAATAAGGGGACATCCCTCGGCGACAGAATGTCTGAGACACCGAGCAGTTTACACACATTTCAACGATGTCTTATAATCAATTTAATGGCTTCCCCCGGAGAGCAAGAAAAAACACCAAGGCAGACCGAGAAAAGGTAAACAAAGGACCAAGGGAACCAAGAAATAGGGGAAGAGGTCCTGGCAAGAGGGGCGTTTCAATTTGTAGCCTAAAGTGAAACCTACAATTGGCACTTACCAGCCCAAAAGGAATTGCCCCTTTTATGGTCTCATTCTGGTTTCTCTTCCCCCCTTCCCTCTCTGCTTTCAGTCGCCTCCTGGGCGAGGAGTCCTTTTCTGTTCGCCCTCCCTTCTTCGCATCTCAATTAAGTGACGACGAATGAATGAAAGGAAACCCCGAATGAATGAAAGGAACCCCGAAAAGGACAAGCGATAGGAGAAGGCGCCTACGATAAGAACGATGATCCTCCTTGCCAAGAACAAGGGAAGGTCCCTCGTCCTTCGTATAAAAATGAAATAAATGCCGGCACAGTACCAGGGGGAGCAAAAGAGCAATAATAATTTCAGTGGTGACTCAACAATGTCTTGAACGTGTTGCTTTGCTTCTTCCGGCGGAGGAATGCTTCTTATAAGAAAAAGGAAAAAAACCCAACCAACAACCCCTAAAAAATACTCACTGACTTCTCGCCCTTCTCGATTTTGACGCGTGCCAAATGGAAGGAGGGAGAAAAATAAATGTAAATGGCAAGGAATATAACCCCAAGACATACCTGTAGCTATAGTATAAGACTTCGAATCGGATTCCCTTTGGGCTCAGGATTCTGACTCATTGGCATGTCACGAAGCGGAAGTGCCTGCTCTGGCGTTTTACATACGTTTGGACAGCAGCAAAAACTATATATATTCAAAAATTATAGAAAAACTAAAGAATAATGAAATGAAATACGCAAGGAACCGAAGGACACGTGCAGGACTCGCATGTAAAAGAGGAAGTGGCAGCGAAGCGTTAAATTGAAGCATGCCAAATCAATTAAAAACGAAATATTTTCCTTCGTCCTGTCGTCTGCAAGCAGTTTTGTTTTTTTGTTTCTTTTTTTTTAAGTTGCATGGCAACATTCTGGCCAGGTTTTTCACTCGCTTTTCCTGCAGCATCGGTCAGGATATGCAGCAGCTGCAACCAATATGAAAAAGAGAGATATAAAATAAAAACCTAGCAAAAATCGGGCATCAAAATACCTTTACACATGATTTATCAAGCACTGCCAAAGGGGGTTTGTTTGCCATACCTACATATATAGTATATATCTTTTTTTGCAGCTGCCTTTGGCCGACCCAACCCCCCTCCTCATTCCGATAACCAAACATGCGATCGCCCCTGGCCAACAAAAATGCTTATGCTCTGGCGAACTAAACTAAAAATCAACCCCCTGAAGCGAGAATCACCCTAAATCTCCCCCTATAACCTCCCAGTTTCCATACATTTTGGGGTGGGTTCGCCCTCTGCATCTCTGCGCTTACAGACTCCCTAGAATTTTGATATTTTCAAAATTATATAGCCAAATCTGTTGGTTTCCTGCTCAATTGGAATTTTCACCTTTGTTTTTAGGGAACAGCGCAGGACGCAGGAGAGGCGTGTCCAGGCCAATCCTAATTAGCTCCGCATCTGCGTGTGTATGCGACTCTCCTCGAGTGGAACTAATGTCGAATGGACCGGATATGCGATCGGGTGAAGGAACATATAAATATATAAACTAGCAATTCCCTAATTACCAAAGCCCATCTGTCGATTTACATGCCCGGGCTGTGCACTTGACCAAATGGAGTCCTGGGAAGCTAACAATACAGATCTCTGATGGAGATTTCATGGTTTGGATTTGTCTTTGATGTTTGTAGATATGTTTTTTGGAGAAAATTGTTAATAATGTAGTCTCTAAGGAGTTCATTTGGGTTTGTTGTCTGAATAACTATTCACTGTTTCCATTGTTATATGTATATTTTTTAATCAAGGCAACAAAATGAAAGATATGTCTTTTTTAAAGAAAGATGAGTATCTTCCGATTTAGACTTCAAATATTTTATATATTCATAATCTTTATTTTTAATAGAATTTATTTTTGTTATACAAAACATTTTCCAAAAAAAACGCTTCTTATCTTTATTTAATTCATGTTGAATTTCAGCTTTAAAATATATGTTAGGCTTTTTTTCATGATTTATGTAAAATATTTTAATAAACTCTTAAATAATTTTGGTTATTTTTTAGATATTAATCTTTTCTGGATAAATCCCATGACATTTCCATGTAAACACAACGCGATTTATTGACTGTGAAGTCATCCTCGGATAGTTGGAAACATTTGCTTAAAATATTTACATTTTATTTCTATTATCTCAAGTACGTGTACTGAAATCTGTAGCAAATTTGTTGTTTTCATGGAGAATTTACCTAAGTTAAACAGTGAATTGCATTACTTTTTTTTTGCTTACGGATATATGAATGAAATTTGTTTATATTTCCCTATCTTATTTTGCTCTGATTTGCTTTTATTTTATTTAAAAATGGGGCATCATCTATGGGTTCATCACTTGGGGGGTTTTTTGGGTTTAATTATAAAAATTTTATTAATTTTTTAATATAAACTCTTTGACATTTGAAGCTAAACTATTTTCATAATTTAAATAAAATATGATTCCATTTCCTTTTTTGCTGTATGTAAATATAAAAGAGTGTGGAATTTATGTTGCTACAAATTAATTTATACTCCTGACTCTTTGTCAAATAGTTTTCCAGACTTTCTAAGCTTTCAACTTAGACGTGTTGCCATAAACGACTGCCGGCACAATAAACCAAGTCTTCACTGGCTGAAAGAAATGACTAAGGGCTGTAAATAGATTTACTTTTTATCTTGGCACCTGGCTACAGTACACAGATCTGTCGCCGGATCTCTGCTGTTCCCACTTGGATCACGTCAGATATTGTAAAGCAAAGAATCTGTTATCGGACTAAGCCACAAACAGAATCCAGATAAGAGCCATACCTCTGTTCCCTATAAAAGCGGCGAGTGGCTGGGAGTTACCAACTAGTTCTCGAGGTGATCACAGATCAGGATGCGGTTCTACGCTTGTACTCTGTTGGCTCTCAGCTGCCTTGTGGCTTTTTCGGCTGCTACTCCTGCTCTATTGGCTCCAGTATGGACTTTTGCTGCCAATGGAACCCAGGCGGCGCCCAGCAATTTTGCCTTGGAGCTGAGGGGAGTCATCCGCCAGGTGCCAGTGGGTCAGCTGGAGAAGCTGGTCCAGACCTATCTGCTGAACGATGCCGAGTTCCAGGGCTTGATTAGAGCTGTCAACTCCCTGGCTGCCTATCGATTCATCCAGCAATTGGGCAACCTGCCGGAGGTTCGCCAGCTGCAGCAGTGGATCACCCAGCAGTTGGTCTTGTCTGGAGGCTCACCCAAAATCTTCGAGTATCTGGAACTGGAGATTAAGATCTTCAACAAGTATCCCTACTGGTCGCAGATAGTGAACGGCATCCAAGGATTCCAGCAGGAATTTGTGCAGATTTATCCCGTCCAACTGATACGTTCTCTGCTGGAACCAAGTGCCACCCAGACAAGTCCTCTTTTGTCTGAACTTTGGCGTCGTCTGGTGGCCTTGCGTCCGGTTTATGAGAGGATCATAGCCTCACCCCAAGGCAAGGTCATCATTGGAGAACTGCAGAGATTGGGTCTGGATGTGAACGGTCTGGATGCTCTTATAAAATATCAATTTGGCTGGAGCAATGCCACTTGGGGTGTGCCCACGTATGACTATACGGATTACCTGTATTACTAGAAGGGATATAGGAAAAAGGATTACTGGATGAACTACGAAACTCGAAAATAACAAAGACGAATATGTATGGGGAGGATTATGTCGTGGTTCTGGCATATATTCAACAGTATTATATATGTATGTACATATATATCAATTTTAAATATATCAGTAAAAGCAGAGCATTAAAAAACTGTTTTAATTTAACTGAAAAGTTTCATAAGGGCAGGATTTATATATTTCTAGAAATTCGATTGAAAACAAGACATATTTAAGTCAATCATATATAGATTCACTTGAAATACCGCCTCTATTACATTGATTAATAATTATTTATCGCTCAGGGGATATCAGCATTAATCATAACAAGAAAGAATATTTTCTTCCCTTTGAATACCCCAATTATTATGCCATAAGCAACTATAAATCAATCATAAAATGCATTTCCACATGAATGAAGGACAAAGCTTTGGGATTGCTTGGAACCTGAGAAATACCACCAAGTCAGTGTCCCACGAAGGCTTTAAAAGATGCGGAGGGAGACGCTCTTCCTTCCGACCGTTCCTCCCCCGGGGCAATAACAATAAATATCAGTGGTTCGCCGTGCTCAAAAGGTCGAGCACAAATACAACACCCTCGCAATTCGAGGTACGCGTATCCATGGCAATGCCATGATTAAGTAACAGATGAGCCATGTGTCCTGCAATGTGTCCTGGGCCCCGGTATATTCTGCCTGTGCCTCGCACATGCGATTTAATTGAAACAAACCAAACAGGAAGCGGCCCAGGAGAGGTGGCTGCTGTCCTGGCAGTCCTGCGAATGGGGTGCTTTTGTAATGAAGTTCCCCAGTTTCGCAGTGCACAGTTACTCATTAAAAGTGGGCCTTGGACAGGGATTGGGATTGGCACTGGCACAGGCACAGGCAATGGTACTGGGAGTGCAACGGAAACTAGTTAATGTGAGGCCATTGTCAAAAGCAGAAGCGCAAGTCGTGCAATTTTCACACAGCAGCAAAGCAGGACACTGGGAGAAAAGAAAAGGGAGCTGAATATGAATTTTGAGAGGTATTTTAAGGATGCTGAAAATGTAAAGACACTTTTTAGGTTCTGATATAATATTCCAAGAAAACTATTTTGTATCTAAAAGTTAAATGTATATTTTATACAATTAATTACTTAAATAATTATGTATTTGCAAGTGAAGATATCTTTTTTAAATTTATAATATTCCAAGTGATAGTTTCTGTAATATATTATACGTATAGTTGTCTTTTCTTTGATCTTTTTTATAATTGAATTATTTTAATTGATATTGCCTATTGTTAATATTATTTTATATTCTCGATTTATTTAAATTAACAAAGATTTAAAATGTTACTCCAATATTTAAATACATTTTCTTCCTCTGCATCCCTTAGCAGCTTGAGGGGGAATCCTGCACAGGATCTTGGCTATGGCTTAGGCATAAAAACGCGAAAAGGGAGAATTCCGCCACCACTACCATCTCCTTTCCTTTTCGTCCTTTTGCGGTGAACGCGTCCAATTGGAATTTTATATGCATATATAGTCTGATAAGTGAGCCAAGGGGTAAAAAAGGGAAATATTTTATATTTCGCCGCCGCTATAAGCGAACCCTCCCTAGACATTCATGCACTGTGACTGACATGCGGATATGCGAGCGGAGAAACTCCGGATCCCGAACCCCTACCCACTCCCCTTTTTGGGTGCACTTTGCCACCCCTAAGAGCGCAGCGTTTTACAAAAAAATAAAAACCCTATTCGAAATCAGCAACAGCCTCAGACCCGAACAGGATCGAAATCGCGCCACGCTTGAGCTCTGCTTTATAGGAGAATACAGGGGGGAATTCGTAGGGCGAACTGAGTTTATGATCAGTTAGAAAGGTTATATTTTGTAATAAATTTTCCCTATTTTAAGTAATAAATTATATTAGCAAGAAAGAAGGTCATAAGAATAATAGTTTAGAATAGTATAAATATGATTTTCTCTTTGGAGATCTTAACTTATATTTAAAATTCTATAAATTCCTAATTTTAGCTTTAAATATTCGAAATTACTTTCGTTCCCTTTACCCAGTTTCCACTGTAGTCCCCTGCCACCCTTGACTCGCCTAGTGGTGCTGCGCTATGAGGCTCGTGTTTTGTATTTTGGTGTTTCAAAATGCACCTGGCTAAATTTTGGGCTTCGTTGGACTGCTCCTGGTAGTGCTTGTGCTCCGACTTCTGCCGGGGGTTCGGACTGGGATTCGGTTTTGGATTGCGGACTTCGGTGGTTGCATTGTGATTTCCACGCCGCACATGCCGCCGTATGACATGGCGCCGAATGTGCACCAGACCAATTCGCAGTCCTTGCCAGGGACATTAGCACAGCTATACACACACACACAAATGAACGTTGGTCGCCGGTCGCGTGCCTGGAGCACTTCGACACCCTACAGAATTGTGAATTGTGATTGTTTTTTTTTTCCCTATAAAATTTTCTCTCGCTATCTCAGTCGCTCCGCGGGCTCCTGTGTCCTGCGGCGAACATTTATTGTATGTATTTATATTTTTGTGCAAGCTGCACAACTGGCGGAATACGACCATAATTATGCCAGGTTTTTCCCATCTCCTTGGGTTCAGTTATTTTTGGGGGTTAGTCATGAGCAATTTCTATTTCGGAGGGGGGTTTTTGTTTACTTTGCAAGGATTTGCTAGCAAATTCCTTAAGCTCAATAGATAGTCCTTGCTTAGACCACACACACACGCTGCGATTGGCTTAGTGGCCTGCCAGAATGGTTGAGATCAAATAAAATTTTGTAAATTGGTTTTGTCAGGACCCCTTGGTTGTAGACTGCAATTTAATTAAAAAATATTCACGCCCTAGAATCTTCAAACTGTGAAAATGTATATTATTAAGGAATATATATAAATATATAAAAAAAAGAAGATTTGCCTTAGTTCGAACCCTGAACCTTGTGAACTTTAAGCTTGAGCAGACGATCCCCTCTCGTTTACAAGTTGCCACAATCAAGATCGACCTTGGAGATTCCTTTAACCTAGATCGGCTTGGGGTTTCCCTATCAAGGGATTCTTCCCCCCTCTTTGGGTGTTCCTATCAAGTGAATCTCCCCTTCTCCCTAGATTTTTTATGCTACCTCTTAATCTACCAAAATAAATTATATTTGAAGCTAAATAAAATGCACATTTAAATGTAAATTAGTTTAAAAGCCTGAGGCCTCTGAAATGCAATTAAAAAATATTCACACGCTTTTAAGCTCAGGCTGCAGAAATTGTATAATTATAACCCAGCATATAACCCAAATGTTAAAGCGAAATGCAAAATAATTGTGTTTATTTAAATGATTTCAAGCTGCTAGAAAATATTTATTTTTGCATTAGAAATTTGCACTTGTCTGGTTTAAAGCTTGTGAATTTTTAAAACTTTAATTTAATGAAAATCTATACATTTCTAACATAATTTTATCCTCTATTTTCCTGTTATTTCTTCATGTCTTAAAGTAGATTTCCTTGCAAATTCCTTTAACCCAGTGGGATAGATTTTTATTGGACCCACACACATGCTGTGATTGGTTTATTGGCAGCTCAATCTCCCAGAATTACAGCAAATTTCCTAGCTTTGTAATTGTAATGCCCAATGGAGTAATGCAAATTGGTAGCTTTATTTCTGCCCACATCTCACTCACAGTCAAGTGAAATGCAATTAAAAAACCTTGACGCGCCGCAAACCAAATCAGTTTGCTGCTCGAGCTGCTGAAATTGCATGAAATTATGAAAGCGAAAAATTTAATTACAGCTCAGTGGCGGCAACTGAACCCCCAAAAAGGCAAAGGGAACGGCTCCCATCTGGTGGCCGCGACAATGGGCAACATGTGCTACAAGTGGAGTGGATCCTTGAGGAGCTGCCCAAGCAAAAGTGCACGCGGCTCAAAAGCCTTTTGAGACACATATATAAGCACACACAGGCCAGATGAAAACGAGAATGAAAACGAAAATGCATTATGCCGCATAAACGATGCATTTTCGAACATTAATTATTGCCAAGGAGCCTCGCAGGGCACAAGGATGCAGATGACGGCAGGACATGCAGACAGTTGCGAGGTGGGGTCTTGTCGTGGATGTGGGAGTGCTCTTGAAATTACCATAAAAAGATGCACTTAAGGGTTAGCATTGGAACAAACAACAAACAAAATGCGTAGATCTCTGTGGGGGTTTGCGGGCGATTTGTGGAAGGGATGTCCTCCACAGTCACAATTGTGGAAGGAGAGGTGGGTGTTGGAGACGTATCCTCGGGATGTCGTGGGTGTTTGTCGAGTGCAAATTTGTGCCAAGAACGCCTTGGAGCGCAGAAAATCAGAGCAGTCAAAGGAGATTACGAATGGGACACGCAAAGAAATTAGGGAGATATTTTAAAGGAAATTAATAAATTATTCAATGCATTAAAAAATAAAGAATTGAAGAAATAAATATATAAAATATATAGAACTAAGTATAAGAAAATGTATACGGAAATTGTGGAAAAATGAAATAAATAAGTAAAGGAATAAGTAAGGAAAGTAATAAAAAAATATACAAATAATTAAATACGTAAATTAGTTTGTAAAAAAATAAATAAAGAAATAGTTAACCACGAACTAATAATTTCAGCTGCCTTTCCATATTTATTATAATAAAAACATGATCGTAAAATATATGAAACTTTAAAATAAGATACGATATCAAAAATGCAAACAAAAGATTAAAGAAGTTTAAACTTTACTTTAAATATAAGCTTATTAAAATATTAATACTGAATATAACTTGCCATTTTATTTACAAAGTTAATTATGTATTTAAGATAATAAAGTTTCCTTCGAATTTTCCTGATTAAATTTCATGGCTGCTCTTTAATTCTAACAAAGAATAAACAACTAATCTACTATTGTCCCAAAGTTCAGAGGTCATTGTCATAAGAAATGAAGTAAAAGTGGTCTCCGAATTGATGAATGATAATATCCGGAAAGAAATCTATAACCAACAAGGCACTAATCCTCTGGAATAGGCTTGTCCTCGGATTAATCAAACTTCATCTTTTTGATGGCTTGATTTCGCGTTCCGCTTTTCTCTCACTTTATCGCCGTCCAAATAAGGCGGCATTTGTGAGTGACAAGGATAAGTTGGCAAACGCTTCTCCAGGAGGGGATGAGGACTTTTTGCTAGGGTTGGAATTTGCTTCGCACCGGAGCTATCTGGCTTGGGCTTTTCAGGATTTCAGGACGAGAGAACGCAAGGATGGCAGGAGCAAATAGGACAATGCTCGCGTGGCTGGCGCACTTCTGAGACTTTTGTTGCCTTCACCGGGTTCTCCGATACATTCGATGCGAAGTTTGGACTTGGATTTGGCTTCAGCTTCGGATGCGTGCGCTGTTTTAATTCTAAGCTGCATGGCAAACATCGATTCCCCCGGCTGCCAGGGCCACCCTGCTGCGATTGCTGTCGCTTTGGGAATTCCCTGTGCACTTTGGCACTCTGGCAAGCTGCACTGAGAACAATTACTACCAAAAGTTTACATCTTGCGGATTTTTAATATACCGAATGTATAGGTTTTTGAACATAATTTTATTTTGGAATTGTTTTATATATTTTTTGCAAGAAGTTATATTTTATTTCATTTAAAACACATATTTTGTTTTGAATTTAAAGTTTAAAATATAAGGAAATATATAAAATCTGTGGTAAATTAAGGAGTTTACAAGTAATAAACGTTTAAAAACAAATTGCTAAAAAAAATCCCATCAATTCCTTATACATTTTCATAGAAATTTTCTCTCAATGCACACACACTTTTGTCAGGGCGATATTCTTTGGGGTGGCAATCGTTGCCATGCACGTGCCTACCGTAATACAAGAACAACAACAATGGCGGCATCGTGTTCAACATAATATGCCATATTTCCAGGACCGAGAGTCCTGCGACGAAAGCCCTCGACGGGAATCGAAAGTGCATTCCCTTTCATGGCAACCACTGCCGGCGTCGCATTTCGATTATATTAATGCAAAGCACTCGCTTATACACTCACACAGCTTTGTGTGTCCAAACACACAGATACGGCCAAAGATACAGATACAGGCCAGACTGTGTCCCGTGCCTGGGTGGTGGTGGAGTTCGAAGTTCGAACTCGGGGCTGTGTCTGCTCCGGCTTTTGCTCCTGCGTCTGATACCTACCCCACCAAAAACTTGACGAGCTTAGCCCGTCGTCTGAGGCCGCAAAAACCTGATAAATGCAGTGGCTAAAAGTACACGGAGAAAAATGGGGAATAGTAATAATAAGAGTAAGCAATAAAATAGTTTAAATACCATCAGAAAGTTGTGCCAAGAAAGCGCGTAAAATATTTGATTAGTTTGTGTTTTATAATCAAGTTTATAATATTTCAAAAAAGCCAAAGTAAGATTTTTTTTTTCATTTTTTTATATTTACTTTATTTTTTTTATAAAATTATAATAAAATATATTCAATAATATATAAGAAAATCTACAAACTTGATTTCTACATTATTTTCTATTTAATCTTTAATTCGGATACATTCCGATAGCTCTCCCCTCTTATATCTTTGCATATTTTATAAAATCTATCCACAAAGATCCTCCAAACCAGATGCAAAGTTTTTCCTAGGGTCCTTGCTACCTGGAGTCCTTACTTGTTACATTGTTTACCTTAAACATCTTCGTCCTTCCAATTGCCAACAGCTGTTTTTTTTGGCTAAATGGCAACAAAGATGCCAGCGATTCTCTTCTTTCAAGGATGCCAAGGATCCCCTTAGACCCATTGAGGATTTGTCTACACTCTGACCTTATGGTTACACGCTCAATTAACGGTTTCATGGATGTCAGCTGTTTTTCGCCAAAAATCAGGACAATGTGAGGCTCCGATTTCCGCTGAATATTTGCCAGGCACAAAAATAAGATATGGAACGTGCTGGGTTTTTGGTGCGTGGCCAGGATAACAGCTGTCGCACATTGATTTTGCCGAGTGCATTGTCCTTGCTTTCGGTTTGTTTGTATGCGTAGGACTTTCACTAACAGAGACCGGTGTGTGTGTGTGTGCGTTGGAAAAAAGGGTGACTAATGTGTGTGTGATTGCTAACAAAAGATTCCGGCTTTTGCGGCTCTGCTGGCGTCGCTGCCACGGCCTCTGCCTGTGCCTCTGCCTCAGTTGGCGTCGAAAAAGGACAACGACTTGGCCGAGAAAAGGGGGTTGAAATGTAATTTCCAGGAGCGACGCCGGCACAAACAATGATTTCGGTTTCAGTTTCGCTTTCCTTTGGGCCCCTGGCGGCATACATAAATAGCCGCCGCCGGATACCCTGAACGTCATTCGCAGCACAAACGTCGAGCCGACTGGTGGTCCTTGTTTCCATTTTCCAGTCCGCAAGGATCAGCGTTATCAGTTTGTTGTTAAGTTTGCTTAGTTCCCGTTCCCGTTCTCCGTTCCCCGTTCTTCGTTCTCTCGTTTCCGTTTCCGTTGCCCCCCTTCAACGCGTTCAAGTTTTTTACGTTTAAACGCTATCGATGCCATGGCCCAGACGCAGACGCAGATACAAACGCAAAGCCAGGGAACCGAGACCCTCCGCCACCCGCACAGCATCGGCATCCAGCTGCAGCACAAGGGCATGCCCCACGGTCTGGGGCTGCTGACCACGGTGGCCTCACTGCCGCCCAAGTACCGCAGCCGTTACCTGAACCTGAAGACCAGGTGCGAAATTCCATTGGATCTGACGGTGAAGCTGCCCTCGCCGCTGCCCAGCAGCGATGTGCCGCTGGCCACCACATTTACCGAGGTGTACAGCGAAAATGTTACCGAGGCTATAGTGGAAACGGTGCAGGAGCAGCAGCATCAGGACCAGGAGCAGGAGGTGGCCGAGCTAACACCAAAATCCGACCCCACGCCGCCGCAGAGTCCAGAGCCAGCCATTAAGCGTAAATTGAGCTGCGACGATGATGAACAGCCGGCTAAAATGGCCAAGCTTGAATCCCCGCCAGCTCCAGTTGAAGCCACGCCAGCGAAACCCATTAAAGCACTTGAATCAGCACCCAGGACCAGCAAGGCCAGTGCCTCCTCCTCGAAATCCTCGCGGAACAAGGCCACACGCAAACTGAAGTTCGATGAGGAGACCAGCTCACCGGTCTCGGGCACCATTATCCGCCCCTTGGAAGACATCACCGATGGTTCGATGCAGTACAGCAACGGCGACATTGATCCCAAGTACAACATTGTGGAGATCACCGAGGAGACGAAGGCGGAGTTGGCTGCCATTAAGAATGTAATTGGTGATTATGTGTGCCGGCTGTGCAAGATCAAGTTCGAGGATGCCTTTGGTTTGGCCCGTCATCGCTGTGCCTGCATAGTGCTCCTGGAGTACCGGTGTCCCGAATGCGGCAAACAGTTCAATTGCCCGGCTAACCTGGCCTCACATCGAAGGTGGCACAAACCCCGCAAGGAGGCAGCTACTTCTTCAAAGAAGGAGAATCGCAACACCATCAACCAAGTGGAGCAGCAGCAATCGCCGGCGGAGAAGAAGGCTGCCGAAGATATGGCCTTCGATTGCGGGGAGTGCGGCAAGAAGTTCAAGCGGGCTGCTTATCTGAGAAAACACCAGCTGACGCACCAGAAGAAGCCTCTGGGGAAGCCGTTGGAAAAGCCACTGGAAATGCAGCCACCAAGCAATGCTACGACGACGACCATCACAGGTAGTTTCCATTTCAATCAGGCCGCCTCCACTTCCTCGGCCAGCAGTTCGCACTCCGATGAGGGGGTGTACGCTGCCAGGAGCAACTACGAGTATGACAACGACTATCTCTCGGACAGCAGCTCCTCGGCCTCCTCTGCGGGCTATGGCCGACTCCAGATCGTGGAGCATGGCCTGACCGAGGAGGAGAGCATTGCGGCGGCAGCCTTGACGAATTTGAGGAACTGCGCCTCCGTCATCCAGCACACCACCATGGCGCACTGAAAGCGAGTGAGATTTCACCAGAGTTACTGTTAAGTTTAGTTATTAGTTGAGACCCAAGCCCGACCTCAAGGGTTTAATGCAGCTGAAGCAGACCAAAGACTTAGTTTTATCCAAAGGGAATTTCATTTTCCAACTTTTACTCTTAGTTAGCTGATAAAGTTTAGTTATTAATCTGGTTTAGTTGAGTTTAAATCCAGTTCAAGATGAGTTCAGTTCTAGTCAGGCTCTGATTCGTATCCGTACTTCGATCAGACATTCCAAAGGTATTTCTAGTCATATATTATAGTCAGTGTGTAACATCTAGTCAGTGTGGCCACTAGTCAGCTTCAATACGATCTCGAAATAGTTTTTTGAGTACTAGTTCTTGTACCAGAAAAGCATTTTAAGTTTAGTTATTAATCTTAGCTTAGTAACAGTAGGGAGTGCAATGAACTAGGAAATAGTATTAAAACGGAAACTAACATCTATCATAACCAGCTTTGAACTGCTTCACTTACAAACACATATCATAAATAGCTCTTTCATTCTCATACTCATCTCTATTTAAACCATACTTTACACTTCCATAACTCTTTCTTTCATGACTCATTCTCATACTCATCCTTAACTTCACACTTCCCTAACTCATTTTTCCTAACTCATTCTCATACTCACCCTACCGGATCATCTACTTCATCCTTCATAAACCCATCTACTCATACCTCAGGCTCATCTCTCACTCACATATCATATATAAATTCCCGTGTCATTCTAGTCATAGGTTCTTGCATTCCTTCTACTTTTCTAAACATAAGGCAACTTCATTTCGATTTTTCTAAGTTTTGTACCTAAAAGTACATTCAACATTCTACATATTTCGGATACAGCTTTAGTTTCTATATAGGTCTATATACCGAAAACAAAATTCAGGCGAAATTGTGCAGTAATAGCTATTAAGTTACAAACCCAAACCAAAAAAGCAAAACCAAACCCAAACCTAAGTTTAAACAAAAATCCAAACCCAGTGCGTTGGTAAACCAAAGTCGAGTGTGAGCTCTAGTCATTTTTTAGGAACTTAAGAGGAGGGATTATACCCCCAAAAATCTATTCAGTTTAGCTTAGTTTAGTCTTAGGAACGGACATTGGACCAGCGTCTCACTACCAGTCAAAGTATTGAACAGTACAACCTAGCTATAAGGGCCACAGGCATCTCCGAACCGGCGGTTGTGTACTTAAAGCAATAATCTAAGCAAATCCCAAATATCTGGGGCAATATCACAGCGCTATTGTTCCTTAGCACTTGTCATATGTAAATTGGTTGTAACCGCAGAGTACAACGAAATGGGAAACTTTCGCTCAATCTAGTCATTAACTAACTGTAAGCTATATCATATACGTAACCATATCGGTTGAGATTTTGTGATACTAAATGTTAAGCCTAAAGTTTACAAGGATCGTTGTGCTCGAGTGCATAAACAATAAGCAAAGAATATAGATTTTTCTACCAAATATTTTTATACGTAATTTACACACTTGAAATAACAGCAAATATTTTTATACAAAACATATTTTGGAAAACCTATAAAAATTGTAAATTATAAACAAAAAACTTTCGAATAAAAATGAAAAACTGAAAAGGAATTGTCTTTATTATTATTGGGAAATATATTTCTATATAAAAACCTTTTGGGAAAGTAAAGACAAGTTAATTAATGAATTGTAAAAAATGGATAATTGGAATAATTTTAATTAAAATATTTAAAGAAAAAAGAAAATAATTGCATACAGAGAAACCTTTATATTTTAATATTAAAGACAGATCATATTTATATACAGAAAAATCTATATTTTTAAATATTTAAAATATGGTAAATGAGAATGACTTCTAATATAAATATTTTTGTATAAAAAACATCTTAAAATTTAATAAAAAATTGTAAACAATGTAAAATATATTTGAATAAAAACGAAAAACAACAAATTAAAGCATATTTTTCTTTTGAAATAATGGGCCTTTTGAAAGTTCATGGAATGTGTGACTTTTAAAAAAGAAATAGCTTAAAATGTGAACTTCTATTTCTTGAGAATAAATTTAAACCTATTTATTTAGATAACAAGTTCAATGTTATTTATTTGTTATCGTTAAAATCTTTAAAAAGAGAAAACCATTTAAATATAGGCTTTGTTTTCAAAGGGAAGTATTAATGAAGCTTAAAATATATTTAGAAGAAAACCCTTGCAAAGAACACTTCAAAATAACAAATTCGTTTAATAAACCCTTTAAAAAACCCTCTTAAAAATTTAACTATTTAAGAAACACTTGAATGTAAAAGGAAAATAATAAACTGAAAACTGAAAAAACCCTCTTAAAAATTTAACTATTTTAGAAACACTTGAATGTAAAAGGAAAAATATAAACTAAAATAAAAACTTCAATTCATTCTTGGGTCGTGTCAGTGCAAACAAACCCTTGGATATATAATCGATTTATAATCGTAGAAGAAACGCATATATCATCTATGCGGGGGTTGCACGCCTGCTAAAACAATAATGATGATTGCTTCTTGGGTGATTCTTCACAATTATTTCCAAATAACGCTGCAGTCCGGCAATGAAATGCCATAAAAGGCCATTGACACGGCCCATCGATCTGCGAGAGACTAAAACAAATACCGAAGCACTTTTAGTGGGAAACACAGAAAAGCGGAAGTGGACATGGCCTCGAACTGGGACTCGGAATTGGACAGATGCAAGTTGCGCCTAAGCACACACAAGCTGCCAGGAAAAGGACGAGAAGGAAACTTGATGATGGGGGTGGAAGTCTCGGGTGTGGGTGAACCGAAGCTGGTCCAGAGTGAAACCCTAAACGGGGCAAAACTAATGATGCCCTCAAAACGGAAACGCGTAAAAAATGTTTAATCAAATACAAATGCATGACAGCACGGAAAAAAAGCGAGTGAGCGAACAGGATATGCCAGGATGCGAGGGTGCAGCAGCAGCAGCAGCAGCATGAAAATCGGGGGTGTCCAAGTTGCGTGCGCGGTGTGAATCAATTTAAAGCGTCAAAAGAGCCATATAGCATTTAAGGAGATGTCCTGTTGCAGCCCAACCCATCGCATCCCATCGCCCGAAATTCTGTAAATCATGCCGACAAAAACTACCCCGGTTTTAAGGGTGTGATGCAGCAGCAGCAGCCCATCCGTTGTGTTCCCTAACATCTGTGTCCAAAACATACAACAACCTAATAAAAAAAGGAAAATATAATAATAAAATGATCTTGGAAACCGATATGTTGCATTTGGCACCTTGGCACGAGACATTCCGTCGCAGAGGAGCCCGCATAAGAAGGACACATAACGTCCAATAAGTCTCAATTTCTGCGGGCCAAAGGCAGCTGCCTTCAGGACTCAGAATCGAAAAATACCTTTATAGGAACGTAACGTAGAGGTTATCCTGCTGCTCTGCTAATTTGCACCTTGAGAGCCAGCAGCAGGCTCTCGAACATTTTGTCCTGCCACCTTATGCAGGTCCTTTGTCCTCGCCCAAGTGGCCGTATGTTCTATGAGGCCTCCTCGAAGGAGTTGACAGATTGATGAGCCTGATTGGGAGATTTGGAGTGGCTAGACTTGGAGTGCCGGCCACTCGAGAAACCCATTTGATTACCATCATCATGGTTTAGCCCCGAGGGCCTATTCAAAATGCAAATTGTAATTATGTATTTTAAAACTTGCATAGGGAGAGCTTTTTCATGGGAGAAACATTATATCTACGGGTTAAGTGAGATTTTAGATATTTGGAAATACATATCTTAAGGGAAGTATGTTTATTTTCGTTTTCGTTTTTACGACATATTGAATTTGATTTTGAGTAAAGTTCGTCGCCTAATACTTTTATTTGTTATTTTTTATTTGTTGTGAGGCAATTATTAAGAAGTTTTGTGTTAAAATAAACCAAAATTAAAGAAAAACCTAATTGGTAATGTAATTTATTTTGTTTTAAGAAGCTAATTAATTTTATAAATAAATTTGACTTTATTTGTATTGTTTTTTATTTTGTTTAAGAAAAGTAATGTATAAAATTAAAAAGAAATTACAAAATAGCTTTTTTAAGTTATCTTTTTTGATAAGAATATGTACGTATAACCTTTGTAAAAAAAGCTCGCATTTTAAAATAATTTTGTAAATGTTTAACGAATTTAAAAATTCAATTTAAGCAATATATAGATTTAAGACAACTGAATATAATTTCGGGGCGACTTAAATCGTATTACAATTGATTTATTTTTAATTTATAGGAAATTAAAGTGTTAAGGTTTGAAATTGAAAGTCCTTAAATATTCCTATATAAAATATTCAAAAAATCAAATATTTACTGGATATCCTATAAATTTCATAACTTTGAAATCAAATCAACTGCTTAGAAATCCTTTAAAGCTCATGAGTAGCTTTGTCATGCAACCCTGCGGTGTCTCAAGTCCTGCCCGATATCCTGGCAGCTGTCAAGGAGCAACCCTGCAGCAAGTGGGCAGCACCGACTGTGGCGAAAAATAACGGTTATCGGGATATATTCTCCGGATGCTTAGCTTCTCTATTTTGCGCCTTCTCCCTCTCTCTGTGTGTTAGTGGCAATCTCCCGGAGAGACGCCTACGCCGTGGCACGAACACTCGTCCCGAGTTCGGAGCAGGGAGCCGGAACGCATCGCATCGGTTGGGGCATAGCGGAGCATCGCACACCTGACATCCAGACATTCATGTTGTGGCCAGGCTGGCAGTCAGACGTGTGGAGCTTAGAGTCCGAGAAACCGTGAAACCGAGAGTCCTCGAGTCCGAAAAACCGAGTGCAGAGTGAAGGTAGTGGAGTCTCGCCAGGAGATACTCCCCAGAGGAGAACGGTTTACGGTTAACGCTTACGATTTTTGCTCTATAAAACGCGATTAGTGAGTGCGATTCCCCATTAAACCGAAGCTAAAAAAGCAAGTTGTTAATTCGCTAAAATAAAGGGAAACCACACACACAGCAAGCTCAGAACCCAGCATGTGCTATGGCCCCAGGGGGTGGCTGTGGGTGGTGGAGTTAATGGTGGTGTCCTTTCCAAAAACCAAGAGAAAGAGAGAGAGAGAGTGAGATACGTAGAGAGAGCCAACTTATCGATTGAGCTTTCTCTCGCTGGGAGCTCGCCGTACTTGCCACACCGCCGCCCCCCAAAAAAAATACTGGTACTTTTCCTTTGGCGGCGGAAAAGCTTCAACTTGGCTTTGATTTTCCCGCTGCCTGCCTTGGGTGAATTTTTCAGCAATTTTCATTTTCAGTTTTTCTCCCGACTGTTTTAGGGCGGTTCCGCAAGCAGCAGCGACTCCTGCGATTCAACCACACACACTCACCTTCGAGCGCGTATGAAAATTCGGGAAAAACCGAAAAATAATATAAAATCAAGCGGAAAACACACACGCATTCCACAGCAAAAATAAAAACATCAAAGCGGCAAAAATAAGAGCGTGAAAAGCGTGTGGGGGATATAAATGAAAGTTGTGAATTGGCCAGAGAAGGATTCGGGAAAATATTATGACAAAAAAAAATATAAAATGAAGAAAGAATGAAGAGTGTGTTGTTATTGTGCGAGTGAGTGTGACTCGGTTTTCAGCGTGTGTGCGTGCGTATCCTTTTCCGAGTTGTGTTTTTGTCGATTGCAGGATAAAAATTCAATAAAATGCGAGGGATTGCAATGGGCAAAATGGCCAAAATTACAACAAACTCGACACGCGCGCACATACACATGGAAATTTGTCAGAAATTTCGACTGTGTGTGCGCGTAGTTTTGATTTTCTCTGTGGCTTACTCTCCTTTGTCGCTTTCTCTGTGTGTGTGTGTGTGTGGCTCTCCCTGAGTCTATGTGTGTGTGTGTGTGTGTGTGTGTGTGAATGTCCTTCGCTGCTTACGTACGCAGACTGAGTGACTCGATTGAGGCGGCTGCCTGAATGGCTGGCAGGTCCTGTGCTCCGCTTTTTCCTTTGTGAAATGAATGCGTATTCAATGAGCAATGAAATCCGTGACACATTCGCGCCCTCGCCTCTCTGTCGCTCTCTCTGTCTGTCTGCCTGTCTCTCTCTCTTTCTTTCTCTGTCTCTGACTGGCAGGACCTTTTGCATTTTCCATTTAATTTATTTTTTATTACACTGGCCGCCTTTGTTCTTTGTCCGATTTCCGTTTTAAATAAAAGCGACATTAACACCATAACCTCTGACATTTATCCGTCTGTCTCTCGTCCACACACATACAGAGACACACGCAGGATAACTTGCCACATGTGTCTGTATTTCCCTGCGTGTGTTTATGTGTGCAAAGGCATTTCATCCTGCCTTGGAAATTCCTTTGGCTGAGAGTCCTTCTGAGCAAAATTCCTGTGTTAATTTCAGCTCGAAAGTTAACCCATTAATTGGCTGGCAAAGTGCTACAGATTCCTTTGGCCTCCGCCTGAGTGAACCGCAATAATATCAATAAATTCCTTCAACAACAACAATAATAATAATAATAATAACTATGCCCCATAACTGCATCGGTGCCTTGCTCCTCCCCGGTCGCTCTAAACTAAACTAAACCAAATCGAAACGAAACCAAATCGAACCAACTGCAAACTAAACTAAGCCAGAGACCAAACAAAAAAGAGAAAAACTTGTTGAAGTGCTTGATTGATGTGTGTGCCCAATTGGCTGCCGAATTGAGCGAGCGAAACGAGAAGGAGTCTCCGTCTCCGCCGCCTGGCAAAAAGGTGAGTCAACCGACACAACTGTCTGCTTGTGCTGCTTCTTCAAAGATGGGAGAAAACTCAAGCCCCCGGGTGGGGGAAAACTAAACGGGGAAAATTCAAAGCATTTTTGACTTTGCTGCTGCACCGCAATTTAATTTTTGCTCGCATTAAAGTACAATAAAGGAAGTTGGAGTTGAAATTACAGTTTTAAGGTTGGTTTATTGAATAGGAAAACTCTTATTTTAATCTCAGAAAAGTTTACATTAATTTGAAAAGAATGTATTTTATTTATTTATTTCACCAAAAGCTTCTTTTACCTTTAAATACTATTTTTTTAATATTATTCATGGAAGGATACTGATTTTAGTTAGTAGTATTATTGAAATTAATGAATTACTAGTTGAAATATCGTCAAAATATTTAAATTATTTGTCAAAATATTTATTCTATAATTAAATTATTATAATATTATTAAAATAGACACCAAAAGACATTATTAAATTAGAAGGTTCAAAAAGAGACAAGAGACAATCCTAGTTGTTTCTAAAGATTTCTGCTGTATACATTCTTAATAAATTGCTTATATATTAATGTAAATATTTAAAAATATTAACTTAAATGTAATTATCAAAAATTATATTAAGATTACAATCTGAAATATATTTATTAATGTGTAAAACACTTGAAAGCTTTATTAAAGAATTCAAAGATTAATCAAATATAAATTTACCTATAATATCAATACGAATTTTCCTAAAATTAATTACATTTTTGCTTTAAACATAATCAAAGTTTATAAATTAAATAAAAACCAAAGTTTAACAAACGCTGAAAAGCAGAGAAAACCGAAACCCATAATTGATGAGCTGTGCGCCTGCACTTTCACAGACCTATTTATTACTTATTCAAAGTGTGAATTAACAGGATTACTAGCATGTTTTTAATGAGATCCATATAGCGAGAAGAAAAATAGGCAACCATTTTCCAGCCCAGCCGCCCATCGAAAGCCAAACAAAACACAAGAATTAATTACTCACTTGCTAAGGCCGAAAATGAACCCGAAACTGGGGGGTTTTTGGTGGGAGTATGGGTTTGGGTTGGGGTTTGGTTTTTGGGTTCCTTACCTCCCCCCCCCCCGTTCAGTTTTCAATCAGCAATCAGCGGGAATAAAAAGTTGTGAACTTCCCAGCCGCAGTCTCATTTTCTCCCTCCAAACCCGTGTCCCTACTCCTGCCCCAGCCAAAATATCCATTTGCGGATTAGGCATACAGTGAGTCGCTTCCTTGCCAGCAATTTATCCTTTATAAACAGCCGCCGGACCTGCTCACACACACACACATATACATAGACAGTGAAAAAGGGTTTCCCGGCCTGCGTATGAGTGTGTGTAGCATAATTTGAAGTGCACACTTCCGTCGGACGAAAAATATTGTTTGGCTGCCGAATTCTGGCAAAAAAGTCTATTAATAAAAATAAGCAAAAATCAGTGAGCGTCCGAAATTGACCCAGCCGGGTCCTGGGAGGAAGAGGAAAGAAAAGCCAGCGAGCAATTTCCCAGCCAGCAAAGTTCAGCGAATCAAGAGCGCTTTTCTTTCTGTTTTCTTTCTTTTTGTTGTTGTTGTTGTTGCCTGCCCCGAGTGCGTTTACTTAAGCAATCAACTCGACCTCAAACACACACACACACACACACTCGCTGTGTGTGTATTATATTCTCTTCGTTTTTATTATAACAACTTAAGGGAGGCCGCAAAGTTTGTGTGCTCACACACACACACACACACAGATAGAAAGCATGGGGCGGAAAAACCCTTTTTTTTGCCATCGAAACGAATTTGGAGCAGAAATCGCAGTGCATTTGCGGGCTGACATCTTCGCCAAGGAGTATGTGCGGATATTTGTTTGCAGACAAATAAAACATTTGCTCTTCGCTCGGCGAAGTTTGTTTAGTTTTTCAATTCTTTATTTTTTTGCCGGGTTTTCCAGCTGGGGGAATCAGAAATCCGGTGAAACATTTACACGCGTGCATAACAAAGGACGTGCAAATTCTCACGTCAACACACATAAACCATGGGCAAACACATACAGACGCAGAGACGCACACTCACGCACTTGCGCGGGCAATGTCAACATGTGTAGCATACTTTTTGGGGCCCCTTTCCCAGCATTATTTGCACCTTTCGTCCTTTTGCCTTTGTTGTTATCTGCGACTCCTCTGTCTGCTCAGAATCCAACATTTTCGTCTTACCTTTTTTTCTTGAAGTATTTTTCTTATTTTCTTTATTTCCCAACTTCAAAGCTTCAATTTGCAGAGCAAGAAATTAGAGAATACAAAAGGATTTGATAATTCGCCTCATTTGTTCCTAATAATTTGGTTCTCAAGGCTATATTTTTGGCCTGAATTTATACTTTTAAATTTACTAAATATATTATCCTGGCTTTTCTTATATTTTCTTAGAGTGTACCTATCCTTTTTGTTGTTATTTAGTGCCTTCGTTGTTGGCTTTTATGCTTGTGCCTGCTTCTCCCTGTTCTCCCTGCTCCCATCCTTCTTATTTATTTTGTTGGTTGGTTGGTTGGCCCTGCGATTTGTATCTGGCTATCTGCGGGATATACTCGCCATCTGAAGTCGTCCTTTGGTGCAGTCATCATCCGCTTTCCCTCTGCGGTTCCTTTATGATGTGCGCATAAAATATTTGTCATACATTCTTGACAAAAATCTGCCCTGTATTGGATTTGCTTTTGGGTTTGGCTTGGGCTTGGGCTTGGGTTGTGTGTGTGTCCCATTAATGTTTGCCGTATCCTGCAATCCTTTTCGGACGCTGTTTTTCCGGGGCCACGCCCCAGTGTGCATAATCCACGGATTCGGATTCATATAAGCTGGGAGTTTTTGGCCGCGTTTTCCATCTGTCGCAGCCCAGCTATCCATCCTTTCCGCATATATCTATCTATCCGTCCCAGCTATCTGTCTTTGTATCTGGCCTCGCGTCGCATCTCGTCTCGATGTCGCGTTTAACGAACTGTGTCATTTACACTTTTTGACAATAAAGTCGGGTATTCCTACTGCTCCCCGTTATACAGGACCCCCCGCCAGGACCCTTTGCCGTGTCAAAGTAAAAATATTTGCCTTCAATTCGCTTGACTGCATGCACGTTCCATCTACAGGCTGCACAGGCCTGGGATCGGGCTCCAGCTCTGGCTTCTCCCTTTCCCTACCTTCCTTTCTCTCCGTTTCTCTGTGGGATTGGGTCTCCTTTTCTCCGCTGTTGACTTTTGGTCGGGGACGCTTTGACGTCGATTACGCAAAGCCAATAATGAAATGACTTTGGGGTTTTGATTGGCAAAACATTGCGGGCTATAAATGCGCGCACACACACACACACACACCCCGCCTGGCCACGCCCCCTCTGAAATGTGGGTGTGTTTGCGCTAAAATTCACGCTCTATTAATGGCGCTTTGTGTGGCACCAAAACATCGACACCGCCACCGCCAGTCGCGCGATTCACAACCATAGTCGTCCCTCTATAGTGGATTCCATCGGCTCGCCATTGTGATTGTGCAGTGTCAACATTTGCCTTTGATTTGCCATTTTAATTAGCCACCAATCAAGTGCCGGCTACAAAGTCCAGCCCAGCGGCCAGCGAACCTGCGATCTGCGACCTGAAGTGAAATCAAATACGGCTATTTGGAAATTTATACACGATTTGTGGCTGAAAGCTGCGGTGTTTACCAAAGCAGGATTCACAGGGATGGGCTGTTAGGTAATGGAGGGAGAGAGATTCTGAAGTGGATTATCTTGAAAATTAAGAACAATAATTCTTTGAAATTATTAGAGCCATTTTTTGGGATGCTCTTCAATGGGGATTTAAGTTTTAAAGAATTTCCTGAAAGTAAATTAAAGCCCAGGAACAAAATAAGTGAGTTTATAATATTTTTCAAGCTAAAAGTTTATGAAATTATATATTTGTTGAGTCCTAGAATAATTATAATTAAAGGAAATCATTTAATTTCCTGATAAATTAAAAAAAAACAATTAGGAACATATTCTTAAATAATTATTTACCAGAAGTAAAGAAAAATGTGTGATAAGTAAAAGATTTCACTTTACTCCTTTCTAAACGTTAAGTTATTTTTAATTTATCAATTGAAGTTTTTATTTCTCATATAAGAAATTATTTAAAAATCTAAAAGTTCATTTTGATCAGTTTAAGACTCTTGTATTTTATTTTATTACCAAGCTAAAAAACATCTAAAAATATTATTGTCTTATGAAGGAGCCTTAAGAATGAAGCCTTTATTTATACAGCTTCAGCTTTGTTTTCTTCGCATTGTTCTTTTGTTTCCTAAATATAAGTTATATTTGGCTCAGTGTAATCTATTCCCTTTTGACCATAATATATTGTTATATGCCATGTTTGTTTCTTGAATCCGTTTAAATTGTCCCTTTATTTATGTGTTTTGCACAAGGTGCGTTTACCTCTCGCCCCCATTTTCAGATCCTTTCTCTTACGTTTTTGGTACCTTTCTCCCTGTAACCTATTTTCTCTTGCCACCTTCAGATTCTGGCTCCAACTCCTTATATTTGCACCCCCATCTCATATGTTTTTTCGGCCATAAACAAGCCTTCTTTACAGAGACTCTCTGAGCGAGTCCCAGACTCGCTTAATAAATATATCTCAATCGCTTAAACGCGGCAAACGACCACGCCCCCAGGTCCCCTTTCTATTCTCCCAAATGCTATACATATACATATATATCTATGCATGTATAGGGACTATGCATGGCATGCCTGCTCATTGCTGGCAAGCGATCCGATGCCCTGAATGTTTACATAACGCCGTGGCACAAAAGCCGTAAGCCAAAACCAAAAGTCGAATGCCTGAATGGTCGCCGTCCGTCTGTGTCTGTCTGTCTGTGGGTGCTTGTATCTGTCTGTGGGTGTGTGGTTGTGTGTGTGTTTGAGGCATATTTAGTTACCTATATGCGAGCATGATTTGATATCGCATGAATTTTATATAAAAATAAATATAAATATAAACATAAATCGCAATTGGCTTCCACACACAAAAGTCGAACGATTGGCAGGCTCAGCACTTCTTTTACTTTGCTCCACGCCGCGCTTTTTTAAGGGGTATTTAGTGGGGTATATTAAGCTATTAGAAAATTATTAGATGCAAAAGAAAACGAGGTTTCTCTATCTATTTATCTCTCAATCTATATACACCTTAGTCTTGGAAGATACAGTGCTAGAAATATGAAGATAAAGTTTTCTGCTGCTTTAAAGTATTTATTTTCATTTTAAATGTTTAGCTGATATTTTTATAATTTCTGTGCTATAATTTAAATATGAAATACATATTATAATCTATTTTTAGACGTTTTAAAGAACTCAAACCATAAGGTGAAATATAATTTAATGTAATTCTTTTGCTAAAAGTAATTCTTGTTTCAATACCCTCTAATATCCCATTCAACACCCATTCCCTTTAGTATTTGTCCGGATTTTATAAATAACATTTATTTGGCTCATTTGGCTGTTTATGGGAAAAACCATCTCCAAGCTCCTGGGCCGGTCGCTTATCGTAATTACAATCTCATGTAAGCGATTCGCGCGATGCTGTTGCACAACTCTGAGGTCATAAAGTTGGACTACTTTTTGGCCAGATATAGATATATGGATACTATATATACACTATATAGATGGTGGAAACGAGGACCCCACAATGCAGCAGGCAACTAAATTAGACGGCATTTGAATGCGGCTCTTTCTCGCTGCTTGGCCCGAAAGTTGCTCCGCTTCTACCAATTCTTTTTTCCTTTTCGGGGTTAGTTGTTGGTCAAACGCTTGGGGAATAATAAATAAGTATGTTTGTATGTGTGTGTGTGTGTGTTGGCCAAAAAAGAATATGCATGTTGTCCCAGCCATTTTCATAGTTCATTTGGGCACAGCCTCCGAGTTCCCAGTTCGCATAGGTCAGTCAAGCGTGTTCTCTTTTTTTTGGGGGATTGAGATTGGGCTTGGGATGGTCAGTGCTCTTGTCGATGAAGTGTGACGTTTATTAAACTCAATTTAAAAGAATGGCGGCTCATTTATTTTATTACTGGTCCCTGTCAAGTGCGGCTAAAGTTACCAGCGAGAGAAAAGGCAAATGTTGATAGTGGCACATTTCCCGGGCCCCCCGAAATTAGTGAAGAGAGAATGTTGCCCGAAGCCCATGTGTGTGTGCCCCGACCATGTGGGCAGGGGTATATTTGTGTGCTTGTTCGGGGCATAACAACCATTTGTTATTGATATTGACAGCTGCAAATAAATGAGCAATTTGCCGGGGGCCATTTTCTTTGCCAGGCTGCCTTCCTGCCTGCCAGCTCTCCTGCCTGCGCTAAATTTAGCATTCTTCAAGCTGAAATTTTATGCCCACTACGATGGGAGTGCGCGGGGTATTTTGTATTTGTGAAGAAGGTGCCCATAAACAGTAAATATTTTGCTACCGAAAATTTATAGCCGCGATTGTTCTTCAAAGGGGCGTTCAGAAAAGTATAATAAATTGTATAGAAAATTATTGTTAGCACCAAACACACAGAGGGAAGCGGAAAAAATAACACAAAATGGAATATACATATTGTTATTGAGATTAAAATTCAAAATAATTAAATATCTGTATTTTTATCAGTCTTAATCTCATGAAAATTCATACTTTTGATGTTATTTTACTAAATTTAATGTAAAAGCTTCAGACTTCCTGTAATCCATTAAAATTAAAAATTTTTAATGCATCATATAGTGCCTAAATAGCTGATATTTAGTTTTATTAATCCAAATATTACTCCAAAGATTTATTAAATATTTTTTCAAAGCATTCATAAGACTTTAGATTGTTCTAGCTTATTTTTTCACATTATATTAAATGATTTCCCAAATATATTTATTTTTAATAAAGACTTCTTAGCATTTTTTTAGTTATCAAACCCATTAAATGTTCCCAACTCTTGTTCAAACCCTTTAAATCGGGTTAGCCTTTCGTATAACCAATTCCTCAGTGGAACAATCCACACTTTTTGTGGCTGGCCTTGTTTTTCTCTCCAATTCCCGCCCATCATCTCGAATTGTCAAAAGGTCCTGTGAGGAAAACAAAATATAAAAAAAACCCAAGAGAGGTGTAGAGGGACATAACGCTCTCCGTTTTTTTGCAGTTGCTCCCCGGCGGAGGTTCGAGGAGACACAACACTTTTTCAGGCTTAAGCTCGTTGCGCTGCAAAGTATGCAACACTTTTTGCACTTCGCCAGTCGCGCATTTTGATAGATGAGTCCTGGCGGCCATTATGCAACACATGCACACACATGTACCCTCGTTTATCTGTCTGTGTCTGTGTTGGTGCGGTTCTTTTGGCATAACTCACATTGCTCACAGCTTACTTATTTACCCAAAAATGTAAAAAATGGTGCAATAACAACAGGCGGGCGGGCGGACAAAAACAAGCAAAAATACCCAAAATAACAACAATAACAATAACAACTGTGCCAGTGACAGCAGCACTAGCAGCAGCCAGCGTGTGTGTAACAATTTCTCAAACAGTGCCACACATAAGTCTGTCTACCAGCTGCTATAATGTGTTTCCTGTTTGTGCTCAACGCTCACACACCACCGGATATGAGGCGTCCATCGGAAATGTGTTTCAATGGGTGTTTTCTGGCCCCCCAAATCCCCTTCTTCCGCACCTTTCTTCCTGTGTTGTTATGCATTTTTTTCTTTCTTACTTCGGGAAGGAAAGGTTGCAGCTCTGGCCACTCACACACACACATACGCTGGGGGGTCCTTGACTCGCACGAGGTTGCGGGTCGTTTTAGTCGGTGTCCTCTTATCTTTGCGGGCGACCAAGAAATATATGACCAGGCACCCTCGGTGAGCATTAGAAAAAATGCTGACAATAGAGAGAAAAATTAGGAAATATTTTGTGTACATTTTAAGGAAAATATAATATATAATTTTCTACTTTTAAGCGAAGAAAAGTAAAGGATCCAGAGATGTGGAATAGCTTTTCCAAAGGATTTTCTTTTTACATACTTACTTTATTAAAGGTTTTGAAAGTTTTTCCTTTTAGCTTTCTAGATATTTTTGAACTCTTTTAATTCAGTTTGAGTAGAGCAATTTTCTCTCAGTGCAAATCAGCGTAAAATGCTGGCTAAAAAACACAGATGAAGGGGCAGACTTTAGGTGAAGGCGGTGCCAGTGAAAGCGGCGTCAACTATCCAGTGTTTATACTGCTTTGCCTTTTTTGCCCTCCCCTTAATTTTTGCAGCTAGCATATTGCCAGCATCCTGCTTCCTGCAAGGCATCCTTATACACCCCCTGCCCACCCTACCATCGCCCTGTGCATCCTGGCATTGTCATTGGCAGGCCCCCTATGGCTGTGCTGCACCCCCGTTGCTGCCTCCATTTGCTGGTAAAATTGAAAAATACGCGCGATAAAATGCTTGACATGCCACGTAATGCGTTGCAAATATATTGCCAAAGTTTTTTTCTCTTATTTTTTTTTCGCTGTTGTTTGTTATTTGTTATTGTGACTGCAGCGGACAGAAAAAGAGAGAGGGGGAGGGGGGTTCGGGGCAGAAGTTTTTAACTCGGCCCCGTTATTATTCATTATTGAACTGCCAGTTTGTCCTGACACACGCCAAACGCCATGAGAACGCGACCAAATGGCCGACTGGCCAACGGGCCAGCCAATCGGCAAAAAGGCAAAGCCAAACTGAACTCAACTCAACTGAACTGAAAATGCGATTGCCACCACTGTCCGTGTGCGTTCCCCCTCATTGCATTGATTTTTTTAGTTGGTTTAATTTTGAAAGCGCAAGGCTAAAACTAATTTCGAATTATTTTGGCATTGAACACTGGACTGGTCAGAAGCGGGGGAGAAGGGAGGGGGTTCGATTGGAATTGGGTTGCGGGTGGTGGCCATTAAGTGGTCACAAAACTTTGTCCGTTGACATCCAATTTTTGGCCTTAATGGCAGCCAAACTAACAAAGCAGTTAATAATGCAGCCAACGGGAAGTGAAACAGAGCACAAAAGTGGGTTTGCTAAGTGTGGCATTTATTACACTAAGCAGAGGGATTGTTTTTGTTCCAGAGAAATGAGTAATAAATAATTAGTATTTATAGAATTAAATATATTAAAAATTAGAAATTCCAGGCATTAAAATTATTCTAAAATAATATTTTTTAAACTATATTTAAACTGAAATTTGTAGCTCAATAAAATCTAGGGAATGATTTTCCACTAAAACCTCGACAACATTATTTATATTTACTAAAAACTACATATTTAATTACAGAAGAATTATAATTATTATAAATTTTTAAGTGCACTGCAAGCTTATATGGTTCTTGCTCCCAATTTTCCACAGAGTAAGGAGCTTTTCCAGCCAAGTGTCCTTGACTGATTTAGAGATCTTATCGAACCGCCAGCTTGGCCCCATATGCTGCGTCTCCTGCTGCAGTCTAGCTACAAAAAAAATAAGGCCCATAAATATGCGGCTGCCAGTAGAGAAAGGCATCGCATTTCTCCTTTTCCCATTTAAGCTTTCTCCAAATCCTTCGAGGCTCCGCAGCCTCCTAGTGTGTGTATTTGTGTGTGTGAGTCCTTTGGTTTTCGCATTTCGCTCGCCTTTATCGCCTTTTGGCGCTGTACTGCCTTTGACGTCACCTTAATTAATGGGTTAATGCGACGTCGACGGCGACAGCGTTTGGTAATTAAGCGACTTTGTCGCTGGCCCCTTTTCTGTGCCAAATGAATTATGTGTCGCTGCTCCCAATTCCCAGCACTCTGCGGTCCGCAGAACTAAAACAGTAATTTGGCATTGATTTAATATTTTATTTTAATTAAAAATTTCGCACATTGCACGGGCCGCCGTGGAGCTGCCGAGAGGCTGAGCGGAGACAAAACGTGACTCTGGGCGGCATTATCATGCTAAAATGTCATAAATTAATTGTACTGCAATTTGCCAGTGTGTCCATAGACGCCAGGGTTTCTTCTCATTTCCAAAAACACTGGCAAAATATTTGGGTTACTTTAAGTTTAACTAAAAAAATGTATAATAAGTTTAATTAGGATTTGGAGCTTGTATTCCCATAAAAAGGATCACAAAACCTTTTTAAATTAGTAGATAAACTTATTGGAATATTTATATCAGTAAAAATTATTAAAGGTAATTTTTCTTTCTTACACAAATAAAAGAATTTGAATTTTTTTGTATAAAATAGCTTTTGAAAAGTTAATTTTAAACATTCTCTACTCTTAATTAATTAATTTTTGATCCAATTTCCGCATTTTGATACCAAATTTAATGAGAGGCATTTTCTTGCTCATTTTTATTTATTAGAAACATTACAAATTCTCCCCCTATTTCTCTCTGTATATAAGGCAATAAGTTTAGCATGGGCCAGCGCTGCGTATACGTAATATTCTAGCGCCTTGATGACAAGCCGCGATAGTAAGGCATAAAGGAGGAAACAGGACAGCGCCGTCCGTTCGTCTGTCTGGTTGGGACACAGGACAATGGGTACTGCTGCATTCGCCTCTTCATTTACGTAATGTAAGCAATTTGTGAAAATTGCTGGCAATTTCGCAGATTAAACTGGACCCAAAGTGCAATTGGGCGCAAATTTGCAAACCTCTGTTTGAGCCGGGCAAACTTTTGCGGCTCTTCAAAAAAGGAGTAGATTAAGATAATGAAGCTGCAGCTTAGACGGGAGGCCAGGAAGGGGCACTCCTTGGGATCTCCTTGATTTCAAGCATCCGGGGTTCAAGAGTGCGGATAAGTTGACTGCAGCAGTGGCAGCCACTCCATCACTTGCAAATTAAAATTAAGATGAGTTATGGGCCCAAGGCAAAGAGTGTCGGATCCCAAGGCGTCGATGAGAAATTCAAGCTTAATGCCGGCTCCATAAATCAGTATCCGTCGCCTCAGTTCCGATGATCAATGACTGGCGATTGAGGGAGATTGAAGGCACGTATCGAGGGCGCGGGTAGTGGGAAGAGAGGGAAGAAGTTGGGGACAAGGACGAGGTCTGTACCCTTCCATTTGAGTGGGGCAACAAAGTGTCGAGCCAACAACAGCTTCATCATGAGAGTGTGTGTTCCGGAATGAAAGGGGGGTTGGGGTGGAAGTGGAAGTGGAGAAGTGAAAAGGTGAAGAGGTGTCAGAAACTGGCATTTATGGCATGGCAAAAATATTACAAATAATGTGCAAAAGTGATAAAACATTAGTCAACTTTGTGACTTCAAGTTTATTGGAAATTTTATTATTTTTGGTACAGAATCAAAAAAGATTACAAGTTGGAAAAGTCTAGAGAAAATTATTAAGCTATATAATCAAATTATATTTATAAAAAAAACTAATTAATATAGATTAAAAAGTTCCACAATAAAGGAAAATTTAACGATAGAAATGTTAATGGATTAGAAAAATATATGTATTTTCATTTACAAAAGTCTGGATTTTGAAAAAGAAAATGAAGCAGTTCTTATTTTTTAATATTTATTTGTTTTCTATATTTAATCGTTAATTTTGTAGTCATATATAAACTTTATATTATAAAGTAATTCCCTTTTAATGCTTTAAAAAGTATTTTGTATTTAAAATACTTACTTTTATATTTCAAATACTTAGAAAGCATTAAAAGGGAATATTTATGTGGAAATATCATGATTACTTTATCATTTATTTATGAAACGAATAAGGAATTCAATTACCCCAATAAGTAATAGTTAAGCATTCAATCTAGAATTATTAAGGTTTTATATATTTAACAACTTTTCAAAGTGTAAATCCCTTTACAAAACCTAAACATATTTATTTTTATTCCCAATTTAAACAATGCTCCATAAATCAGCATTCGTGTATTCGTTTTGCTGACAAAAAGCAGCTACCAATCCCATTTTAATTCGTGAGTGCACCGCGAAGGGGATCACCAGGCAATCCCCCCGTTAAGGCTTTAAGTGCGAACATTGATTGGTAAGACACTAATCCGTTTTTGGCAAGTGCCCGGGTCCCCGACTTGGCAACGTCCGAAAGCAAAAAGTGCAATAAAAGCGGGTAGTTTTAAGCCCCCTTTCAGCCCCCATTCCCCCACCTCTTTTGAGCCCCTTTCGGCTTCTTAAATGGGGCCGCCCATTTGAGCCAGCATTGCACACTATTAGTTGCAGCTGCCAGAAGTGATGAATGTGTGAAATGTAAACTTTGTTACCGAGGAATAACAGCGCCAAAAGCTCAGAGCCAAAATGGATGGAGCCAGTTTCTGGCGGAGATTCGGCGGGGGTGGGACTGGAGGGTGGCATGGGAAAAAAAGAGCAGAAGAAAATTGGTGGATGTGAATCGAAACCAAAGCGACAGACGCCTGTCGAAAATTGCAATTCTCCTTTCTTCGGCGAGGTCTTTCATTCGAGTTTCCCTTTTTTTCGCTTCAGTTTTTCCTTCTTTTTTTTTTGTTTTTGTTCTGCGGCCGCAGTAACGAAAATCCAATTAAAGCCCCTGTCGCTGCGTGGGCGTGGCTGGGAGCGGGAGGGATCAGGAGGCACCAGGATTCAGGACTCAACCCTGATTGAATGTCAGAGACGCGCTGCTATGCGCGATGTATGTGTAATAAAGCGGAGATTGTTTAGCTTAACCAAGCGGAAAGATGGAAAAGTCTTCAAGCTGAAATATCCTTTTGTCAAAATGATTTCATATTGCATAGTCCTTGGTTTTTGGGTGTGAATTTATTACTTAAAAAAAGGCGCAGATATTTGGAATTCACAGTTTGACTGAAGGTAGATAGAACAGTAAAAATATTTCATATTTTATAAGTTTCCTGATTCATAGTTAGGTTTATTTTACAAACAAAATTCAGCTTTATTTTCTGTAATTTTTAATTCATAAAAAATCCTCTCACATATCACATAATCCCCTGACTTTTTGACTGCATTAAAACCATTTAAGTCTGCTGATTTCAGCCAGCTCAGCACGCTTGCAGGTCGAGTTAGTTGCTTTAATATGTTCGCGACTCATTAACTTTTTCATTAAAAATTAATTAAAGTCGCCAGTTAATTAGGTCTAAGCGTATTTATCATTTCCCGCCCGAGTTCCGAGTTCCACATTCCGCGGCCTGACAGCCCGACAGGCACCGAAAACGAACCGAAAACTTTTGCCTTCCCGCGCTGGGGCAGAGCCCCTTCGTCCTGGCCCCCCCTCTCAGTTGTAAAGTGTCATTAGTCTGGCATAAATTAGTTTGCCAAAGCAAGAGCATGGAAAGCGATGGAAAGTGGTGGAAAGTGGGGTAAGTTGAACATTTTTGTGGCCTCACTTTGAGCCCTTTGGCATGTGATTATTGATGAACGATCCAAGGGGGAGGCGGTTCCGGATCGGAGATGGATCTTAAAGTGGCTTGGCTTGGCTGCAGCACACACAAAGCCGTTATAGTTCGCTCTTTGAAGTCCTGGCAAACAATGGCCAAGTCAAGTGGGTAAGACGCTTATGCGGCAACAAAAGCTGGGCTAATATTGTAAAAATAAACAATGGGCCAAGTGGCTTAATCGCAGCTGCTGATTATGTTGCCGGGGCCAAGAAGAGGAGCTTGCAGCAGCTTATTATTAGCCGGACTTGCATTGTCACAAGCCACCAGCCATCAGCCAGGTGAGAGCCTTTGTCATCCTCTCTTTCCCTGATCCTGGTGACAAGGAGTCTCTCTCACGCTCTATCCCTGCATCACTCATGGCTCATGGCAGCAAGTTTGTCCGGGCTTAATGGGGCGCTGAAGCCGGGGCTTAAACGCTCATTAGACGGGCTGGCATTAAATTAATTGGAAGCTGCAAAACTATGCACAAAACAGGACGAGCTGCCATCCCTGCAAAAAGCAGCTAGCTGAAGGCTGAAAGGGGAGCTCTGTGAAAGGCGAAAACTTTACAAAAGGCCAAAAGTTTGATGGCAACTTTTGTAGAGCCAAAGCACTCGACTTGCATTCATTGCTAATTTGGCTTTAATTGCATAAATGTTGCGCTTTTTGTACACGAAAAAACTGCCAAAACAGAGGGGCGACGGAAAAGCTAGGCAAGGGTGGGAAGCGGCCCATAAATTCTGTTTGCATAAAATAAACGAAAAATGCAAAATGCGGGGGTGCAACTAGGTAAGAACGACTTTGGAGTACCTACTATTGTTATATGTATATTTAGCTAAGGTATCATTTTGGACAGTGATTAAAAATACTTTGAATTTTAAAAAAGAATTTGAAAGGAACCAAAAGACCTTTACTAGAAGTTAGTGAAATGTTTTATAAAACTAAAAAATATTTTTTATTTACGTTTGTTCATCATATTTTCTATAAAGTTTATACATTTATTAAGGATTTTTAATATACAATATATATAATCATAAATAAATCACTAGTCTTTATGTTTTACACAAGTTTTGGGAAGTTTATTGGGCAGCATTCGTTGAGGAAGAAAATCATTTAATAAGGCTTTATATATAAGTTTTTTGGGATATATGAATAACATATGTAGAAGTTTACTAATGAGCTCACGCTGAGGAATCAAAAAAGACGGTAAAAAACCAGCTGAACTATTCTTTCTTTCTAACTGTTCTTTAGAAAATACATATTTCTTACAATTTTGATAAGTTAAAGTTTGTTAAATCTACGTTTTTTTTCCCCTATTTTCCTTCCTTTGACACATTGCATTTCCACAAACACAATATACTTTTTGAGCTCTAATGATCATTCTGTATAAAAAATAGGCAAGCATTTCCTCTCTCCTATTTTTTTTGCGTATCTCTGGCAGGCAGAGAAATTTTTGTGAAATTGTTTGGTGAGTGCACTTGAAATTGAAATTGTTGTGGAGCGGTGAGGGCGGGTGGGTGGCCCACGAGTGGTCAGCAAGATAGCTGCCAACTAACAAGTTCGGCTTCGTCCTTATCAGAGGACTCGGCTCTTTCCCGCTGACTGATGGGCACCTGAATGGCCAAATGGCCGAGTGACTGACTGACCGGCAAACTGACTGATTGACAGACAGCGCTGAAGCGTTGCACAAATATTTGAAAAAGCGCAAAAATTTGCTACTTAAATACGAGCAAAGTTCTTCCTATTTTTTGTCTGAAAACTAAATTTAATGAATGCTGCTGGCAAACAGAGTTTTCCCTAGGGGTCCTCCGCCCTTCATATATTTTATGAATTGCAAACTTCACAAAGCCAAAAGCCCTTTTCAGACAAATATTATATTCATATGTGCAAGACTTTTTTATTTTCCAAAAAAAAAACTACTCAGTCCCTCTACATTTCTGACTGCCTTTTTGGGTAAAACAATAAAAACTTTTGCTGCTGCATTAGGCTGCATTTTAAGTGAGCTCATGTGGGGGCTTTGCAAAATATATTTAGTATGTATGTATATATACACAAAGTCTGGCTGCTGGGAGAAAAACTTATTGACAAAACTGTCATTAGCTTGTCCAACTCGGAAAAGTTTTCAACGAAAAGGGATTTAAAGTTAAGCGACCAAACGCAAAAGTGTATTCAAATATGCAGAGGGAAACAACAATAAAAACGACTCCGAAACAGGTGTACATGAAACGACATCATTGTCTCTGGCCCCGCCCACATTTTAGCCCCCCATTTCCCGCCCTCTTTAAGCCCACCTTGTAACTGCGTTTTTGGCTTACGAAAAATGTTTGCCCAGGGAGGCGGAGGCGAAGAGGAAAATTTATAATGCGATAAAACTTTAATAAAGGCAGCAAGTACAGCCCAGCATCCTTCCCCCATGCTCCTCCTTGGTCCTTTCTCCATATTTTCTTCTTCCTCTCGGTGTGTGTGTGTGTGTGTGTGGGCGTGGCATAAAGTAGTTATGAATACAACAACAGTTAGACAGCTGGCAAAAGGAGCCAGGCACGAACGCACTCAAAATTGTATGTAATTGTGCAAGAGTGTAGTCGGTGGAGGGGAGGAGGACGAAGGACGAAGGATGAGAGTGCAAGATGGGCACTGAAAAAAAATATATTCTAGAATGAAATTAAGTATTCCGGCTATGGATTTTATTAATTCTATTAAATGAATTTAAATTCTTGAATGGTTTTTGAACTTAAACGCTTTAAAACCATTTTAAAAAATGTCTAAAATTTGCTATAAAATATTAAAAGTATACAGTATACATATTCAATATTCCAAAATATGGGTTATTTTTTTTTTATAGGGAAAGTTCTATATTTTATTATCAATTTGGGTTTCTGAGGTACTTTCTATATGCTTATCTATCTTTCTTTCTTTGAAATTTAGTGCATTTTATTTATTAAATATATGAAACTCCTTAAAGCTGCTATTACACATAATAAAATTATCATAAAGTGATTAAACTTTACATTATTTATTATATTTTTCCCCGTGCAAACAACATTTGCCTGTCTTTATGTCTGTGAGAAGAAGACGCGGTTAACTAGAAGTAGCAAAAGTAGTTATAGAAATGACAGACAGCTGCAGACTGATAGGCGGCGGGATGAGTCCTGTAAATATGGAGGAGGATGAGGTGGGGCCAAAGCTGTGTGGCCAGAGAATCCTTGCGGTGGCTCAGGCCCATGAGGTGTGTGCTAACGAGCAGATGACGACGACGACGAGAACGACGATGCCACTTGACTGACAACCTGGGAGCAACTCTGACAGCGCTCGGGGAGGAGATGCACAGCAAGAAGGAAACAGCCAGCTGGAAGGAGCTAGATACAGTAGATGATCCTTATAAAAAACATCTCTAAAATGTCAAGAAAGTGGAGGCTAAGAAATCTAAGAAGATATTATAATAAAATGTAAATATTTTTTAAGACAGCTTTCAAAGATTTTTAAAATAAAAATGGAATTATGTTTATTATATAAAAAATAACCAGTCAACTTAAGTACAAATTGCTGTCCTTGTATTTGCAAAGAAGTCAAGAAAGAGGGTGAGGCAGGTGCCACGCACGAGAATTGTTTTGAAATGCCAGGTGAGGATTAGAGAAATGTCGCACAGGAATTGTATAGAAACGAAAGTTTGCAACTAATGTCCCAGCGAGCTATGAGTCAAGTAAAAAGTCGGAGGGGAGGGCAACAATTTATGGAGATGCATCTGCTAAGTGAATGCAACAAAATCCACTCAGGGCATCCTCTTAGCTTTTATTTATTGTATTTTTTTGTTAGAGAAATGCTAGACAGAGACCTAAATCAATTTAGGAACAAGACTAATGGTGACTCCATCTTAATAGAAAACAGTAATAATTGAAACAGAAAATCACTAATTTTCAAATCTTTTCTAATTAAATAACTCAAATTGCTCTTAATAAATAAAGTTGATATTTGAATGTATGAAGAATTGAATTTTGCCCTAAATTAAATAGAAAATCTTTGGTGTTTATTTAAGGAAAAATCAAATAAAATCCTTTTAAATAGATTTGATTTTGTAGCAAACACAGAATTTAGTTAAACATTTTGCAATTGCTCGTAGCAGCTGCTGCTGCAATGCGAATAAATTTAGTTTGTATGCTAATTTTCCGAAATTGAAAAACCGAAGAACCAATTGAGATGAAAATCAACAAGAAATAAAATTTGCTCGAAATTGCATTTGAATTTATAATTCCCCTTTCGGAGACATCTTAATGGGGACAAGTATCCCACTGATTATATCTCGATGTGCCCCGTAACTACATCCACTGCATTCGGGCCTGCTTCCGGCCAGTTATCCTTTATCCTGGCGTTAGTCCTCTCGCATCCCGTCCGTGTCACACTTTCAATTTAAATGGCCATTTAAGTGTTAAATAAAATGCCAGAGCCGCCGCTTTTAATTTCGTGTTAAATTGTATAGGCAATTACCCAATGCAAATGCAATAAACACGGTAAATTTATTTTCATTTTCATTTTCATTTTCATCCATGGCTCCCGGTGCAATTGCAAGCCCAAAGGCGCCGCCGCCGATGATTATCTGGGCGCGATGTCCTGCCAAAGCTTTTTACAAAATGAAAATCGCAAGAGGCAGCTGCTGAGTGCATTCCGCAGGACACACTGCACTGCACACTGCACTCTCCAAGTGTTTGCCATCAAATTAATTGGCACTGAAATTAGCACGAAGCATCCGGTCGCAGCTGATTTAGCTTACTGCAAACTGCTGCTGCTGCTGCGTGTCCTTACTGGTTGGCTTTTTCCCGTGTCCTTTGCTCGCGGCAGAAGCACTCTGCCTCGCCTCGCTTCGCTCTATTTTCCCACTCGCACTAAGTACACGGATTTTGCATTAATGCAGCACTCACATGAATCATTCATTGATTTAATTACAATGATTGCCACAGGAGGAGCAGGAGAAGGAGCAGCAGCAGGTAGCACGGCAAGGTGCCAAGTGGCAAGGTTGCTCCCTGGCCAGGTGGCAAGCCTCTCGAGTGGAGCCTGAGGTGGGACAGTTTAATTAAAAGTGCTAATGCAAAATAAATAAGCGCAGCGCCAGCTCCGACAGAAGGAATCAATTTGCGCTAATAAGCAAAGCATCGATGAATGAAGTCGGAAATTGCAGGACGGAAATTGCAAAACGACATTGCCGGTTGGGAAAAGGTAAAATGTTAGCAGGATAGGCAAATTAATGCTGCTCTTGAAGCCTTTCAACTTGTCACAACTGGAGGGAGAGAAGGCTGTCTTTGACAGCTACCATTTGGTTGACTCAAAGGACATTTTGAACACACACATCCTTACATGTTCAATGGCATTAGCCAACTGTCCCTTGGCACCTTTGATGGTCAAATCCGTAACGTATCGTAACGTAACGTAAGTCCCTGGCAACACAATATGCATACAATAATATTTTTTTGCAATTTCGTCCTTTCTGTGGCTCTCCCCTCTTGGCTAATAGCATTACTCCTCCCTGCCGCATGTTGCAAAAGGGTTAAGCTATCGCTTTCGTGTTGGTTTGCTCCTTCGTCCGTTTGGGCTCCTTGCGTCCCTTGTCTTCGTTGCGCTTTCATGCCACTTTGATTTCGCTTTGTGCCCCTGCCACGGACGTTTAATAGTTGAAAGGTAAATTGCACGGCATTTTCCTGCTTTTCTTCCTCCTCTTTCTTGGGCTTCTGTGAAATCGGGGAAAACACTTCCGGTGCCATGTCTTGCCCTCGTTGCTGCTCCACGGAAATCATTTGATTTTGCCCCGTTTCGTGTTGGCTAAGGCGATCAAAGCATTTTCCATGAACTAAATTGGACTGGGAGCAAGGATTAGTTTTGTAAATAGAGCTGAGAAATGGGTTATGATTAATCGGGGAAACTATCGTAATTAAAATTAAAATAATATTTAATTTCTTTTTATATAAATAATAATAAAAAATGATAAATCTATATATAATAACCAAGATATTACATATTTTATTCAAAATATAATTTATATGAATACACACATAATTTTGAATTATAAAAAACATCTCTAGCTCTTTCCATTTAAGTTCTTCATTTGCTGACTGATTTTTTTGTGGCAAAATCGAATCATTTATTCCACCATCTGTCCACCGATAATGCGCTTATCACTGAGCTGTCCATTTTGCAAGGGGCAAGTCCTTGTTGTTGTATGACCGATCCGCTTCCCTGCCTCTGTAGTCGCAAGCATATAAATTGCATTGACAGTTGCCTTTGCTGTTCGAATTGGCAGCGGGGAAATTATGGACGTATAATTCAAATTAATAGCAGCTTATGGCACTCGAACGGTTTTAACGGCCAAAAAGTCAGTCGAGCAGGAAAAGCGAGTGCTGCCAAGTGCCAATTGCCAGTGCCGCGTCGATACGGGCACGCCCACTGCCCCTCTGGGTGTTGTCTAGAAGGCCCCCAACCAGCTCCCGATCCCGATCCCCTTTAGCACCACAGAATCCCCTCTCCCCTGGCGACCATGTCAAAGACCGCACGCTGTGCAAACACAGAAAAAAAATTGAAAATCGAAAAAAGAATGCAGCAAACGCGGTTCCCCATTCATGAAATGCTTGATTTAAAAACGAAATTATGGCATCTGCCACCCAGAGAAATTCAGAAATCGATTAAAACAAAGCTGGTGGAGTGGATTTATTTGATTTTTAAATAAATGGATTTCTGGGGTTTTTGTTAAATAGAAATAATAAATAAAGGAACACTTTGTGGTGTCTTTCCAGTAATTTTAAACTTAAACAAAATGTAATAAATTCTTAACCTTAACCAATAAACGATTTGTTTATTTAAAAACTTGATAAATATCAGCATATTGAACCCCATTTACTATTCTTTTTTCCCTTTTACACACACTCCACTGAGGGATTTTCGCTTGTGGCATACATGGCGTATGCGTAATCCGCGCTTAGCCCATCAGGCCGCGCGCAAAAGTCAGTCGTAAAACGGCCATCGGCTTAAACTGTTGCGGCCATAAAGGTTAACTGCAACAGAGCTGCAACAGAGGGAAAAAGCTGCGAATCAACTGCTTAAAATTTAACGAAACAATGAGCTAAACTGTCAGAAAGCGACGAGAGGACGCCAGGACGCGAGGCAAGGAGATGAATGCATTCCAATGCCGCACGCAAGTGACGGCCATGAAAGCGTAAAAATGTAAAATTAACACGCAGCTTCTGGTTTTAGTTTTGTGGCAGCAGCAACAACAAAGGGGGTGAGGGGAGGGGAGGCAGGGCAGGGGGGGCGTGGCATGGCAGCTGGACAACCGCAGCCATAAAAACCACACAAAAGCAAAGAATGAAGTTGTTGCCGCTGCCGCTGCTGTTGGCCACAAAAAGCGCTTGAAAAATATGTTAACCACAGTTAAAACAGCGCCAGGTCAACCGTGCTTACCCACACACACACACACTCACTCACGAAACAAAAGCGAGTGTTAGGGGATCGAAAGGGGAGAGAGTGGCTTGGGGTTGCAGCGAGTGAGACACGCTTGGCATGTTGACAAATGTTGCAGAGGCTGCCTCCTTTCCCCACAAATGAGCAGCAACCTGAAGCTGACCTCTTCGTTCGTTGCGAAACCTCCTTTCCTCCCCTTTTTAGCCACTTCCCGCAGACAGTTTTAGTTGCGCTGAAAAGCGTGCTACACTTTTCGAACGCTCGAAGCGTGAGCTCCGCACAGCGCAGCAGCTGAGTGATAAGCGGGCCCCAGCTGACGTTCGTTTTAATGCGAACGTCATCCTGAGCATCTCCCTCCCTCTTCAGCTTTCCTCTCCCCCTCGCCCCACCTAGATAGCGGTGAAAACTTTAACAACAATGACATTATCAGAGCCAGCGCAACAATGGGGCAGCAAAGAATGCCACAAAGAAAGTTGAAGCATGAAAATTTCAGCAAAAGCTTATGGTCAAACTGATGGATATCTGGAGAGCCAAGAAGGGAGGTTACTTTAGCAGGGCTTCATTTCAATTAGATTAGTTTTGACAGTCACAGAACTAAATTAAGGGTTAAAGGAGGAGAAGAGCCAACCCTTTCAGCAAAATAAACTTAATATTTGAGACCTCCTGACTCCTTCTTTGCATCAAAGGGCTTCGATTCCTTTTCACTTGCCAACTGTTATTTGATAGGTCTTCCCTGCTGAGTATATTTTGAGTAGAAGCTTGCCACACGTACATAGCACAGTTCAGTTCAGTTCAGTTCACACATGGCACATGCATCGCGGGGCAGGGAAACTCTTATTTCACCCGCAGTTCTTTCTCTGCTAAAATCGCATCGCATTTCATTAGTTGCACTCATTTGGCATTCAACGAGCGTTCGCATTCAGCTGCAATTTCGCATTCGCAGGCGATTTTTATTGACGTTTTTAATCAGCAGATGCAGTTGCTCCTTGCTCGTTGCCGCCATGCCGTTTTCAGTGTCTGCCGCTAGTTGCCGCATTTCCGCAGCTCTGACATCAACATTCAACTTCACTTAACTTTTATTGCATTGCTCTCTCACACCTATTTCATTAACAAAGTTTCACACTGATGATGCATGTTCCGAGGCTCCTTCACAGACTCCATCCCTGCCTGTGTCTTTGAGATGCCTTTGATGTCCTAACCAGGATCTGGCAGACATGAGCTGCCTCTTATGGCCCACCCACTGCGTGAATTCAATTTGATTGACGTTACGAGCTTCTGCTACTGATTCCAATTGCAATCAATTTACTTTTGTGTGTGCCAGGCTCCGCATCCGAGTTGCAAACTTCATTAGAGATTTTCCCTTTTTGCCAGCTGCAGCTGCTTCGTCTCTCTCCAGCTGGCATTTTTTTTTTTTCTAGCTTTTCTCGCTTTTCCAAAAACCTACCAGAGTGAGTATCTGGTTCTCTTGGTATTTTTCCTGCCTTTCTCCTTGCTGCAGTTAAGTAGCCGAAAGAAAAGTGCGGAAAAGTGTACAAGAGGAGTGGCGGGGCGACGACGGATTCTAAGTGGCAGCAAAGAAAACTTGTCGTCATATGTGAAAAGTTTGTCTGCGGCTTGGGTTTATTTTGATACGGCCAATGAATTGGGTGAAAAAGTTTGCTTGATATGCAGCCTCGCTTGCCTTGAATTATGGTAAGCCCCGGAAAAGCAGGAGAAAAAAATTAGCTGGCCTTAATGCAATTTCGATTGCAGTAAGGTTAACCCAAAAACTTTTATTTGGCTGCACCTAATGGACCGACACATAATGATGATGGATTGCCAATTGAAATGAATTGAACTGAGATATAGGGAAATATATAGCCAAGATTAACAAAACTATATAAAAGGATTTTAATGCATTCATCTTTGAAAAATCTTGAGAAATTATAAAAACTGTTTTTAAAAATAAACAAGCTATATTTTCCTTTAATTTTCCGTTTTTAAACGCATTTTTTAATCGCCACATTTCTATTTTGTTATTTGTTTTATTCCATAAAACTTAAACCAAATTTCTTATGAATAGTTTCCTAAAATCTCTGCTTTAAAATTATTAAATATTCTTCAGCATACATTTTTAATTTGAAAATGGAATCTCGGCTGCGTATTTACTTTTAATTCTTCGCGGCTCTTCCATTAACGAGCTCGTCCTGTTTATTATTCATCTCCGGATAACTTTCGTAATTTGGAAAACTTTTAATTGAACTGTTGCCACCCGCACTGGCATTTATTTTCCTTTTGCCCCCGCTCCACACACACACACACAAAATGTGTTGCAATCTGCTGGCGTATGATTTTTCACGCTCGTTAGTTCAAAAGTATTGTGTTGCCAACAGGATCCGCCAGTGTGTCCTGCGGTGTCCAGGACCTTGTTATGACCGTATATGCGATATGCATAAATATACACACACACAAGCGCCCGCCAGGCATCTATCTGCCTTTTATATATATTCTTTTTAATTAAACAACATGTGTTGGATTTTAATTTGTAAGGCAAATAAAAAGTGGACACCGTGTAAAACATTTGCCGGCTGAACGGTCGCGCTCCTTTTGTTGTTTCGTCCTTCGGCCAGGTGTCGCATCAAATTGAACAAGGCTCGCAACATGCGGCAATAAACGCGCTGCTGCCGCCATTCATTTTTTGTATTTTTTGTTTATTTTTTTGTTTTTTTTGGTTCTGCCTCCTGAAAAGTGGCTCTAATCTGTTTAAACTGCAGCGGCAGTCGGGGAAACGGCGATTGACATGCCCCTGAACCATCAATCACTTCGTGAGCCAGTTTCCTCTTGTGTTTTTTTTGGGGGGGATGTCCTTGCAGTGGACACTCACGCCCGCAATATTTTAAAGGCACTGAGAGAAAGGAATGTAAAGGAATACAAATATAAAAAAAATTAAAGCCAATAAAAGAAAATCTTTTCAACCTAAAAATTATGAAAATATATATCTTTAATTATGAAAACCAGCACTTTATTTAGAAAAACAAAAGACATTGATTTATATTTATATAGTAATAGTTTTATATATTATTTTCCTTATCAAATCCAAACTTTATCCAAATATTTTCCATTCAAAATATAAAGTTTCCTTTATTTCCCTTGGTGTACTGCTCGCTGAACTCGCCATAACCGAGTGATAAACGAGCGAATCTCCCCAGAAACCTCTGATAATGAACGGGAGCTGACTCCGATTTCCATTTACCTTTGACCCCCGCACATCTCAAGAGAAAAATGAAAAAAACCGGAGAGCATTTTCCAAAAGGGGATTCAGCATTTGGACAGGGGTCTCAACTGAAGTCTCTTATCGAAATGGTTTCTGGACCACCGCAAACAATGCAAATTATGAAGGCAAAAACCGAACGTTTATTTCGATTCTCAGTCCCGTGTCTGCGGTGGGTGTGTGAGTGCTTCAAGTGTTGACAAGCCGAACCATTTTTTTGTTCTCTTGTTGGCCAGGCCAACAGCAATCAGGCCATTCTGCTGTCAATAAAATTGTGACCGAAAGGCAGCCGGCGAGGGGGGAAGACTGTCAACATTTTGCAGTTATTTTATCTTTAACCCAAACCCGAAAGAGAGAGACAACAGCCCCTGGGGTGGTACGGTGAAAGCAGGATGCAGGATTCAGAGACAACACATTTTTGGGGCTTGCCTTTTATTTCGGCTGGCCATTTGACTTTTTGCAACATTGCGCATACGCACTGTTGCATTTTAATTATGCCCCAAATAGATTTCAGCGCACCGAAACGCAAACGAAAACACACACACAGACGAAAACCAATTAAACCAAAGCAGCGACTATGGCCAAATAAAATGCAATTACTGACTGGCCAACTGGGCCACTAAATTAATAGCCCGGCCACGGGTCACGCGGCGTATGCGTAATGCGAGATGCGAACTGCTGGATGTGAGGATCCTCTGCGAACAGATGGGAAAGCAGTGTTAGGTTTCGACACCGTTACATGCAGAGAGAGAAAATATTGGGAAAATATGTGCCAAACCAAAGAAAAACTTAAAATAGAAACAAATATTATTTAAACTACACTTTAAAAAGGCTTTTTTAACAAGTTCTCTTGATAAATGTAATACAATCTCTTTATGATTTTTAGAACCTTTCTCTCAGTGTCCTGTTGCTGCTGCCTCTGTGCTAACCGCAACAAAGGACACACAATTTGCAGCGTTAATGTCCTGGCCTGGTTCTTTGGGGCGAATGAATGCGGGGACTAAATGTCCTGCCCCCCAGAGCCGAGTGAACGTTGAACGGTGAACGGAGGACCTTGCAAGTAATTGCAATTGACGACGACGCCGCCGCTGACTGAAAGGGGAGCAGGGAGCACCACCACTATGCCATCAACCAGGAGCAGCAGCAACCTGCAACGTTCAGCGTTCATGGTGCAACCTGCAGCCTGCCAGAAGCAACCTGCAGCCCATTCATAAATGCATTTAACGTGTCGTGGCACAGGTTGAGGCTGAAACGCAGGACTCAGGATATGGGCTCAGGTGCCAACTAACAAGGAAACAATTACGCGCTGAAAAGGGATGGCAAATGGCATTAGCGAAGGTACCCTTTCCCATTCCCATTCCTATTCCCGCTCGAAATCCCGGGTTCGTGTTGGTGGCTCTCGATGTGCCCGCAAACACGCACTGCCATCTGCCTAATGAGCAAATGAAGTCGATTAAAGGTGTGTCGCAGAGCTGCTCGCTGGCTGGGAAATGGGAAATGGAAAATGGAATATGTAAAGCCTCCCCAGTTGAGCGCCTCGTTGATTATCATGCATTGCAGGCGGTTGACGAGGCTGAAATGGAAATGGGTTTCCCAGCAAGCGCTTAGGTCAAGGGGGTTTGGAGTAAAGTTAAGAAAAGAACTTAAGAAACTATATATTAAAGTTCCCTGAATCATAAGTGTATATATATCCCCTCATAAATCTCCATTGCTTTAAAGCAATAATTAATATTAAAGTAGCTGGCGACTACGCCCCAGGTATCGCTTTAAATGAGCCCACATATGCGTGATGGAGGACACACAGTACGTGTCCTTGGCCAGGACGCATAGCAACTGCATGGCGAATTTCTTCCATCCATCCATTGTGTTTTCCCTAGCCGCAGTCATGAGGATGCATAATGAGCAATAACTGGGCTGCGCCAATGTCCCCGGATCACGTCAGGAGTCCTTGCGCGAGTTGAACTTGTTTTCCTTTGGAACGATTTGTGATTAACTCGGGGAGTTTCTCTGCGATGTGGCTACCTCTAATCGCATCGAACTTTATGCTGGCTCTACTAGATGGGGAAACTTTTAGCATAATTATGCAAAAGTTGAATGTTTTAATTGGCTTTATCTTTTGGCTTTAACTTTCACTCTTTTTTTTTGCTGTGGGACTTTAATTAGAGAAAGAAATTATGGTATATTCTGTGAAGAAATGCTGGTTACTATGAGAGATAGATGAGTATAGAAGATATATAATGATATATTAAGCCTGGATGTAATATCTTTATATATTTCCCGACACCTTAAAGCCTCATAATTCCTTCCCTTCAACTCTTGGCCTATTTGATTAAATGCAGTTTAAATCTAGCTGCAGCAGATAAAGGCCACAACTCATTTAACTGTCATGCACTAAATAACGGCACACGAAATCTGCATGCCGCACCAACTCACTCGCCCCAGAGATGAGCCACAGCTTAAGGCCTTACATAATGTACACACACACACACACCCTGAGCCAGAGACAGACATCTCAAAATGGAGTCGGGGCAGCCATAATGAGATGACATGACATATAATGAGGTGTACGCCGTGTAGCTATGTATGTCCGTGTGGTTGCAGTTTGATGGCAGCGGCGACTAATTGCACAGATGCCAGCGATTCGGATTCAATTATTCAGGGAATTCCATTAATTTCAAATTAGTTGAACGTGCCAACAGCAACACTTGATGTCGATGTCAAAGCTGATGCGATGCTGATGCACACTGATGTAGCTTGCCCTAGAAAGTAAGCCACACTTTTCATAAACACACAGAGAAAGACCACACAATAAGCAACAAAAATCCTTGCTGTGGCCAGGACAACGTTTAAACTTTGTTTTATGCAAGTTTTTATTGTTTAATAGTTCGGAGGACAAAGGGGTTGGTGGTGGCCATGTAATGCTTAAATCGAAGATGTCCTGCCAGGTGGATGACAAGGCGGCTTACCGCCAAATGACCGCACCAGGCTCTAGGGGGTGGGTGATTCCTGATTCCCGCCTTGCAGATTGCAAATTGCAATGTGTGCAGGTTCACACAGAAGGCTTTTGTGCACCTCCACCACCACCACCACCTGCCTTCCCCCGAGGTCCTTCGCCGGATATAAAGTCGGGCCAGACGACAGCGGCCATGTTGGTCGTATTTAAAGTCTGAGCGTGTGTTTGGCTTTGCATACATTTTCAGGGAAAATAATAGCAAATATCTTAGTTGATTTTATTAGTTTTAAGGGGTTTTGTGAGGGTAAAATGTATATATTTCAAGAGTTTCATATTTGGAATTAATTAACAGATAATTATAGACATGAGAATTAATTAAGTTTAGATATTCTTATTTATATTAAAAATAAAGCAAGAATATAGAGCATTTAGAGGCTCGTAAATTACCTCTTTTTTGGTTGCAAGCTTCTAACTTTAAGGTTATAAAGATTTAATTAAGGGTATAAAAAAAATAATAAACTCTTTTTTGAAAATGTTTTCATATATATTACAATTTTAATTTTATCTTTTCTCTGTTATTAACTATTCTAAGTTCTGCCTTACAAAGAAAATCATAAAAACTCAGCACTATTTACTGCTCACAGCTTCGAGAACTACTACCTTGGCCGCAGCTGTAGGCGTGATTGGCTGGTCAGGTGTGGGTGGCTCTTTGGGTGTTCTGGGATGGCCTGAGTGGCTGGTCAGTTCCCAGCAACTGGACGAGCGGTAAAGGTGCCGCAGGAGGGCAGGTGGCACTCCCCTCGGGCCGGTGGCGTCTGCATTTTTTATGCACCCACATATCCACAGCTGGCAGGCTGGCTTTATTCCCCGGAACCGAACTGAACTGCAGTAAAACAGCCACCCAATGTCAGCCACCATCAGGTGTCGGAGAATGCAGAATTTTGTGGCTTTTGATTGGCTTTTTCGGGGGCTGTGCGGCGGCTAAAAGTTATAAATGGAGTTTAGAGAGTGCCGATGGCGGTGGTAAAAATAAAAAAATAAAACTGGGCGAGGACTTGTCTGCGGTCAGCTCATAAATACGTCAAATGCGGTCCGTGCGCCCTGCATTATGGATCAAATCCTGAAAGTAATTTTAGCATGCTAAGCTTAGGGGGGAAACAAAATAAAAAAAGAAGAAAATACTATATATATAAAAAAATAACGGGAGCAGCTGGCGAAAATGTATGAGGCGGAGTCCCTCTACTTTATTTGCTCACGAACTGCGGCAGTGCAATGGAAAAACACACGGCAAATGTAAATAAAATCGCTGGGAATACAATGTGTGGGAATGTGTGCCAAGCCGCAGATAGCTGGGGAAAAGGAGTTCCACCGGAGAGGAGTGAAGTGGAGTGGTTGTGGGGCAAAGGGTTGGTGGTTGGGGGCTTGGGGTTTCCCTCGCAGCAGTAAAAAGCAGCAGCGAACGCCAACAGCAAATAAAAGCGAGCAAATAAAAGTAAAGCAAGCACAGGCAACTCGCGTTATTTACTAAATTTTGCATATAAAACAAAGCGAAAACGCGAAATGGGAGAGAAGACGGTGGCGAAACCATAAACAAAAACATGTAGAAATTGTTAAAGTAAAGTTTTTTCAGACTGCACAATGCTCAGTAGTAATTGAAAGTGTGTTCTAGGGTTTTAAATAAATTTTAAGAGTACAGAGAACAAGCTTTAAATAGAAATTTAGGTAAGGATTTGTCGAATTCAATGGTTATTAATTATATTTATTGTTTAAAGTTAAATAAAAATAAATTTTATTAATGAATTAAGCTCAGTTTAACCTTAGTTTCAATGACAAAGCCACAGTAAATCTAGTAAAAAAGCTAGCCATTAAATCAGTCTTAAAATGCTTTTCAGTTCTTAGAAAAACCATTAAAAAAAACTAGATTACAAAGCATCCTTAGGTGCATTTGGTTGCATACTTTGTGGCAGATACCCGGACAAGATCTCTCGTTACCAAAAAAGCCACAACCATGCGCCCCGCTTTTTGCCAGGCAAATAAAATAGTATCTGGTGGAAAAACAAGGGGAACAATAAAAATTTACAACCAGCCAAAACAGGCAAAATAAGCAAGTGCCACCAAGAAGGGTTAAGAGGGGGAAAACCCCCGAAAGACAAAGGAAAACAAGGGGAACTCAATAAATTGTCATGCAGTAAAATGTAGTCAGGGAAGGAGGCAAAGGCAAGGGCGGAAGGAAAGAAACCACGCGCGACTTTGTTTCGGCCGATGAGAAATGGCCAACGGGGTTTTCCTCCCAAGGAAGAAGCGGGAAATGAAAAAACAGCCAATGGAAAATGGGAAATGAAATGGGACGGGGCACGTAAAATGCCAAGAAAGTAGCATGGAGTGCAAGTGGCATGCAGATACGAGTACATGCTTATACATCCTGCCCGACATTGGTGCAGTGTCTGACCGAAAATCACATGTCCTGGTGTACCGGGAAGGATGTGATTTAAGTTGCAGTGCAACAGCGAACAAGTCCTGCAGCAACAAATGAGGCGGCATTTCGTCCTTCCTCCTGAAGTACACAGTCCCCATCCCATCCACCCATCCAGCAGTCGTGTGACATTTTTTGGGCAGCTTTTACAGTTGCGCGGCCTCCTGAATTTTTCATGCTTTTCCATGGGCATAAACTTGTAACTGTAACTGTGCCTCCTCACAGTGAGTACCGCCGTGAGTTTCGGCTTCTTGTTTTAGTTTCTGGCCTGTAAATTAAGGCAACTCTTGGGTTTTTATTGGCTCTTGCTTCTTATTACCAGAGGAATGCTCTTTCGAAAGGGTATCAGAGGATTTTTTGAGGGTATACAGGATATGGTTTTTATACTGTGATTTATAGTTACAAAACTATAACTTTTTAAAGAAATTAAGGCTCATTTAAGACTAAGAAACTAGCATTTCCCCTTAACAATTAGCTAAAACGTAAACCAATTTGAAATTCCTTTTGCCAGTATTTATTTAAGAGACTTTAAATATTAAATATTCCTATAAAAAAACATACTATTCTTTCACAAAATCCCTAACAATTTTCTAGCTTCAAAAGTTCCCCTTTTTTTTGTGGCCAAACTATTAGTATTGTTTTCGATTAACCTAGAAAAGTAAAGTGCACTTGTAGGGTATTCGCAAGCCTTGCCATTGTCCTCTAATTTCCATTGTAAATGTCGCTGTTATTGCGGCTTCATTTGGCTTTCAGGTAAATGGTCTCTTGGCGTGGCTGCGACGCTGCCTTTCAAGTGTATTAATCCTTTTTTATATGCGGCCATAGCGAGGAAATTGGCGAAAATTAAGTATACGCCGTGTTGGACTTGGGGCATTTCTTGTCGCGGCATTTACTTTGGCAAAATTGCATTAAAGTTGCATAAGTGCACACGGTTTTAATATTTAATTTGGCAAAAAGCTTTCCAAACACATCGCAGTCAGGATCTCACAGCTTTTCCAACTGTCTTTCTGTCTGTCCGTCTTCTCTGGCTTTTCTGTCCTCTTATTTGGTGTCCTGCACTTAGAGTTGGCCTGGCGATAACGCCGCTGACATCCACGCTTAATAATATCCCCTTTTCTCGCTTCGCGTTGCCTGGGAAAACAAAAGCGCAGCCTTGTCTCTGTGATTTTTACCCCCAACCCTTCGGCGGGGGGTAAAGCAGCAGAAAAGCGCAGCTCGCAAATGGAGATAAAAATTTGCGATGGCAAAGCCAAAGGAAGCGACAAAAAAATAAAGCTAGAAAAAACAACAGCAGTGGAAGCTGCAGCGGCAGAAGCAGCAGCAGCAAAGTGCAGCAAAAGTATTTACAAAGCGTTATCACGCTGTGACCCTCTGTCACCTCCTGCCTTCACCCCCTCCCTCCCCTTTGAACTTTGAACCCCCGCCAAGTCCTGGTGCTGCTGCCATTTTCCAGTCTCCTCTCAACACGTTCGCTTGTTTATTTTCGCAGCCGGCGTTCGCTTCTCTAATTTCTGATGCTCTGCAGTTTTATATAGTTAAATAAAAAGGCGCTTAAACAGGCGATAGAGTGTAATCATGGCATGAGAATGGATTTCAGATGCGGTGTGGGGCTTAAGTGCTAAAGATATATATATATATATATATATATATATATATATATATCATTAGATCGGAAAGCGAAGCTGGAAATTAAGCTGGAGAACGCCAAATTAAATGTGCATTTATTGCAAGCACAAGGAAATAATTTAAAGAGGCTTAAAAAAATGGGAAAGAAGTGCTTAAGGAGGCAAGGGAAGGGAAAGCAGTTTAAGCTTTAATTTTCATTTAGAAACAGTTTAAAATTTAAGAATAAGGACTTGATATATTCCTCGATATGCAAGGCTTTATGTTATTGTTTTATTTTTTAATAATCATATTAAACTTAAAGCTGACTTGTCTTTTTAATATAATTACCAGAACTTGCTGATCTTAGGGCTTTAAGCCCTTATTAAATATTTGTTTACCTTAGCAACAAACCCTTCCTTTTACATACATACATATATACCATAAAACTACCCACCATTGATTATGTTTTATTTAAAATACACTTTCCCTTGGGCATTTTAAGCCTTGTGTCCATCAATTCGAGGGTATTAGCACCCAAGCGCTTAGAAATCCTTCGCTGGGGGAGCGTTTCCTAGTTTATCACTTGACTAGCTCATCCTCTAAATTCAGATCCTCTCGGCACTAGCTCATCTCCTATTCCATTTGCCTGAGCTTTACGAGCTGCTCCTCAAATTTAAAGCTCATCAAGGGAGGACGAAGAGGGGATGGCTGGCTGGCTGGTTGATGTCGAAATAGTTTCGCATTTTATAACTCACTTAAAGGCGCCGCCAGGCAGCAGGCCAATTAAAATGGGCGGACAAGCAGCTGATTAACCTTGGCAGGTCCCCACTCTAAGCCCACCCCCCAGAGCCACCTTTCTCTGCCACATACACATATACATATATTTAAAGTGAAGCCCAAGTGACCGTCGCCAGGTCACGTCGTCGTCGTCTTTTGCAGTTGTTGCAATGGTAATTGTGCGAGTGCAGCAATGACGTCAGTGCTACACACACACACACCCACTCTCTCTTTGAAGAGGGGGCGTATCAGGGGCGTGGCCCTGGTGGGCGGGTGAACGTTGCCACGGTAATTGTGTGCGCTGCTCCACGCTTCGGTTGGCAATATTGTTATGACCAAAAAACCAGGTCACAAAGGACAGCCTCCCCCTTGCCCGGCGCCAATGTCTTGGCCTCAGCTTTCGGCGTGAACGCGCGCATATTTTATTTGATTTATTTATATAGAAAAAATGCAAAAAAAGAAAAATACTTTTCCTTTTTTTTTGTTAAGACGTCATAATTTAGTAAAATGTTTAGTAAAGTATGCAGGAAAGGAAAATACCATCGAGAAAATGCAAAGCTGGAATGGGAGAAAGTTTCGCGAGGGTCAACACAAAATTCTGTAGTGAGAAAAGTAGGGAGGCAGGAAAAATCCCTGCTGGCAGTTGGGGATTTCTCAGCTTCAGCTTCAGCTCTTGTGCTATTTTGCATTTAATATTTATGCCACTTTTCCCTCTGTTTTGCAGGCATGCATCGAGCTCTCCCGGCCTCTCCTCAGCTCAGCTGCTCAACTCGTTGCCACATTGCGACTTGTCGACTTTCAACCCAGACCGCTGACCAGGCCAGGAGCGGCCTCCAGGAGCCAGGACGAAACAGAGCAGAGCAGAGCGGGACAGGCCCAGCAGTCCTCAGCCATGGCTGCTGAATAATTAATGCAGTTTCGGTAAGTGCATTTGAGAAATACGTTCCTCTTTTTGCACTTTTCAGTTTACAATTTTCAGTTTTCAGCTTTTGGGTTCTTGGTTCAGTTTGGCTTAGTTTAGTTCGAGCTGCTCACATAGCCCAGTGGCTCATTTAAATAAGCACTGGGAGATTTGAAAAATATATAATAAAATATAAGGGAAGTCAAAAAAATTATTAAGAAAATATTCCATAGAGAAATAGTGCCGGAAAAGTATAAATTATGATAATTACAGAAAGATTTATAGATTAAAAGCAATAAAAATAATTATTTGAGGTTTATAAATGATTATATATACCTTAATATTTTGGAAATATATAAAATACAACACATATCATCCTAAAAATTAAATTTCAATTAATATTTTACTAGGCTTTCAATAAATATATATTTATATTCCAGCCAGAAGTCTTCTTAATATAATTAAAAAGTAAAAAAAGATTACTGAACTGTAATCACCTGGGAAATATGAACTTTTAAACATAATTTCTTTATAAAAATCTCTCTAGAAAATTTAAAATATTCATAAATAAAACCCCTTCCAAATTCTCCCTTAAATATTATAACACACCTTTATCCTCAGTGCATTCCCCGTCTAAAACTCGGCACTCTTACCAAAAACCTAAGCTTGACAAATGAAGTGTTCACTGCCCGCTGCCTTCGCAAAGGGGGGCGTGGCCCATTGTCGCTGGCCAAGGCTCATGCATAAACCAATATGCGACATGGCTTCGCTCCTCCACTCCTTCACCTCCACTCAATTCAATTCAGTTCAGTTGAGTTGAGTTCAGTTAAGTTTGGTTCGCTTGGCGCTTCGCTTTTTCTTTGGCTGCGTTCACGCGCCGGAAGCGGAAATTGTCCAGCAACAATGGCAACAAAATGGCAGCGGCCGAAAGAATGGCAGCGCCCGCCCGCAGTCAGCGGAATGTCAGCGGGAGTGACAGAAAGAGAGATAGTGTGAATGTGGGGACGCTTGGAAAATTGTCCACTATTTTCACACATTTGTGGAGCTGAGCTGGAGGAGGGGAAAATGGCGATAAGGAGGTGAGGGTATATATTTGTTTTTTGTATTTTTTTTGGGTTACTTTTGAACCTTACTCAAAGTGTTTTAGAGGTTTTTAGACGACTTAAGGCGCAAGCTTAAGGGAAGTTTGTTTTTTGTTTATCTTGTATGTAAATATCAGGAAGATTCTGTTGGTTTTTAAGCTGAACACTCAATTGAATAATAAAGGAATTATTTAGTACAGACTTATTTATATTTCAGACTATTTAATATAGTTGAATTCCTTTAAATTAAAATTAATAAAAATTCATTTTGTCTTAATTAATTTTTCTGTTTTATTAGTTAACTATTTCCCTTGTATTCTTACCTTTACCTTATACCTTACCCATTTGGTGCCTGAGTAACCCAGATCCTAGAGAGAGTATCTCTATGTTCATTATCCTCTACACTGCTTTTCCTTTACGCTTTTCCCGTCCAGATCGGCATTACTTATGCCTTGATGCTGTTGCTGGCTTTATCTTAATGCTGTCCTGATACAACATTTTCATCGTTGTCGTCGCTCAACGCAGTTGTTGTTGTTGTGACGCGCTTATTGCCATTGCTTTGGCTACTGTGTGCGTGGACACTGAGAGAAACAAGAGTATTGTTAAATTTAATACAGATTTATACATTTCTTGAACTAGAATAAGGTTATTTTCTTTATATTAAACTTAATTGAAAGAATTAGATAAATTAAATATGTTCACTTTGTATTAACTTCAAATTTTCTTTAAAAATATAATTTCCAGCGCTTGTGCACTGCTTATCCTTATCCGCAACATCGCCTTGTCCTTCTCCTTCGCCTTTGCCTTTGCCTCGTTGGTCCGTCGTTTGTTTTGTCATTCAATTCAATGAGGCTAATGTCCGTTGAGGTCTTCCTCCCGCCCCTGCTTACACCCCCCGTCACTACGCCCAGTGTCCTGGGTTCGGTGGCTCTTCTGCGTCCATTGCTTCATGCTGTTGTTGAAGTGCCATTAAGTTTAGTTGTCACTTAGCCTCTTTGCTTTTATATGCCGTTCTCCTTCTGGTCTTTGCCTCCTCATCCTCTTTCTTGGCCCCCCCCCCCCCCCCCCCCCCCCCCTGAACATATCTCTTTGCTGCTTCTCTGTCTCCTGTCTGTTTGTCGCTTGTCGTCTGCCGACCGTTGTTGTTATCCTTTTGGCTTGAACGTCTTAAGCGCCTAATGCCAGGGCCATAAAAAGTCCAACTAATGCTTTAAAGTGTGCCATACACATACAGAGATGGGAATAGAGAAGGGACTGGGAGAAGGACACTTCGAGGTAACCACACAGAGAACAAATATTGCCCAGGATTTAGTTTATATTTGGATGTAGGATATATAGAAATTTTTAATAAACGCCTAGACATTTGCTTGTTGGATATTTTTAGGTAAAATATGGCCTCAATGTAAGGATTTTTTACTTTCATTAAATTTAAGCTTAATATACAAATTATAGCAGCCAATTCTAGGGAGCTTCTAAAAAGATTTAAGAGCTCTATTCATATTTTCGACATCTGATATTTACAAAATTTAAAATAAAATAATTTAAATTTATTAAAGAAATATATATAACTCCTTTCCTGAGACATCATTTCGAATCCTTAATAAATTGAAAATAAATCTTGCAATAAAATTAATTAACAATTATGTCAAGTTTTCCCTGTGCAGCAATTTTGTGTCTGGGAGACAGCTTAAAATGGCAACTCTTCCTTCGGTTCGCAGGACCTCTCTTATCTGGCCGGCTTTATCGATCGTTTTGCGTGTTGTCTTTTCGCCGTTTGATTTTCGGCTTTAAGCGGAGTCCATCCTTCCGTTTGCCACTTTTATTTTTATTTTGATTTTTATTCCTTTCGTTTTCGCTTGTTGTCGGCCTGAAAATTGCGTGTTAATTTTCACACAAACGGAGACAGTCGCATTTTCCGCGTATATTCTGTTTGTGCTTTGCGGTTTTCCCTGGAAAACGTTCGTGTTTGTGCGGCTTTTGTTTAAATATTTGCATTTTTATTGTGTCCTTTTGCAGCTTTTATCCTTTGCTTCATTAGCCTCTTGTCTGTTGACACAGCTTTCTGTCACTCATTTTGCTTGCTTTGTTTGTTGGCGGCGCGGATTTTGTATCCTGTGTATCCTTTGGCGTTATATCCCTTTTGGCGATTGTGGCCAAAAGTTCATCTAAATTAAGTGCAAGCCATTTTCAATTAACTTTCGACGAATTCAATTTGCCAGGACCCCCACCGAAAACTTGCAGCCAAAAATGCAAAAAGTTTTGCTGCAACTTTCCCGGCACTTTTCAGTTTTTGTTGCCTTTCCCGATGAATTTTCATTACGTTGCATATTTGTTCTTTTTTGCCAACTATGTTTTTTTTTTTGCATGTAAACAAGCCGCGCCAATTTGTTGCCGTTGCAGCAACAGCAACAAAGGAGCACAAAATTTTCGGCTTCAAAACTTGTCAAATTCTGCAGAAACAACAAAACCGATCCTGAGTGGCAGGATATGGAGGGTGGAATAATTTAGGGGGCAAGTGGAATACATTTTGCACTTTAATGGTAGGAAGAAGTGCATTAAAAATGCAGATACAATGCCCCGAAAAATGCCTGACAGGCCAAGAAGCGGCGAGGTGAAAATGTGAGGAAATTTGTGGGCGGTAAATGGCTGGCAAAATGGGTGGAAAATGGTCATGGCGGGGCGGTGCTCTCTGTGTGTGCTTGTGCAAATTTCAAGTTGTCAATTTATGATTATGGCACCTCGTGAAGCGAGGCAAAATGTAAATTATACACCAACCTCGTCGTCATCGTCGTCGTTTTCAACCAGCAGCGAAATGAAAACTCAGGCGAATAACAAGCCAAATTGCATGTGCGATGGGAATGAAAGTACACTGAAATTGTAATTAAAATGGGAGTAACATAATTATAAAAAACTTGAAGGATACCTTCTGTTTTACAAAGTTAAAAAATAAGAAATATTGCTTCTATATTGTTACATTTATCCAAGAATTTTGAATATAACTTTGTTGCATTTCTATAATAAATTATTATTAAAATTTATAGTATTTTGTATAAATTGTTAAATAAATTATTTATACTCTACTACGCTAATCTTATGATTTAATTCTATTTAAAATTCAGACGCAATGCTCCATTTGATTAAGTTTTGAGTACAATATGTTCCATACTCCTTTATGTTTCAAGGCAGAAGATAGGTCCTAAAGTTCTCAAGCTTTCTCTCTCCTATACTTAATTATTCTTTATTTATCTTCCTTATTTATTTTCCTAATTGAATTGCCTCCCCCTTTTCCCTTAGTGTACAAAAGAGTTAGTGTTTGGCTGGCAAGTTTAAAGTTGCCTCTCATTGTTGTAACTCCGCTGGCGCAGGCCTGGCTTGTTACATTTAACGCTTTTTAACGCCGAATTGACTGCACTCACTCAATACTCATCCGAGTACACTCGCTCCAGAGTCGTTGTTATGTAAATGAGTATCACGATTCCCTGTTACCTTACCCTCTTTTTCAACCATACCCATTTCATTCGATCGACAGGCAGCGCAGGTGCAATCAAATATTACGTATACGCCGCACTGTGCACAATAGTTAGCAATAAAGTTGGCAAGGCAGGCGGTAAGGCAACAAGGCAGCAAGGGAGAGGCAGTGACTTGGCTAGCAAACTGTCAATTTGGTCGTTGCCTTTACTGTTGCTGTTGCTTTTATTGCTCTTTACCTTATAACAACATTAAGGGGGAAAACGAAGAATATTGAATTACTCGAAATGTGTGGAAAATGAGCGGAAAGAAATGGCATTACAAGGGCCGGGGTGAAACTTCATTGAAAAGTGCGGAAATTCGTGAGCTTTAAAATGCTATCATTGTATTGGGTTAACTATTTCGTTAGGGAATAAAAGACTTTAGTGTGCGATGGTTGTTTTAGGAAAGAAATAACAAGTTTTGGGGGATTGTAAATGTTAAGTAAACTTAATTATATCTGAAGCAAGTAAATCAATGTTTAAGGAACTGAGAAATTAAGCTTTTGTATACTTCGTTTTGTACTTCAAATATTTACTGAAGTCTAGGAACTGTTTATTTTGTATTATTTCCATCATTTTAATAACATTATTCCCTTTAAGCTAAAAATGTAATAATTTATTTCTGTAATTGTCCAGAAAGGTGGATAATGGGAGGGTTGGTTAGGAATAAAGACTTATGAAGCTGGATTTCCCATACTTTCCCAAGAGTTTCACATTTCAATCTCTTATCCGCAGAGTACCTTCGATTCGCCTAAGCCCAGCACTTCCTCCACTCCACTTTTACCCACAAATAGAGGGCTGTTGTTTTGCAGTTTGTTTCGGCAACGGAAACCGAGCGAGGGGACCGTACGGTAGGCACTCGTTTCCGTGGAAAGCTCTTGGCATGCGCCAGTGCTCATGTGAGGGGCATAAAATTTGATTGTGATTGAAAGGTGTAGCCTACTTTCGAGCGAGGCGCATATAAAATGCATGTAATCAAGCGAAATGGCAACGGGGTCGAAATGAGATCGCCAACAGGGGCACAGCCATGGGCGGGGCATCCAGGGGGAGTCTCCACTGCATTTGCATTTGCATTTGCAAATAACGCCCTCGTGTTCGAATGGGCCACGCCCCCACTGACTGGCACATACAATAATTGAAATTTGATTTGATTAGTTTCAATACTGCGGTTGCCGTTGATGTTGTAATTGTGACTGTTGTGTCTGTAATTTCGCTAAATGGAAATGTCAAATTAATTTAATTGTATTTTTGCGCGCTTAACTTGGCCGGCTGCCTTTTCCCAAATCCCTTTATAATTGAGTCGCCCGAGTTGCTGAAAGGAAAGTCATTTAACAATATGAAAGGCAGCTCTCCCGGTTTCCCAGACATAATTGAACTATTTGGTTTTCGTAATTGAAATTTTCCCCAGACACAATTCAATAATAATTATACAGAGAAAAGTGAGGGAGGCTTCCCAGGAGGCGTAGGAGGTGTCTGTCTGTCTCCTGCGGCACGTGAAAAATTTAATTAAGTAACTTATTGTTATTATTTGCATTCCTTTCTGTCCAGCCTGGTCCAGCGGCAAAGATAATTCATTGGATTTTTTCCTACGTAACTCGAGCCTTTGTCCTCGCCGCAATTAAATAAATATTAAATAGTTGCTGGCGCGTGAAAGAGGCAAAAACTATAATTTAATATATTTTCCTCATGCCAGCAAAATTCTCTATGCGATTGAATATTATAACGAGATATTTGCACATATTTGAGCGCTTTAATGGGGCCATATTGATAAGCAGCCGAGGCATGGGGACAGCTCCAATGGTAAATGATGAAAAATGCTCTGCATTTTCCGCTCCTTTTTGTGTGGCCATGCGGAATAAAAGGGAGCAGAGCAGAAGAAAAATATGAAAAAAAATCCAAGAAATAAAGAAGCCAACGCACAAATATTGGCTCGCTATTTTTTCGAATGAATTATGACTGCGCCGAACGAGCGGAGGGTCCGTTGAGTGGGTCGGGGAAAAGGCGTGCGGCTGGGGGAATTTTTCCCGGCCAACTCAGTGGCGCGGAGTGGCGGAAAAGAGAAATTTTCAAGAGGGTCGATGATTGGACGAGTGGCCGACCAAAAGGTGTTCGAAGGTAGTTGAGCAAATAGTTTTATTGAAACCGATATTAGCATATGCCTGCCATCGGCGGTAGGGGGGGATGGACAAACAAAGGGAAATGCAGAGAATGGCAGGTGAATGCCACAGCTGACAGATTGTGGAAAAGCCAATTGAAGGCAATGATGGGATTTTCTGGTTGGTCAGAAAGTAATTTTTAAATGTTTGTTACCAGGATATTTAAATTAAAACAGTTGAAACAGGTAAGGGTTGTAAATTGTATGTTTTAGTTGAGTTTTAGATAAATGTGTTTGAAAAGAGAGTTTTTCTTTTAAATATAATACAAGAAAAGTATGAATTTGAGGGTTTTATGGAGTACGGGAAATTATATTGTTTATATTTTTATTTCTTAAGAAATGCATTTGAAATCTTTGGCTTAGAACGTAGAAAGTACTTTCCTTACTTTAGAAAGTAATCCCTCGCTGATCGTGAGCCTCTGATTTCCTTGCTCTCCGTTTTCGAGTTGTTCCTTTTTGTTGATTTTTCTTTTGGCACGCGTTGGCCTCTTTGTTGTTTGTCCGACTTTCTCCTTCACCTTCTGCCCTCCCTCTTGCTTTCCTCTTCCATTCTTTGTACCCTCGGCTCTTTCTCCCAGTTTTCTTCAGTTGCTCCTGATTCTTATGGCCGACATTGTTGTTGGTTTTCTTTACTGACAACATAATAATAAGTTTTCTCGCTCTCCCTCTATGGTTTATGTTCTTATTATTTGTGGGTGTTGTTGTTGTTGTATTGCGGGAAACACTTTCAAAGGGCAACCTGCAGCTGCTGCTGCTGCTCCTGCTTTCTCTTCCTTTCCTTTCCTTATTCGCATGTTATTGTTGTTGCTGCTGTTATGGCTCTTGTGGTATTGAGCGCAAAAGTTTACAGAACGCAGGAAACGAAAAGATGAATAAGGAGAAAGTAGGTGAAAAGCGGAAGGGAGGGTCCCTATAAAAATCAGTAAGAATTTAATTAAATAAATATTACAGTTGTTTATATATAAAAGTAATAAAATTCCAAGAAATAATATAAGTAATACGCTAAATATTAAACCTAGTTAGCCTTCTCTTAAATAAATTTATACTAATATTTCTCGCCGTGTAATCATTGAAACTGGCCATAACTGCATGCTTTCGTATGTCTGCGTGTGCGAGTTTTCCACATATGAAAGTATCTGTGTGTCTGCCGCCAACTTGGAATCACCTCCAAAACCCTCGCCACCTCGCCTTCCCTTTTCAGCGCTTTATGGCAATGGCCGCCCAATGTTTTTCGCAGCCGTGTCCTTTACACACACTTTAAATTATTTATTTTTACACTTTTGCTGTAACACATTTTCCGCTGTCCATGTGTGCGTGAGCAGTTTATGCGCCCCTCAGTGTGTGTGTGTGTGTCTGGATGGTTTTTGTTGCTGCTGCAGCCTACGAGAGCTGGAAAAGTTCGCTCGCTGAATTTGTATTTGCTTTCGCACATGTTCTTGCTGGCTATCCTCTATCCCCGCCACCCACGGCCCCCCTCAGAGCTGCAGAAACTTGTAAATTATTTGCCTTTTGCCTTTATTCCTTACACATACGCGCACAAATTGTCTTGAGTTTATGTGTTAAACTTTACATCCCAGCCTTGGAGAAGGGGGTCGTAGGGGGGCTGCGTCATTGTGGCTGCTCCGTGTTTCATTCGCATACACTGGAAATAATCGTAACTCTCGATAGTTTGTAAAAGTTTAGATTTGATACTTTAGAAATTTGTTGTTATTTCAAGCCACATACCAAATTGTAACTTAAACAGATAAATATTAAGGAGTTTAGAGCGATTTTCGTGTGTCTCCCTAATGTTTCTTATATGCAAGGATCAATGGGCAAAATTCATGGCCTACTTTTCAGAGCTGCTTACTGAATATTTGCTATGCTGTGTATTTTATGATCGGACCATCACGTTCCTCTTAGGTTTGTCAGTGCAGCTGGCCTGGCATGTAAATGATATGTTCCTGTTCCCATCGGCCACGTCCAACGACAAAGACGAAGAAGACAAGGACATGGCTGCTCCTTTTATTGCTCCTACGCCATGCTGCTGCACCCCCCTCTCTGCTTTGTTCAGCTGTCGTGGCCGTTGAACAAATGAACAACATAAATAATTGCAAAAACACACACACACACAGGCAAATCGGGGGAAAATCGCAAGATTCTCGAAGAAAACGTTTGAAGCCTTCGAATTGAGATTAATGAGCAAAGCAAAAGTGATTCAAAGTCAGCATCTTTGCCAGCAACAATTTAGAGCCCAGAATGTTAAACTATTGCGCTTTATCTTAACACATAAACTGGATTTAATGGGGGGTGATAACTATAAACCACTTATAAGAGTAAAATATGAAGCCACTATCTATGTCCTTTAATCTGTGTCCTTTTATCAACTTAACGCATTCGCATAAAGTGATTTAAATGAATAATTTATATGTTAAAGAATATCTTGAAGCAGCAATTGAGGAATTGTTTAGCCAAATAATATAGTTAAACTTTTGAAACATTTTTTTTATTTACTGAAACAAAGATGAAGTCTTAGTTGAAAGGTGTATTTATTTGTTTTCTAGAAATAGTTTATTTAACAACTAAAGTTTCTAAAGCTTATGCAACACTGAAATATATTTTATCTTTAGAATTTGCACTCTCCCAGAACACTTCAAGTTTACTTAAAGTTACTTTTCATATCTCCAATTGTGTTGTCTGTTTATCATGGCCTCGTGGAGTGTCAGTCACTATCAGTGCCCCTATAATTACAAGTACTATCGAGGCACGCTTCTGTCAACTCCTCTGGGCCCCAACCCCCTTCGATTTAATCGGCACTCGAGAGTCGACACCCCTCGATACTAATTGGCGAAACACTCTCGCGGGGGAATTAAAGCCTTACCTTACCCCCCCACTGCCCCACTTCCACACCCCCACCAGCGATGCCACTGATAACAGACCGCAATCGAAACCGAAATCGAAATGGGAATCGAAATCCGAAACCGAATCACAATCCCAATCCGAATCACAATCAAAAGCCCGGCCGGCAGTCGTGTAATTGCAGATACAAATGCGATTACACTAAGTAGCTTGTCTCGATAATAAATGTGCAGCTCGAGAGGGAGGTTTCGAGTTGGGTTTGGGCCTTGTCTATGTGGAAAACCGGATGTAAGCCTTGCTTTCACTTTCCGTTTCCAAGTTCATTTTGTTCTCGGTGCGTATGCGTAATGGACAACACGTCGTATGCTTAATATATCATGCCGCAATGGGTGAGTGCGCCCCATATATCGTTTTACTATAATATTCCAACAATACTCGACTTAATTATATGCTAGTTTTCAACCGGGAATTGGCTCATGAAAAGCCATTAAATGTTTTTGTTGACTAATAGAAATTTTATTACTCTTTTGTATACGCTCTGAGAGGGATTAAGCTGAAATTTATTTAAATTTTTGGTTTATTATAATGGATATATTTATTATAGTAAAAAGTATATTTAGTTGGCAAGGATTTAGTGCACTAAACACTGCAAAAAAGAAGAAATAAATTTTAAATATGAAAATATATATATTTTTTAAGTAAAACTGGCAAGCCTTAAGGGGAGTAAAAATTAAAATTTACCATTTTATTTAAAATTTTATTTATTATTTCTTTACGACATTTTACAGTAAAATATAAAAGTCCCAACAGTATCTCTAAGAGCCTGAAAAAGATGTATTTTTAATATTGATAGCTGAGAAAATTGTATCTAATTTGTGTATGTCATTTCTTCTAAGATCTTTGCTTTTATCCAACAAATCTTGCTACATTCTTGGTCAGCAATTTTCCAGTTAAGCTCCAAGGCATATTTCCCTCTACTGTTGGAGCTTGTTGAAGCTCTCACCCGCTATCGCCCTCATGCTCTCCCTTTCCATTGTGTTGCTCCACTCTCCTAGCAAGCATATAACTCTGGTCTGGCCGGTTTTCTGGTTTTATGACGCTCCAGCTTACGCTCTTCGACTGCCCCACTGCTCGCTCACTCTTTGGCTCCCATTCCCCAGCTGTTTGGACCGCTCCCCGTGTCTCAGTTTTATCTGGAACTCTGATGCCGTCAGTCAGCTTTTCAGTTTTCGAGCGGTTTCATTCGGTTTCTTTTCTCGTCGAGGTGTAAACATTGTTAATTAGCCATTGTGAGGTTCCGTCCAATCTTTGTTATCAGTCGCGTAGTGCTAATCGCTGTTCCTCAAGTGCACTTGCCCCATAAAGTAGAGTCAACTTTCCTTTGCTGTTTTTCGGCTAATCACCTGAATCAATAAATAATTACTAATTTCGGGGTTATCGCTCTGTGTACGTGTTTATTTTTAACAATATTAATTAATGTGAGGGGCAGGCGCAGTGAAATCGTAAAATAAATGAGAGGTAAGCTAAGTATATGGAATGGCTTACCCCAAGAATCTGTCTTTAATCTCTCCTCTCCCATCTCCCTTTCTCCGCTCATCATTTCACTGGAAATTCATTACATCCCCGTGTAAGAGAGAATATGAGTGAGAGATGCGGCAAAGAAGAAAGAACGAGACACGAGACAAGATAAAGCAATAAACGAAAATTGCAACAAGTTTGCGCGCTTAAAAACAATTGCATTTCCATTTAATTTTAAAACGAAAATCACGATGCTGCTGCGAAACCCGCAAGAACAACAACAACTCAACTCAATTAAAAACGTTCAGCGGCCGGCAAAAAGCGACGAAAAAAAATGATGAATTGAATTGTGCAAACAGAGCGACAGCAAAAACAACCACACAGACTTTCATGCTGCATTTCGATACTCTCGCTTTTCCATAGCTTTTTGTTCATATTCGAATTTGATTACAGTAAATATCGTGTAACAGACTCTGAAGGTTATACAAACGAATATAGCATAAAAATTTCAGTTTTTATAAAAAGTAAAATGTAATCAAACACAAGTATAAAGTTATAAACTCAACATGGAAAAAGATAATAGTTTTTACTAAATAAAAATGATTTCATTGGCGGCCGATTATGAAAAGTTTGTTTTATAAAATATTTATAGTATTATAATATTTAAAATTTAAAGAATTTCAGCTGTGTTGTTAATTTTTCACCTTATGCAATCTCACTTTAATTTATGATTAACTTGTTACATTCATAAATTTTATGAATGACAAAGTTTGTATAAGCGACGACGACAAGTGGTTTTTATATTTGCTTACAGCAAACACAATAACTGATTGCAATTAGGTTGAATAATATAGTTTATGACTTAAGGCTTTATCACATAGGCCAAGAGCTTTCAATTGTGCCAAATAAATTGTTTTAATTAGTATACTCTTTTTCATTAATCAGGTTTCTTTATTTTTGTTTGTTAAAAGTACTCGACTAAAAATATATCAGCTGAATTAAAGATTATAATTATAATTATAAACCCTACAACTACATATTATAAATAGAACCATCTTGATAGTGGCATTTCAGATTGTACTTATCTGGATTTAATATGACAAGCAAAGATTTTATATTAATGACTGGCTAAAAATTAATTTAGACTCTTTGAGTGGCCTTCTAAAAAAGCATTTCGATTTAAATCATGTATTTTCCCATACTTTTCAGACAAGTCTTTACCAGATTAATTTGTGGTTTTATTATTTCCTGTTAACTTTACTTTCACATTTTTTGCACACCTTGCCGCTGTTTATGATTTTTATGGTCCTTCCAGGCGACTAAACAAACGCCATCCAATTTAATGGTGAATCTATCAAAAAGCAACTGCCTGCGCATTTTCCACTCAACTTTATTAAATGATCTTTGCTTGGCTCTTTTTTATGGCCAAAAACAGAACCACATGAGAATGCACTTCTGTTTTTCACTTATGTATATTTTTGATGCGTAATCAATTGAAACCTGATGTTGGTCATATGTTGAATGTTTGAAAATTAATAAACAGAAATTGATTGCGGAAACTGTCATAGAATTTTGAGTGGGTGGTTTGAATTTCATGAGCAGCAATGAATTCCCATTAAAAGTGTGCTTTTGATTGGCTCAGGGAGCACCGGTAAGGGAGCTTGACAATGTTTTCAATTTCGGAAACCCATTCACATATTCTGAGTGCTTGAAACGCATCAATCGGGAGGGAAGATTTGCACAGGAAGAAAAAAATTATGATATTCCTTAGCTATAGAAATTCTACTAGGAGTTTTACAGATTTCTAAAACCCTTCTTGCTTCAATCTTTAGTTGATTTCGATAAGGATTATATTAAAATTGATGATATATTTTCTTCAAGTGCAAAGCTATTTCCTTGCTTATGGAACACCTGCCTTTTAACTGCAGCATTTTCCCCCAAACATCGAATCATCAAAATTGCATTGAAACTATTTCAACTTTTCCGACCAAAACAGAAGAGGTCAAAGGAAAAAAAGAAAAGCGGTAAGGGGAAGGGGGTAAAAGGACTTGGTGTTAGTTGCTGTCTTCTGGCAACTGCAGAGATGCCGCTTAAAAATTCATGAGTGCGAAAAGCCACCACAGGAAAAGTCGCATATAGAAGCAGAGGGGCTCAGGATCAGAAAGCAGCTGAAAGGACGAGCAAAGTTTCGACAGGCAAACAAAAATCATAACGGAACCAAGGAGGATTGTCCTGGCGGATTCCCAGCGCTCCATGGCCATAGGAATGAATGTTTATTGAAAGACAATGTCACTACAGAAGCAGCAAGGGCAGTGGGCAGGATAAAAGAAGGAGAAGGGGCGGCCGGAAAACAGGATAAGAGCGGGGATAGCGAAGCTCGCGACCAGAAAACCTCAAAAAGGCATGAAATGTCAGAGATTTGACGCTAAGGGAGATTCGGGTAGTTAGGTCTACTTGGCCCTCCGGGAAATGGAGATTTTAGCTGCTCATATGCATAGCCAAGTACAGTGGAGCTTTTTTGTAAGGAAATAAGAGCAGCTTTGTTTTAATTAATCTCTCTTTTAGTTTGCTTATGAAACGGAAAACTCATTATTATTATAATTATTTTTTTTTAATTGAGAAACACATGTTTTAAACAGCTTTTAAACTTAAATTTTAAATATATAAATAATCAAACAAAACCTGCTGCTAAATGTAATTAAAATATGCCAAAACTAATTGAAAAACTGTGGTAAACTGTTTATTTTGTAATTGAATTTATGAAAACCATTAAATTTTGAAATAATACTTAAACAAGGGTTTCAGTTAATAGTTCAGTTAAAATTTAATGCTTAAAATTAAAAATTGAAGCTATTTTTTATTAGTTGTTTTTATTTTATTATTTTTGAAATAAAGGTCCTCATTTTCCGAGTTTCTACTGTAAGCAAATGCTTGAAAATGGAATGAGGACTTCAGTCCGTGGTCTCGAGTCCAGAGCAATGCTTCTCGTCCTGCCAGTCGGTCCTGTCATTGTCGCTCGGCAACAAAACAAACTGCAACGGTGCAAGAAAACACTGCAGAATACGAATACGAAAACAGAGCTCAGGGGGAATGATGGTGGCGGTGGCGGTGGCAGACTTTTGCTTTTCATTCATACGAAATTACCTGCGGCCAAGAGCTTAATGCCAGTTGGACTGCAAAATCCACTTAGGAAGTTGATACAATCAGTTCCTCTCCGGCTGGAGATGCAACCACTCGGCGCCACCCCCACATTTTCACATCCTGCCGCTCCTCCATTTCCCAGTGCATTCTGCGGCCTGCATGGATGTGGAAGAGGATGTGGATCTGGCTGCTGGCCCTGGCTCCTGATGTAGATGGATTCATTAAAACGAATTGCTGCGAGTTTTAAGGCCTGCCTTGCAGCGAATGGCTAGCAGCGATGCACAACTAAAAAAATTTACCTATTGGGATTTGGAAATAGAAAAAAAACTCTTCAAAAAGTCGACAATCTTTTTAAAGGATTTTAAATGATTAATTTCGAGCCCTAAATTGTGAAAATAATGTTATGAAAATGGCTAGTCTGGTAATTTACATTTTAAATAGGGAGCTTTGATAAATGAGGGGTTCAAAACTGATTCAAAAATATTTAAATAATAATCTAATCAATTTCACAATATTTTTGTATTATATTTTTTTAAGGATCTTTTCCTGTGCACATTTATATCCTTGCCTGAGTGTGTGGTATGTTGTTTTGTGTGTGTGCCTATGGGGGTATGAGTTGTTTTTGGGGTTTTCTTTCATTGACGTGCAACATACACACACATACATATATATGGTGTGGGGGGCGAGGTCGTGGCTGCTCTGCGGCTGTTGGGGGATTGGTTTTGTTTTGTGCCGCAAAGTATGCAACGGCTGCTGGTTGCAAGTGCCCCCAGGGAAGAGGTTAGAAAGGCGGTTCCGGGAAGAAGGTTTCGGCTGCAGACTGGCGAAATGAAATTCCGGCTGCCTTATTTTGGTTAAAAGTTTATCCCAGTCTTCCTCTCTCCCTCTCCAACTGGCCACAAGTGGAAAACGTATTAAAACTGCAAATTAACTGGAGAATAGTGCTGCTGATGATGATGATGATGATGATGATCAGTCGTCGTCCACTCCGGCCCGAGAAAGCCGCCTTATTAGGGGAAGAGCCTGCCCACTTGGAAGCTGCATTCGCAAAGCTCGACTGTTAATTATTAATGCCTCACATTTAAATGCACAGCTTAGACTAAAACCTACACTCCAGAGTGTAGGTGTGTGTGTGTGCGCGCTTCTCTATGCCCATTCGGATGGGAACGCTTTGAGCTGCTCCATTTTCAAGTGGCGGTGGAGGCAGCTGGGGCAACACTTCCGCATCGGGAAAAAGAAAGCATAAAGGATGTACGAGAGAGTATATCCTTGCTCACACTCTTTGCACTGAGAAAGCCAGATAGGCTGGCATATTGTGCTTACGCATACATTTGCACAGACAAACAGAAGCAAAGAGCCAAGCATCCAGTATCCTCATCCACATCCTTCATTCTTCATCCCACATTCTACATGCCCAGATCCAAAGTGGAACGGAGTCGAGTCCCCAGACCGACTGAACTCCATGTAACATGTTAATGAACTGCGTCAACTGTGTTTGCACAGAACTTAGTGTAATGTAATCCAGGCTGGGCACAGGACCTTAGCTTAGAACCCACACATGCACTGAGCCGAAACTAGCAAGGATTAAGCTTTAAATTTGGGAATTTTTATTAAGAAAAGGGTGTAAAAATAGAATAATGGTAAAGAAAGCTTTATTTCTTTGTATTTTAAATAAATTTCTCATTATATATTATATCCTTCTCAAGCCGAATTTTTACCTCAGTGCAGTGAGTGTGTGTACACACACAAACACACTGGGGGACTCACTCACACCTCAACGCCCGATGTGTCGAATGTTACGCTAAGGAGTAACTTTGACATTTACCATTCAAGGCTTATGAGTGCCACCACAGGACGGTGGGGTCCTGACGGGGAACAGGGACTGGGACTGGGGACACAGGACGAGGGCGGAATGCTGTGTAACCCGCCCGGGCAATTGCCTTATGGTTATTTTCATAGCCCTGGCCTGGCCACAAAACTGCGAGCCAAGTGTGACACCGAGACGTGGACAGGGAAGAGGATAGGACAGGAACTTGAATGGAGGCTTGCAGGCTATAGGGTGCTTTTTAGTGGGCGGTAAAAGGACGAAAAGCGAAGGACGCAGGCTGTGTGGCAACAACAAAAAAAAAGAGTTTGTAACGGCGACAATCCAGCTGGGATTTTCTCGGTTTCTTCTACTTGTATTTGTTGTGGTTGTTACTTTATTTTTCTCGGTTGTTGTTGTGCTGAGGAAGGACACATAAGTGCAGAGGCCTTACATAGAGGACATCATCAGGTGGAAAATTAAATTGCATTTAAGGCAATTGACAGAAGAAGACGTTGGGTGCCACCTGTGATGATGAATACCTTCAGCTGGCAGGGGGGCAGGAAAATATCTTGGTAAATTATTGGGTGCAAAATTCCTCAAAAAGTTACGGTCCTTGCAAATTTGTCAAGTTTCTATTGATGAGATATTAGGGAAATGCACTGATAAAAGTGAGATACAATTTAAAGAGCAGATTTATTAGACTTTATTATAATTTGTTAGCTTATGTCGTATGGCTTCGAAAATCTACTTCATTTTGTATCTTTAAATACTTTTTACTCGCCGGCATTTAGTTTAGAGCTAAATAACCTTTAAGCTTATAAAATTTTAGCTTTAAAACTAGTTTACATCAGGATATTGGTTTTTGATGGAAAAATCACATTTGTTTGCATAAAGACATCGTATCTAAAACAGATAAGATAAATAATTACTTTAAGAAATGCTTATTTCAAATATAATTAATAATATAATATATTAATTAATATTCGCAGCCTTCAATAATTTCAGAAATTGAATGAAACTTCAGAAATGGAAGGCATATACTTTAAAGTATAAAATTTTTTAATCAAAAGTCTTATCAGTTATATTCTTCACCAAAAACATTTATTATAATTAACTTAAACGACTTTTATAGTTAAGCATTTCCTTGCATTTTTCGCCTGTGTGCAAATCAGCTAGCCTTAGTTCGTCATAATTATTCAAATTGTTAAGCAAGGAGTTGGGAGAGTAGGAACAGAGTCCAAGAGATAGTGGAGAGTGGGTGGGAAAAGGACAAGTCCTGGCCACTTGCACTTGCTGCAGTGTCATATTAATTTAGTCAAGTGGCCACTTAAATTTTGCCACGACAACTAGAGAAAGAGAGAGTAGGAGAGAGTGGAAAAGAGACAGGGAGAGAGGGAGAAAGAGGGATGGGAAGAGATGGAGCTAAAGCTAAAGGTGGGAGAAAGACAAAGAGCAGGCCAGGGGAAGGATGGCGAGGACAAGGACTAGGACGTTAAATGTGCAAATGGCAAAGCCAGCATCACATCTATTTCCCACCCACTCTTTCTCTCTCTCTCCCTCTTTCTCTGGCCATCTCTTTCTCTGGGAGGCTGCAGTGTCTGTGTGAGATTTGCATAAGTGCATGGGTATTAGTTTGGTTAGGATGTCACTGACTTTTGTCAGCCGCCTGTCAAATGGGCGCCCAAAAGCCAAAAGTATGCAAAGCACAAAGCATTAAAAGGACAGAGAACGCAAGAAAGAGAGGGAACAAAATGTCAGAGAAAGAGACAGCAGGAATCCTTAATGATTACAAATTGCCAGTGGCAATTTTAATAACCGCCACGACCGCAAAGCAATAAATAAAATTCACAATAAACACATTGCAACAAAGGAAACCGAGCTGAGGCAGCGCGGCTTTGTGTGTGTGTGTGGAAATCCTGGCGGCAGGAAAATCTAGAAGCTAAAAGCGGCTTTAATGCATTGCTGCGATTAATATTAATTTCATGCAGTGCAGCGCACAGTTGGAGGCCATCCAAGCTAAGTCAAGTCAGTGGGATGCCAGGACGCCAGGATTCGCTTGGGGATGAAGCAACTGCAGTGCTGCAGATGAAGTGAAGTTGATGGGCATGCAAGTGGGCGTGAGGGAAAGGGATAAAGACGAGGACAATGCCGCCACATCATGCGCATCATTAGCCCAGATGCAGAGCCAACACAAGAGGAGAAACAAACTGTTCACACAGAAAAAAATATGGTAAAAAAACCAAACAAGGAATTAAGGTGCTTGCAAAATGATGACAATTTATTTGCCTTAATTATTGGGAAAAAAAAGATTTTCTATCATGTTTTTAAAGCACTTCCAAATCCCTGCACTTGCCTTGACTCTCACTATTTTCTCCCAGTGCATTCACATTCATCGCCGGCAGCTTCCCTCTCGAATTTTCCAGCTCATTTCGGCTGCAAGAGATTTTCCTTGTTCAGTTCGTGCCTCGCTTGCGGATGAATCCCAAATCGCAGTGCCGCTGCCGATGCCAGATAACCAGATTCTAATTGGTATCCATAACTGTGGGGCCAAAACCCCGAATTTGATACACTCGAGAGCTTTCTTTCTCTCTCTCTCTCTCGAATGTCCTACCTACAGCGATATAACACATCCAAACACTTGTACAGTTTTCCCCCATTTGCATATTCATTTTCCACATAATTATCATCATCATCGTCATCATCATAGTCAGCATCAGCATCAGGCCCCGTGTGTGATCCGCACTGATGGAAAACTATCAAATTCATGGAGTAATTAACAAACCAGCGAAGCCAGGAGAGGGGCCAAGGCAAGGGTTCGCCAACATTTGGGCGCCTAAAAATAGAATTTAATTTGACTTTTGCCAGTTGGCAGCCGCTGCCGACGCCATACACCTGTGGGAAAAAGGATTGAGGATGAAGTGGGGGGCACTGACGTGCTGACAGCATTAATTTCAATGCGGTTATGTGATTTCGGTGGCTGGGTTTTCTGGCAGCGAGTTGCTTAAAGCCAGGCATGAAAACTGCAAATTAATTCCGAGAAAATCCCTTCAACCAGAGTGTAAAGTGGAAAGTATGCATGATATGAATTTTCACAGGACTAAAATTATGCTTTAAGAACGATTTACTTAAATTTAAAATGTGCACAAAATAATATATGATTTGCATATATATTTTCTAAAATATTCCGAAGTTTTTGAATATATTTTGGAGTCTTTACAAATTGGAGAGTACTTTTAGCATGTATTTTCCTAAATTTATTTCTTATTAAATAGCATTGAATTATTATTTTTTCTCCTTAAATGTTCTTGTATTTTATCATTTTCCCTACATTATTCTATTTAGTATAAAACATCCACTGCCAGCTTAAACTAAAGCTGGTACGCTAATGGAATCAGGCGATTAGAGCTCGAAATATATAAACCTCTTTTAGAAGTACTATAAACTTCTTCCCAAAAACCTGCAGGCACTCTGCAGAGTTGAGCTTCTCTCATCCCAGCACTTCTGACACTCCCTTTATTCTCTTTTCTTTTCTTTTTTTGCAGCTCCCCGGTGCACGGCAAACGGCAAAACTAATTTATGGCATTAAAAATGCATATTTTCTAGCAGTGCGTCGCCAGTTTTTATCATTTGCCAGCTGCCAGAAAGAAAACTGGCTAAAGTGAAGTTGGGGGGAAAAAGGAACACGAAGCTGAGACGACACGTTGGTCGAAAATTGGATTTGACTGCGGAGGACTTTGAAGCCGAATCCGAAAGTTCTTTAGTCAGCAACAGCAGCAGCATCTGAAGAAGCGCAGGATAATTCGCATTTTTCACCTGGGGGACTGGCAACGAAATGGCTTTCCTATGTGCACCGGTAAGTCTCTCAGTGTTTTCTTTTCCCGCCCCATACATCATGTCTCGATAGTGCAGTAAAATTATAAGGAAAACGCTATGCACTTATGGCGAGCATCATTTTTAACGTGCCATACACGGCGTATACGTGATATTTTTCACATTAAACTTTTTCCGCGCTCATCACTCTTTGTTCGCAAGTGATTTTAATAATGTGAAAAATGTCAGATCGTTATGGTTAAACGGCAGTGTATACACAAAAAAATAAAAGAAAAAAACTTTAACACTGATGGATTGCAGGCAGTGAAATTAATCATACGCCGTGTTGGTGCTGACTGCAACAGTTATGCCTTTTAAAGTGCGGGGGTTGAATCGATGGTAAAAGCATAATGCGGACAGCTTGGAGCAACGAAGCGGTGTGTTAACAAATAAACACATGCGATAATACGTGCAAACTCTGGCTGGAATAACGAAAACAACAGCAGTTACAACCAGCTAAGGCTGGATATTGGATGGAAGCCGAAAATGGAGAGTTTGCGTTGTATTAACAGCTGCCCGCACTGTCAATATTCCTCGAACCGATCTCAGAACCAAAAGGATGAAGGGGAAGGGGAAGTGTTGGGCGGCAGAGCGGGAATAGCAACAAGCTATGACAATGGCGGCATCCCAAAAGCCAATAGCCAAGACAAGCTCTCCGACCAGCTGCTGAACGGTGGCACAGTGGAGGCCATAAGGGATTTTATATCATTTCTATATAATTTAGGATTTTAGTATCCTTAAACTGTTGCATATATATCATAATATATTCATTATCCCTATTTTCCTATGTTTACAAGTTAAGTTTAATTAAATTTTTCGTCTGTTCTTCCCACTGTACGAATTTGGCATCCTTTGTCTGCCTTTGCCTTTTGGTCCTGTCGACCGTCGACGGCTGGCTGTTGTGAGTGCTGATTGTCAAGTGCTCGACCCAGACACGTGCTTACACAGCAATCCAGAGTCCTGCAGCTGCCACGCCCCTCGGCCTCCTCCGTCGACCTCCTCTCAATATTTGTTGAATTTCGAGTTAAGCTAACGTGCAAGTGTATTTAATTTGTGATATCATCGAGGGGCAGGCGATGTCCTGGAGAGAGTGAGGTCACTCGATCGTAGTGTGTATGTGTGGGCGGTCATTAATGCAGCATTTAAGGATTTTGCGGTCTGAGCTGCATGCTGTTCAGAGGAGGACCAAAACAATGCCACATTCAAGTGCATTTGAGCAGCAATAATTTTTGCGGTGGGCAAAGACAAAAGCCTATTAATGAACACACAAACGCACGAATGTCCTGGCAGGTGTGAGTGTGTGTGTGTGTGTGAGGCTTTTATTTCATTTAATCAATCATGCATTTAGTTGACAAATCGTTTAAGACAAAAGCCTCAACGAAGAGAAGCAGCCGAGTTAAAAGGCTTTTCATCAACGGCTCAGCTTGCATTGAATTCGAACATGAATATGATTTTGAATAGGAGTATTACATATCTATTTCAAAAGGGAGAGTAGAATAGGTAGAAAGGATATACATTTACAGGGAAACCCTTTCAGTTTGTGCGTCTAGTTAATTGAATTTTAAATTACTCCCCTCTCTCTCGCTTTTCGAAAAAGATGATTAGCGGCCTCTCATGCATAAATAAGTTTTCAATTCTGTTCGCTAATTTGATTTGCCGTCAAGAGGCGACTCCTAAGGACGTCAAAGGGTATCAATTATCGTGGCCAGCCTAGAAATATGCCGCAAGGATTGCGTAATGCCCGATTACTCCCGCAGGGAGGAGCTGCAGCCCAGTTGGAGGCCACTTGTCACAACTGCCAGAACAGGACAGAGCAGACCAGGCCAGAACCAAACAGTTTGGGGACTGCAGGCAACTTTTTGTCAATGGCCAGAGGCCTCAAAGTTTTTGCACAATGAGAAAATTGAGCAAATAAAAATAGAATTGATTGGTTATTGTATATTTGCATTGGGGAAAGCGGAAAAATATATAAAAGAAAGGATTTGGTAAATGACTAAAATTAAAGGAATAGGAAAAATATAAATAAATATCTTGGACTAAAAAAGTATCAAAAAATATGACATAAAATGTTATATAATTAAAAAAAATTAACTAACTCTTATTTGCTTACCTTTAGACTTAATTTTCGAGGGTTTTTATTGCTGCAGTTTTAGTAAAAACAACTTAAATAATAAAAGAAGTCAAAGATTGACAGATTAACTTGTTTTTTGGTTTATTTCTTGTTATCTTTTGAAAATAAATTGTTTTTTAAGAGAAAATCTCTTAGTTTAGCTTTCAAGGCAGTACCATTTGGCCATCTTAAAGTTTTTTACGACTTCCCCAGATCTCTGGCTAATAAGTTTTGGCTTTCTGACTTTATCAGCTTCAATCTTGATTGGCTATATAAAGTTTTGGACCAGCAGGTTATGGCTCTATATGTACATATGATATTTTTCTGTCTGTGTGCAAAGGAGCCTTGCACTCGCTCACACACACACATGAATAACATCCTTGTGGTTGACTGCTTGCGTCATCAGCATCGCCAGTGGAGTATCAGCCTTGGCATGCAGTCAAAACGCAGCTCGGCCGGCCCTCCACTTCTCCCCATAGATGTATGCATGCCCCATTCCCAGCAACTATTTTTCTATGTCAGGGGACAGGCGAACCGAAGCGGATGCAACTGCCCCAGACTGCGGCGGAGGCCACTGGATGTCATCAACTCTGCAGAGAGAGAGAGACGAGGAGAAGGGGAGCCTCCGAAGGCAAACAAAAAGCTTAACCTCAGCACAAATTTAAGCAAATATTTGCCTTGAGCCTCCCTTTGCTTACCCTTTTCGCTCGGCTTCGTCTTCTCCTCAAGGCAACTCCCCATTCCAGTCCATTGATGCAATTGAAGCCGGAAGCAGTTTATTTTTTATTTTGTTCCTTTTTTGCGGTGTCAGCAAAGAGTTTAACATTAAGTAGGTGCAACGAGGGGTTAACCAGGGAAAAAGAAACGGACATAGGAATTTGTTGAAGAAATAAAGAAGGAATTGAAAATTGCACTTGGAGAGCCTTAAACTTTGTTAGAAATTAATAAATAGTTAATTGATTAATTTTAATCTTTATGTATTTAAAAAATGAGTGTATTTATAATGATATTATTTTGTTTTTATGCCTAATAAAATTTAAAAAATACTTGACCCATAGAAATAGAACACTTAATCATTTTTGTTTAAAGTAACCTCTTTGAAATCATGAAACAATTTTCTATATTTATATTTAAAATGTAAAAAACATAGATCACATTTTTTTCATCGTGTTTCTTTGCTGGAAAACCTTTCCCGCTTTTCCTTTGGGAAATGTAATGCATGCGCGATTTTAATCGGTTAAATGGCAGGAGGAAGTGCAGGCCATATCTTCCGAGCAGCGCCAACTAATGATGCGCAAAATGTTTACAAATCATTTTGTCAATAACGACTACGTCGACGATGTTGGGATATAGAAGTGCGGGGACAGGGCCATAAAGGAGGCAAGGAGGATCCTCTGTCAGGCCCATAATTTGCCCACATTTCTTGCATTCATCCGCTGGATGGAGCGGCCATGAAAAGGTCATTAGTGTGTGCGTGTGCCTCTCTCTTTTTCCCCTTACACACAACTAGTACAAGTGTGTGTGTGTGTGTGACACAAATGGCCATTCAATATGCCAAGAAAAAGAGGAGGAGGAGGAGCAATGGGGAAGGGACAGAAGGACATGAGCTAAAGCCAAAGCCATAACAGCCACATGCTTTTTTCCACAACATTAACGCAAATTGCAAATAATAAAAATTCAAAATACCGAACCGTAGAAAAAGCAGCACGTGTTGCTGTTGTTGTTGTGTATAGTGTGTGTGTGTATATAGGGGTGGGGGGGAGGTGGTATAGCTGCAGAGGGGGGCAGCTCCTAAGGCAAAACCACAACAACGAGGAGCCATGGGCACATTTATCGCAGCCAACGAGGCATTTTTTAAGTCCTGCAAAAGGTTTACACACACATATAGGTATGGATGTGTGAGGCAGGGAGAAAAAAAATATAGGAAATTGAAGGAGCAAAAAATCATGCACTATGGATATGGGGGAAAAGTGTGTGTAAGGTTTCCCATGGTATATTCTACGCTATTCAGCCGTGATTGATCTATTTTGCAGCAGTGGGAAATCCTGCAATAAATGCAGGTCCTGCAGTTTGAACTGCAAGTTGATCTTTGGGAAATAGAAAAAAAAAATATATTACATAGAAAAACTATGCTTTAATATTTAAAAATGAATTTAAAAGGAGGAAATTCCTTTCCTCCTTAATTCTTCTCCATCTTTATTTGCCATTATTGCCTGTATGGATTTATAACCCTTTAGAATATGTAAAGGCCAATGCTTTTAATTTTTTTCCTGATAAAAAACAGGCACTCTGTACTATATAAAAGGTAACCAGGATATATCTTTGCCTCACCGCAAGATTCTCAGGCATTTTTTCCTGACTTCTGCACTGCCTTTGCCAGCGAATCAACATGGAAATCTATTTTATGCAGAGGCACGCAGCTTGGCCAAAGCCACCGAATCGCCACCCCGCCCACATATGTGGCTACATATACTGTATAAATATCTGTATATATATATGTGTGCTGCTCCGCTCCACCATTTCTCAGGCACACTGGCGAATCTTCAGAGCTCCGCCTTCGCCTCCGCCTTTTCTCGGGCCCGTGACTGGCGAGGCGTTGGCGTAAATGCTTTGCGTATGCATCCATGCATGCGACGCCATCTCGTGCAGCTGCCTTTTGGTCTCCGCCAGAGCCAGTACCCTTACCCTTGTCCCCTTAGACCCTTACCCTTTACCCATATACCCACAATCCGGACTTTTAACCGGACCCGGATCCGAAGCTCGCATACAATTTATGTGCGAAATATGGCGCCGCACACCTTTTTCTTTGCGTTTCCATGGCTTTTCTCTGGCATTTCCTTTGCCTTCGCCTTCAGCTTTGCCTTGTCGTTGTCCCTTTCCTTTTTGCTGTTGTTTGTGGCCAACGTGCCACGTGCGGGACAAAATTAAAAGCCTTTGCATGCTCCACTACCAAACTACCAGCGAATTCCGCTGAATGCAGGTACACTTGGGGAAAATATGGAATTTAAGTTGGATTTTTCTATTGAAAAAATTCTAAATGAATGTAAAATGGAAAATATATGCCTTAAACTTTAAGAAACTTTAATGATTTACAACATAGTTTACTTTTTCGAACTCTAAAAAATATTTATGGAGATCCTAATCACTTTTTAATCTCCTTCTTCTATTTCCTTCGTCTTAATTTCGATTATTTTGGAATGCAGCTGGCCAGAGTAATGACATGGCGACCATTGGTGACATATCGATGATCTCACCGCCCACGTCTTCCATATCGAACGATCAAGATCCGTTTGGACAGCTGCCACCGCTACCACCGCCACTGCGTTCCACCCAAGTGCTCCAGCCGCTGAGCGTGTTTCCAGGTGCCCCTCCAATTATCCTGCGATTTGCCCGCCGAATATTTTTTCAATTATTTTCCGCACACACTATATACTTTTACCATGAATATATGTATATATGTGTGTGTGTGTGTTGTGCCAATTTTGTATTTGTTCTTCTCGTTGTTTGCCTGCAGTTCTTTGCCTTTGTTTGGGCACCATTTTTCCTTTTAATTCATTATTTTTTAGTTTGCCAGCATTTTTTGTATAGCTTTTTTGCCCATTAAAAAAGTTTGCTGCCGTGTTACTGTTGCACCTTTTTTACTGGAAAATTTTTGATTTTCTTCTGTTTTGTTGTGCCATTTCCAATTGATTGCAACTTTAATTGGTGTGTAGATTGGGTTCTTTGATTGGTCGGTTTGTTTATTTGTTTGATTTCCCTTTACACAAACTAGCAAAAAAGCGCCTGCATCACTGAAACAAACACTCATAACTCACACCTGTACGAAACACCACTAGCCACACACTCGAACATCGCCACAGAGAAACACATTTTGTCCCAAAAACTTTTGTTTAGCATTTTCAGCAGCATTCAGTCAATCAATCAATCAGTCAAATCTCAAAAACCAATCAGTCAAACAGTCGTCCATTAATTTATTGTTGCTCTCTCGTTTTTCCACCCAAAAAAAAGGAAACACTGAGAAAGGAAGTAGTTGAGAAAGGAAATTCTTGACTGAAGAGTAATTTTGTTCTTGAAAGGATTTTCTTAAATAATATTTTACTTGATTTAAGCAATATTTTAATGATAGTGGTTTTGTCGAAAATAATATGGAATTTATATGGGTTTCTTCAACATTTCAAATCTTTCAAAATTATTTTTAAATAAGAAACACATATAAATAAATTTGTCCGAAACAAGAAAGTTAAATTTTTGTATATATAAATCCTTTTTAAAAGATTTTTAAATAAGAAACCCATTTAAATAAATTTTTCTTGAGTCAAGAAACAATAATGTTTCATGTATAAATAACTTTTAATGGATTTGTAAATATGAAACCAATTTAAATACATTTATCCGATACAAAATGTTTAATTTTTTATATAAAAATCTCTTTTAAAGGATTCTTAATTAAGAAACCCATATAAATACCTTTTTCTGAGTCCATCAACAATAGAGTTTGATAAATAAATCCTTTTTGAATCTTTGCTTAAATAATAAACGCATATAAATATAATTTTCCGAATCAAGAAACTATAATTTTTGATATAAATCAAGAACAAAGCATTCCCAGACAAGCATTTATTTTCTTGATTTATTTCTTCGAGTGTACACACACAAAACTCTCTACTTTCGTCTCTATATCTCTCTATTTTTCTAGTTCTATTTGCTTGCCGTTTGTATTGCCACTTTTTGACTATATGAAATAACAATTTTCGTTTGTGTTGCCGCCACTCGAAACAGAAAACAAAATCCAAAAACCAAATCATGCCAAAGTTTCGAATTTTTCAAGTAGCTCTTTGCTCCTGCCGCCTCTCCTTGTGTGTGTGTTCTTTTTTCAATTTGTTTATTAGAGCAACAAAATAAAATATGGCGACAGGGAGCTGCTTTGTTGAGATTTTTTACCTGCGTGTATGTGTATCATCCACCTTTAGCTACCTTTTGTGCTGTCCAAAATTGAAAATCGAAAATGAAAATGGAGTGAAAACTAGAAAACCCAATGCTAACAAACTGCAACATTTTGTGCTCTCTCTTTCTCTATATATTTATATTCCATACCAACTACAACAACTACGAACTCCAAAACCAACAACAACAAAAAATCTAATGAAAATGACAAAATCTCGATAAACTAAATATTTGCGTTCGTTCCAACATTTATTTTAATGTTTGTCTTATTTTAAACAATATTTACGTATTAAAATGTGTAGAGTGAGTATAAAAGATAACAAAAAGAAATAAAAGAAACAGCTTGTGTTGTTATTTATGAGTTTTGTTTATAATTTCGGTTTAGTTTTTGCCTCTTCTTGTGTATGTGTTTGCTCTGAAAGAGTTTGTTTTGTTTTTGATTGAAAAACTAAGCCCTAAACGGTTGTGTTCTAAATTTTCCTCATGCCCTGGCAGTGTCCAATTTGAGCGAAGATTCCTACGATTATGTTTTTGGTGGTCGACGTAAGACTCCGCCCACAACAACGTCAACACAACTCAAGCTGACCTCACCGCCTGTGCGTTTGCGACCTGAAGGTGGGTATAATTTTTGTTTAAAAAAGAGCCCAAAAAAAAACACAAAAGCACCCTATCTCCTTTTAATTTTTATACCAAAAATACATATTACATGGGACATAATAGACGCCTATCGCGGAGCTAACATAAACAACGGAAGGTTCTATCGTCACTCCTTCAGCTACGCCCCCAAACGGCAGCGCCACTCGAGTCGGGATGATCGAGATCGCGAGTCTAGGTTGAGATGTCATGGCGAGGACGAGGCCACACTGCGCCAATTGCTGCTCGAGTACGTAGATTTCCAACAGTTTGATCCCTGAATATATATACAAAAATATATATATTTATAACCAAGGCCACACCCCTCTGACCCCTCTAACACCTAAAACACACCCGCTGATCCGCTGCCAAGTGTGTGCCCTCGTAATGGACTCGCCGAGGCTCATTACGGGTCATTAATTTGCAGGCGCGACCAGAGGATGCTGTTGGCCATAAATATCCGCTTTCAGTTAGACAAATAAACAGCAATTATTTGTGTGCGCCATGTTTATTTAATTTATTAAACAAATAACGAAACGATATATTTTTAGTTTTGCCGTAAATAAATTGTAATTACAATTTTAATTTGTGTTCATATTGTGTGCTATTACGGGCATTACTGCGGGAGACCCCCTCCTACCCTTAATTTTTCAATTTTTCCAGTTTGTTTTATGGCTTGTTAAATAATATAATATATAATATTACAGCCAGCAAATATGCAATGTATATGCCAAAACCAATAGTATTTGTTTAATGTTCTCCTCCCACACAGATTTGCGCAAGTTATGTTCAGTTAAGTGTCCTGCGTGTGTCCTTAGACTGTCAATTATTCATTGAGGGCCTTTGTGTTGTGTTGTTTTTGTTGCGCAACCTCCCCGACAAAATCAAACGAACAAATATCATATGTAAACCCCAATAACTCAACCGCGGCCACATACGACATTCACCAAACCCCCAGAAAAATAAGAAAGAAAAAGCGAGAAAAGCGCTAACGAACGTTGAAGAGAGATTATATAGAATTATAGTATAAAGACTCTATAAAGAAATCTGTTTACCGAGGGAGTCCAAAGAAAAGCCAACAAAATGATGGGCACAATGCCACCCAGGTACATATCCATTCCAGCCATAGACCTAGCCATAGAGTTAATTTCAAAATTAATTAATTAACATTAACAATTAACGATTAAAAACTAACAATTAACATTTAAATTAATATAAAACTAATGCAGATCGCCTTGCGATTATGACCAACTTTCAAACATCACTCATACGCCATGTATACAAAGCACACATTTGGTTTTCTTTCTTTCGTTCTGCCATCAGCCATCAGTCATTGTCCATCACTCATCGATTCACCGATTGTGTGTCGTATATTATTAATAAATAATTGTGTAAATGTACATTTAAATTTTAAATGGCTTCTCATCCGCATTGATAGAACTTTAATTAAAAACAGTTAATTAGCAGCCGTTTGTTTGCCGTTTTGCTGCCTTTTGCTTTTAACACACAATAAAAGAACCTCCTTTGTTGTCACGCGCTGTAAAAAAATTGCAACTCAATTGAAATTGTATTTACTTTGCTTAAAAAAAATGTCACCGGGTGATTGAGCACCTGAGCGTCCGCAATTTCATTTCCACACAAACCTGTCAATCACTCGAGTTTACAGAATATATATGTTTTCTATTTGTGTGTATGTCTGCAATCCCCAGAAATGCTTTTGCCGAGAAATTTCTCCCAGGATAATAGGGGAATAAAGATGGCATCTTACCTAGCCACCGATTATTCCTGTATTGATCCTTGAAATGCATTTCTGATCTGCACAAGATTCCCCCTTGCTGTCCACACTTGTTGTACCACTGTCTATATACATATGTGTTCTTTATCATTCGATTCCCATTTCTTTTGAAAAACTAAAACCCTTTTTAACTGCCACAATAACTCCATGAACTCAACAACAACAACAACTCAACTCCAACCACCGTTACAACAATAAAAAGCCACACGCAAAGTGGCCTGGTATTCACGCCACTCAATGAGTATGCAATTACAACCAACTAACTTCAATTACGAATCTAAATATTTTTACTGCTCCCCCTCCTCTTCCACTCTATAACTATACTCGTTTATTGTAATGCAATAATCCAATCAATTTCCACCCCCCAACACCCTCTGCACTCTCGGCACTCGTAGACCATCAAATTGATTTGTTAATTATTAGAATATTTGCCCAAAAACCAGTGAACTCTCTCTTAACCCTTTTCACTCAATCGGCTCTTCTGCTGCATGCATCGTAATTAAAATTCAATTATGTTCAAATAAATTAATTTAGTTTCCAAAACGTGCTCATCATTTGGCTGTGGGGGGAAATAGAGAATGAGAGAAAAAGGTATATGGCTAGAGAGAGACATGTATATCGAAATACCTAGTGATTGTGTGGAGTGGGTTTGCGAGTGTGAATCCCCCATTTGGCACTACTCAAAAAGCCCTCAAAGGCAGCCACAGCAATCTGCTGCCTTTTGCCAGCACAGAGAAAAATAAAATAAAGATACAAAATGTTAAATAAAGAGAAAATAATATAAGACTCCTTAAATATATGTTGGTAAATGTACTACAAATAAACCAGGCTGTAAATAAAAGTAATTAGTATTTAAATTTATAATTAATATAGGATTATTATAAATATTTGGGTTACTTTACTATAAGGAGTCATTATTATGGCATTATTAAAGTTTTAACAGTTGAGTTTAGAAACATATACCAAATCCTATATTTGTTTGTATATTTTTGGGTTTAAAAACTTTTTAAAACCATATTTTCTATATTATATATAAAGGAATTTGAAGATTTTAAATGTCTTAACATACGTACAAAGGATATTTGTTAATAAAAATCTTTTTAATATATTTAAAGGTTTATTTCGCTATTTTAAAGCTCAAAAAAATAGGAATGCAAAGACTTTTTGCTAATTAAATTGTTTCACAAAATTTTAATGTAAATTTCGTTATTCTGAAGTACCAAAAAATCTTTTAAACTAATTAATTTTTTCCAAAAATCATAAATAACATAAATAACATTCCTTTTCTCTGTGTGGGTGTGTGTTTGTGTTTTTTATGACATGCCAAAAAGTGTTTGAGGGCCATTAAGTTGCTGTTCGCACCACACACACTCCCACACACTCCCGCACACTCATTCGCAGCCATGTAAAGCCATTGACAAACATCCTTTGGCCGGGCAGTCAATCAGCCTGCGGTTGGCCACTTCAACATCCTAGCGTGTCTCTCTCTCTCTCTGTTTCACCCCAAGCCCTGCATGTCATCAAGTTCATAATTAGCTTAACCCCCTCACGTCACCCCTCACCCGCTCTCTCTTGTGCGTAATCTTTTCCCCAATACATCACTCAGTCAGCCAGTCAGTCAGTCAGTCAGCCAGTCACACAATATTTTCAGGATTTTTCAACCCGTTAAATGTCCTTCATTTGTGTTGTTTGTGTTTTCGGTTCCATGTTAAATATATGTTATTCCGTTGCTGCAATGAATTACTATACACTTTTTATGGTTTTTAATGTTTAACTACAAACGAACCCAGACTAATTGGCGTAACGGTCCCTTCACCAAAATTAACAAATAACCAAAATTAACAAAAAAAAAATGTATAAAAAAATCATGGAGAAAAACTACAGCTCTTTGTTCATCCCATTACGTGATCCGAGTAGAGACATTCCTTTTCCGTTCATCCGCTCATATTTGGCTTGCATATTTCCTTTTTGAAGCGAATTTAAACAATTTCATAAATATACAAACAAGATGTTAATCATGCAAAATCATAAAATATTGCCTTGCAAAACGAAATCAACAAGAAAAAGACCACAAATAAATTTCAATTGATTTAAAAACAAACAAAAACAAAAAAAAAACATTACCAGCCACGAGAGCTGCTGCAAAAGTTTATGAGAGTCAACAAAACAAATCAAAATGAAATGAAACAAAAGCAAAACAATCAAAATGAAACGAAATACGAGAGGAAAAACAAAAATTTGCAACGTTTGGTGAATGTCCTATATGCCAATTGGTTACCCAAAACCCCAAAACCCAAACCCGATCCGAGATTCGATCTGATTGATGTACTTTACATACCGCAATATGTACGAGTGCTCGTATCTTATATAGTATATACACCCCTGTGCTATATATGAGAACAATCGATTTTGATTTTAATTTATTCGCTGAATTTATTGTGTGCACTGGTTGTGAGATCTATATCCCATATAGCCATAACTGTAACTGTAACTGGTGGCTGCCAGTTGATGTATGAAGCTGAATCGAGTCTAAATATTTGACGGATGCTTTCTACTCCTCTGACTGTGGACTCTGGCGGGTTAATGTGATTGAAATGCTGCTGCTGCCACGAATAGATAATCCGTTGAGGGCATGACAGCTTTGTCTTGTCAAAATTTAATATTTCCCATTTCCCTGCGCAGCTTTTTGACAAAAATGAACAGTCCCGGGGAATCCTTTTAGCTAAGCGGAAGAGAAGAGATGCCTCCTGCACACGTACACTGCAGCCTTTAATGAATGCACAGGGAGCACAGGGAGCATAGGGAGAAATTGGCAGAAAATTTATTAAATGCTCACGTATACAAATCCCTTACACAAAACCGAAAATTTCTGCATCTGACAGACAACGCACAAGCACACGTATGGCAATTGTTTTGCCAGAGAACAATAACTTGCACAGGATGCGCTCGAATCTCATCGTATCGTCCTGGTTATGGTTATGGTCCTGCTTCTGCTGTGCTCTCGATTCTGTTTCGGATTCGCTCGCTGATGTATGCATAAAATAATCCTTTTATGCTCGGCACAACAATGTCCGTGAAATGCAAAACAATAACAGTACTAACGATAGCAATCCACCCAACCACCAAGCCACCCTTTCCCGCATTGCATTGCATTAACATAATGCGCAGGCAACTCAAGCACGGCCCACGTGTCGTATGCGCATTGTGTGGCGCGGTTGGGTGCCCATATCGCCATATATCGGCATGTCGCTATACGCTGGCAACTGTCGCCCACAACTTTTGTTGCCATTTGATTTAGATGCCACCACCAACACCCCCAGCAAACAAAGCCTTAAAATCACCTTCCGATGGGAGTATATATACATAGATATATAGTCTTACATGAATGGGAAATTAAATTGAGCAGAACTAATTAATGGTTAGTTGGCGACATGATTGTAATTTTCCAGTTTCTTTGTAATTATAAACAAGTGAATAGTGTGAAAAATCAGAGCATTTTCATTTAAAATATATTTAAAAATGTATACTATTTCCTAAAAGATTTCTGCACATATATTCCCTTTAAATAATATCAAAGGAATTCAATTTTAAAGCTTTCGTAAGCCTAAAGAGCTCTGAAAAACTTCAACAAAATGATTGAAAAATCATATTTCCTGAAAATCATTAAGTAAATATAAATATTTACTTTAATTTACCAAAAAGTGTGTAAAAATAAATTAAAATGAGTAATCAGCATCTAAAAAGTTAATAAAAATAATCGATTTAAGGTTCCTAGATCGAAAAAACTAGCAAACAAAATTTCAAAACATAATATTTACCTAGAAAATAAAAGAAAACTAAAAAATTAGTCAGAAAACAAAGATTTATGTCAATCGCTAGTTTTCAGTTATAGAATTTCAACCATAAAGCAAACAACAAAGGTGAATTGTTTTCACAGGCATTTTGTGGCAGATGAAAATGCAAATTTGATGCATTCCAAAGGGGAAGTAGATACAAACGGGATTAGAACTACAACTATGGCAGGGACTATCTATCTGTGTATCTTTGTATCTTGTCTTGGCCAAAAGAGTTGCTTTGGCTGGCAGAAAGACGAGGAAACGAGGAAATAAATGGGGCGGCTATATCCCGGCCAGAGTTCAGAGTTCAGCTTGTATAAGTATATATAATGCCGTCAACTTTTCATTCTCGTGCATTGTACATTACTCTTGCCTTAACCTTAACGAAATATGCCAACAATTTACTTTAAGTTACTTTTTATGTACTTAGTGGCCTGGCTTTGTTATTATTATTGTACCCATCCCTTTGCCTTCGCCGTCGCCTTCGCCTCCTTGTTGTTTCTGCCCCAACACAGAAATCCTTTCTTGGACTTCTGCCCAAGGAGCTGCTAGCTGAGTGACTATAAGAAGGAACTCGGCGGCAGCCGGCCCGGTGGGATGGCAGGCGGCAACAACTGGGAAACTTGGAAACTGGCGTGCGTTTTCAGTTTTCATTTCCCCGTTTTTGTTGTATTGTATTTTCTGTGGCCCATAAAATTTATGTTGCTTCATTCCTCAATAATTGCATAGCTCAGTAAATTTTAATGCAAGCGGTCATAAATAATTTCGTTTTGTTGTGTGTTTCGTTTACGTTTACGTTAACGTTTTGCGTTCTTGCGTTCTGTAAGCCAGAGCGAAATAAATTACGTATACGCTAAATAACTCAGTCTGTGTGTAGTAGCAAGACTATAGTGCATTGAGTGCCATAAGGAATGAGCTCAAAGGCATTCCTAGCCGACCTGCCACTAAAGTGCCTTTCTGCTTGATATTTTCTTTGACTGCCAACTGCCGACTTAATGAAATAATCCAAAAAAAAAATACCAAAACTTGGCGTGACTGCAGTTTGCAAAAGCAAGTTAGCGTGATGAGCATGAATCTGTCAGCGAAACTCGATGAGCTGCAGCGGGGAGATCGACACCTGGAGACGACGGTGGCCCTGTGCGAGATTCGCACTCAGCTCCAGGAGCTGACCAAGTCCGTGGAGAGCTGCCAGAGTGAAGTGTCTGAGGTGAGCTCTTTTAGCAGTAAAAAATTACAAACATTTTAATACAAAAATATTATTGGAAACCAGGTTAAGCGCGACATGGTGGCCATCAAACACGAACTGGACACCGTCCAGCAGGTGAAGGAGGAGATCGAGGAGCTGCGCGAATATGTCGATCGACTGGAGGAGCACACGCACAGACGGAAGCTAAGACTTTTAGAACAAGTTTGTAGCTTAAATTATTTGCCATGTTGTGTAATTAAATACTTGAATTTCATTTCTCTATTCATGTACAAACCGAAACACCAAGAACCAACTGCCAACTACCCAGAGCCAGACAAACCACACGACCAAACCACCACCCACCACTAACCACCCGAACATTTATCCACCCAAAACACAACCACTCTCCACCACTGACAGCGGAAACTGTTACCTTGATGGACAGATGCAAATGCTCTTCCAATTTGTATCAGTTTTTGCAGGCACTCAAAAAAATTAATCCATAAATTATAAAAAAAATATTTAATTTATATAAAGAAAAACAGAGAATATAATTCAAAAGTATAGAATTTCTTTGACCTTGTTTGAACATTTTTTAGCGAATTTAAAAGCAAGTAAATTCCTTTCAAAACTCTAATAAATATAAAGAAATTTAATATCCTGCTAATAAATTATTTAATATTTAATAAGAAATATATTTATTATATAAAACTAAAGTTTATTAACCATTTTTTTGAGTGCCCTTCTCACATGTACAGACGGCTTCTTCATCAACGTATTTTAAAGGAACTTTTAATTGTTAACTACTTTTAAGTTTTGTAGCAAAAATAAATCTTATAAATAATAATAAAATTCTTAATTTAATTTCGTTTTATTTTCTTTTATTTTTTAAGTATTATTTTTCACATCCAAACACTGTCATTCATCAGAGTTTTTCTTATGCTTTCCTTATACCCTTGAGTTTCAATTAGATAATTGGCTATATCCAAAGAGTAAGCTTTGGTTTCCTTGCCGCACACTCGTTTGCAAAGCGTTTGATGGACCCGCCCGCACAGCCCCCACCACCACCGGATCCCCACTGTTCCGCCCCCCAGCCCCAGCCCGAGCCCCATCCCCTCTTGTGTTGTTCCACATTAATTTTATAAACCGGAAATCTTGCAGGGTCTCACCTTCTTCCTCACCTACTCGATATTCTCGGCGGTGCTGGGCATGCTCCAGTTCGGCTATAACACCGGCGTGATCAATGCACCGGAAAAGAATATCGAGAACTTCATGAAGGATGTCTACAAGGATCGCTATGGCGAGGACATTAGCGAGGAGTTCATCCAGCAGCTGTACTCTGTGGCAGTATCCATATTTGCCATCGGTGGCATGCTGGGCGGTTTCAGCGGCGGCTGGATGGCCAACCGCTTTGGCAGGTAAATAAATAAATAATACAAATAATAAATAAAAGATATATTTTATAAATCATATTTATTTAAAATTACAGAAAAGGCGGGCTACTGTTGAACAATGTGCTCGGAATTTCCGGTGCTTGTTTGATGGGATTTACCAAAGTTAGTCATTCCTATGAAATGTTATTCCTTGGCCGATTTATAATTGGTGTTAATTGCGGTAATTATATTATATATTATGTATAAATTATATTATATATTTTTATGTATATATTCAAGGCCTCAACACATCGCTGGTGCCCATGTACATCTCGGAGATAGCGCCACTGAATCTGCGCGGTGGCTTAGGTACTGTTAATCAATTGGCTGTGACTGTAGGTTTACTATTATCCCAAGTGCTGGGCATCGAGCAGATCCTGGGCACCAACGAGGGCTGGCCCATTTTGCTGGGCCTGGCCATCTGTCCGGCCATCCTGCAGTTGATCCTGCTGCCCGTCTGCCCCGAGTCGCCTCGATATCTGCTCATCACCAAGCAGTGGGAGGAGGAGGCGCGCAAGGGTGAGTATTCCACAAATTATGCATTTAAATGGAGGACAAAAAATTATTATATTTCCTTGGTTTTATCGTGATTTATTTTACACACATTAGCAGCTTAAATAATGTTCTAATCGAATTGTATAAATCAATTTAATCTTTTTTTGTGCCTGGTTTTTTGTTTGTTAAAGGGGATAAAGTCATAACTGCTCATATTTTAGATATTAAACTCTATTTTTTCAGTAACTAAAATAATTTAAATACAGATAATTATCTTGTATTTAGTTTGATAATTTATTTTTTCAGAATATAAAACAAATGCTTGACTTTTGATAATTTATTTTCCATCAAATTAGCCTGCAATCTATGTTTATTATTTTTTAAACGAAAAGAATAAATAAAGCTATTTGTTTTACATTATTAAATCATAAAAAGAGCCCAAAAAACTGTAACAAAAAAAATCTTTGACAAAATAGTAACCTTCACATTAAAATAATTTATATATTATTTATTGTATTCATAGTTTGCTTATAATAAATATTTATTAATTATATTTTAAAGCCCTGCGACGACTGCGAGCCTCCGGCTCCGTGGAGGAGGACATCGAGGAAATGCGTGCCGAGGAGCGTGCCCAGCAGGCCGAGAGCCACATATCGACCATGGAGCTAATCTGCTCGCCCACCCTGCGTCCTCCGCTGATCATTGGCATTGTGATGCAGCTTAGCCAGCAGTTCAGCGGCATCAATGCCGTCTTCTACTACTCCACGTCGCTCTTCATGAGCTCGGGATTGACTGAGGAGAGCGCCAAGTTTGCCACGATAGGCATTGGTGCCATAATGGTGAGATTAAAGCTTTGTTTATATTAAAATGCATTTATTTGTATATTCTTTACTAATTTTTTAATAGGTTGTAATGACCCTGGTGTCCATTCCCCTGATGGATCGCACTGGTCGCCGTACCCTGCATCTGTATGGCTTGGGCGGAATGTTCATCTTCTCCATCTTCATCACCATTTCGTTCCTGATCAAGGCAAGTATAGGGCTTGCCAGGACACTCGCATCCTGCTGTTGTAAAGCCAGAATGCCAAAGTGCCTGCCAGTTTGGGTTTGCGTTTGTTAATCCCCCGTGCCCCCTGCCCGTCCCTCTAGTTGGTGGGTCCACTTAGCGGGCCCATCGCATTTGCATTTCTCTCTCTTGTAGCGATGCCTAGACCTTATCCCATATCCCGCGTGTCCTTATAAATATTTGAATATTGATATAAATATTTTATGCATGAAGTTGTGTTTAACCCCGCCGAAAAGAAAAAAAATCCTCAAAAACAACAAAAAAAACACTAAAAACAGACACACACTCAACACAAATACAAACAGACACGAAGCATGACAGTTGTCCCGCGCGTATTTCTATAAATTATTGATGTGAGATATATTTGAATTTATAACAAGTTGAATTTATGACTCTCCCTCAGCCATTAAATGTACCTTTTTTACCCTCCTGCCCGCCGCCTCTGTTTTGGGTTGATGCATTGCATTTAAGTCCTAGTCATAGATGTGTGTGTGTAGTATTTAATTTATAGGCCAACACTTGCTGGTCGCTTTAGTTATTAATTATCTCCGCCAGCCGCGTGACTTTAAAATATGAGACCCTTATGCATGATTAGCTTTTGGAATGCTTAAATACTAGTTTTGATTATTTACATATTTTTTTTTAATATTTAATGAACTATTTTTTAAATAAACACTTATGCACGTGGCTTGCCTTTAGAAATGTTTTTGTTCAAGTTTAAATTTTCAGTTGCCTAGGCTAAGTTGTTTGCAACTGACAGAGCTAGCCCAAAATATGTACCAAATCTACTCAGACATTGGAATTTCTATAATTGTTTATGAAAGACACTGAAAGTCCACTGTCTGTCTTGGGGTTAGCCTTCAGTTGCAATTGTCCCGCCCCCTTAATTAGTGCTATTCTCGACTTGGCAGGCTTTCCGCCCCACAAAACACTCTCTCACTCGAAATCAGTTGACGAATTCGTTCAGTTTATAATTTATATAGCTTATTATTTATGCTTAATCAGGCCACGCGACTAGAAGCAAAGCCACAACACAGTTTCAAAGGCAAGCAAAAGTTTTCAAAAGCAAACAAAAAATGAAAATAAATGTAAAATCAACACACAAACTCTGCAAAAGTTATTCCGGGCACCAGTTCCACCAAAAACAAAAATATATATTAAATTCGAAGCAGAACAAATAGAGCAGAGCACCGCGCTGAAATCACACAACACGAAACACACTCTCAATGTGACCCGCAGCAGCCTTACTTCTCGTATATATCTTTTCGTTTCGTTCAGTTTCGTTTCGGTAATTGTGTAAGATATAACTTTAATCACAACTAAGCATTCCTAAGCATTCTGAGCCAGGAAAGACTCGAGCGGCAGTCCGGCCCCAAGGTTAATTCTTAGAGAACCAAGAACCCAAAACCGGCCAAAGTCTAACCAACTTAATACTTTCAATACGCTAACCAACTCATGCATAAAAGTTCCGATCGATCAGGTTTTATAGGGGGGGCTTATCCTTTATCCTTTCTGTATGGTTTAAGTTTATATATTCTCTCTCTCGAGAGAGAGAAGAAGGAGTTCGTCGGTAGACGCGAGTAGAGGAAAGAGCCTACATCGAGAATGCGAGTACTATGCATTTTGTATAGGAGTTCTTTGGTTATGTGCAGGAAATGATTGACTGGATGTCCTATCTGTCGGTGGTGGCCACCCTGGGCTTTGTGGTCTTCTTTGCGGTGGGTCCTGGCAGTATACCCTGGATGATCACCGCGGAGCTGTTCTCCCAAGGACCCCGACCGAGTGCCATGGCCATTGCAGTGCTGGTCAATTGGATGGCCAACTTTGTGGTTGGCATTGGATTCCCCAGCATGAAGGTGGGTTTAAATAATTACTTAAAAATATATTTAAATTATTTATGTTGCTATTTTTATTTGAATTATTCTTTATAGACTGCCCTGGAGAACTACACGTTCTTGCCATTCAGCGTATTCCTGGCCATCTTCTGGATATTCACCTACAAGAAGGTGCCCGAGACCAAGAACAAGACATTCGAGGAGATCCTGGCCCTCTTCCGGCACAACAATGGCAGGTATGTGTGCTTCACTCATCCCCTCATCTCCCCAGCTCAAAATCTGCACACAAATCATGGCAATATGTCGAATAGTTGTTCAACTCATAACTCGATCCTCTTTAATACCCAACAAAATACAAAGAACGCGAACAAAGAAACCAGAAAACGAAACCGAAAACAAAACCCTATTTTACCAATTACTTGGAAGTTTATTATGCGGTTAGCATAAACCCTTTGAGCCCCTGAACCAAGCTTGAATGAGTTAAGTTCAGGGCTCAATCATTTTGAGTTTCTTAAGTTGAAAATTTTGTATATTTTCCTTTTGTTTAACGCACCATAAGTTCGAAAAAATAACCCTTTGACTTGAACTACGTTCCATGTAATGCCCCAAAGGACTTTTCGAGATAGTAGACTGTACGGGTAAGTTGCATGACGGCTTCGTCGAAACAAAAACAAAAAAGCCCACGAGTCCTGGATCTTAAATTCCGAATTATAAAAAAAATGTCCCTTAGCCCGAAAATCCAAACCAAAAAATCGATTCAATGCGTTTCGCTCTTCAAAGTTAACAAAATTACCACCTTTATATGTAGCTCGTATTTGCTGTACCTTATTTAGCCACTTTATGTACAATTTTAACCAAAAAAAAAAACAAAAACCAAAAAATAACTAAACAAATGAAGTTGAATTGATTTGAATTCGAATTCTTCTGCGCTCAAAGTTTCTATGAATTTTGTCGGCATGTTTGCTTAACTCTGCCTGTACTTTGTTACAAATCGTTACTCTGTTACCACAACTACTATGTACAATCCATTAACAAATGGCTGCCGTTGGAGCGAACTAAATAAGACTAGCGAACTACTATATAAATACCCAAATATTTAATAACAAATTTAATACTCTCTACTCTCTAACTCTTCAACTCTCTCTCTATGCATAGTTATATACCTATAATTACTACTATAATTAAGAGTCGCCACTCATCTCTGTGCCCCCTCCTCCATTCAGTGTCATGTGTCATCCGATCCCTATCGGAATCGCTCTCCTCCACCTCTCATTGTTCATCACCGAAAATAATGAATTGGTCAGCTTTAAAGTGGTCCTCGCATAAAGCCATATATATCCGCATATAAACCCCATTCACACACACACACCATACACCACACTCCACACACTGATTTTGTTGCCCGATTTTTGTCCATTTAGCGAGGAGAGTGTTAACGACACCAGTTGCAACACGGCGGACATTGAATTATCGCAGGGCGAGGACAAGGCCAGCTCCTCCGCCTCCACGCATCCGAAAGCGCAGTGACACCACACCCTCTTCTCTTCTCTTCTCTCCCCGTCCCCCTAAAAAAAAATATAAATAATTTATATATAAATGTAGGAAATATCACAGCCTTCACTCATAGCAATTTCCTGGCCTGAGAGAATCGTGGGAGCCATACTTTATGGCCATTAATCCTTATTAAGTCCTAGAACTAGTTTTATTTCACATTATATATTATATATTTGTTTTTGAATAAATGTTGTTCTTTATTACCATTTTTAATTGATTTATTGATTTATTTATGTTTATTATTTAATTTTTAAGCCGCGCCTAATAACTTCCAAGCAGCCTTACACTTGAAACTAAACTTTAAACTTGAACTCAATACAGCAGCCACAGTAAAGCCCCCTTTTCCGTCTCTTGAACTCCGAAATATATATGTATTTATATACCAGAAACCCTTGAAACGTAAACAAACTCTCGAAATTGCTCTCATTAGTTGCAAAGAAATTAAATTTACCAAATACGTTTACACTTAAAACATAATCGTAGAGTGTGCGAATTTCAGGAGTATGCTAAACTGCACAAATAGCTTGGAGCCACAAAGTATGAATTCTGGCATCGAGCATGCCGCCTTGATGGTATCTGAGGAGAAGACCCAACATGACTCACGTAAGAAACCAATAAAACACGCCTACGTTCCACCTAGAACACCTGGATCCCCCACCCACCACCAACACCACCACTACTATTACTGCTCATCCCCATCATCCGCATCATCCAATTGAAAACCTCAATTAAGCCACGATTGCGTTTCAGTTTCAACTTTCACACTTTCCCAGCAACCGTTTGAGTTTTATAATTTCATCGTTATTTGTTGTGCAAATTGCTCGAGCGACACATCAGCCAATATTTACATATCCAACTTTGCAGCCTGTGTCCTGTAGGTTGCAAAGCAAACACAAGCCAGGAATGTCCTTTAGGTAAACACTGGAAAGAGTCCTAATTTAAAAATATATATATTATTATATACTTATTAACAATCAGTGGGGATATTGTGTCAATGTAAAATCCTGTTCAACGTGTCGCATAATTAATATTTTGTTTGGCAAAAACAGAAAACTAAAAGCTAAACTAAAGGTGTATAATTACACAAAACTAAAGAAAATTAGCCTTGTAATTGTTAATGAAATCTCTGGGGATATAAAAACAAATTTTTGGGGTATTTAACATAATGTTTAATGAGCTGTTTAAAATAAATATAGGAACTAGCTTACACCTACAAAAACTCTACTCTTTACTCAGCAATTTGGCACGTTTTGATTTTATTTTTATTAATTAAACAACACACTCTCCTTCCTAGTACAATTCCCAAATAAACTTCAAATCATCTCCACTCATTACTATAAAAATATATATGTGTGTGTATAAATTTGTTTATAGTTTTAGTTTGCCTAGAATTTTGTAATTATTATTTAGGAATGCCTTGATTCTGTGACTCTTGTTCCGTTCCATTTTATGTAGCTGCTTGTTACAGTAGAAATTCAATCTGTAATCTGTACTCTTTAATCTGTAATCTAAAAATTTAAAGCGTTAATCGCTTATCTCTGAATAAATTAACTATCTTGTATTGTTTACTTCCATTCGGATTTATGAATTGTGTTTTAAATCAAACAATTTTAAACATTGGAAACCTCAATCTCAATCAAACTCGAATCATCAACTGGACCAAATCCAAAAAAAAATATATAAAATAAAACACCACCGACACTCAACTATTGTATGTAACCAATAAATGCAAAACTATGAAACAATAATCTTGCGAAAACAAATATTGGCGACTATCTGAACTTGCATGAAATCGAAATCAAATCGAAAAATCGTTGTAATAATCAAGTGTTTGGTACGACCTCGTTTTCCCTGACGGTTGAAGGCATGGGTCCCTATCCGCTGAGCGATAGCACCAATCTCCTGGGTCCCGGATCAAGCAGCTATGGTCCTGGTGGCGGAGTCCTTGGCTCCGTGGCGGGATCTGCTCAGTGCTACACGAACTACGGCACCAATCTGCAAACGCCGCAGCCGGCGAGAAAGTGCCACTACGATGAGGTCGACGACTACAATTTCCGCCGACATTCGGCGCACGGAAGGATGTCATGTAGGTTGACCCAGAGCACTGCTAACTAATAAGCCACCACCCAGCTAGTAAGCTAGTAAGGCTAAGCTAGTCAGCCACTGAGCCACCACGCAGCCACTGAAAAAAAAGCCACTCAGCCCATCACGAAAAGCATTTACAAGAAAATGCCATAGAGAGCGAGCTGCGCGGATTAAATGCACCCCAAAACAAATGCACCCAAAAGTCGAAACTATAGAATATATACTTCATATCTTAGGCTCAAGCTGTATTTTAAATTAAAAACGAACCACTGACAGTTCGAATCATCGTAGGATGAAAACGTAGCTTATCCTGTTTTCCTTTCGTTCCTTTATAGTACGCAAGTGAAGGGGAAACTGCTGAACTTGGGACCAACTATCAAAAAAAAGTATCAAGCGAAACCGATTGGCTAAGTAAAGAAAAGTCGCACTACTCTGAATAATACAGAAATCACACAAAACTATATAAAAAGAGAACACCCTCACCACTAGCTGAAAGTATCAGCAAAAAAGTGCCAATAATGCGTCTAAATTGAGATACAAATTAAACTTGAATCACTCAAATCAGATGACATTTTCATCTAAAATCATTTTGAATCATATTTCTTTTTTAAGCTAATTAAACCACAATCAAAATCGTTCATTTTCATAAATAGAAAATTGATGGAAATGTACATAAAATTAGATACATTTGCGGTGATAAAAATAAGTTTTAATTACTAACCAAAGACTGATAGTATTAAGTTAAATTATATATTTATAAAAACTCTTAAACACTCTTTTAATTGATTAAAGAAAAGCTACATTTTATAAATTTATTGCTGACTTTGTTAATCAATTTTAAACATATTTTTTAAACCTCTTATTGCCACTGCAAGTGTATCTCTGAAATTGGTCATTAAAAACTTTCAAATAAAAAAACATGAAAATCATTTCAGTAAATTAATTAATCACTCAATCAGACCATCAATCAAGCAGCAGCCACAGCGGCAGCCCTTTTTCGAGTTCATCAACGAATGCTCTGTAAAGACCCAAATTTGTTGGTTTTAACAGAGTTTTGCATGGGAAAGTTCGGTGTTTTTATGGCCTCCCAAAATAATTGTTGCATGCGTATTATTGGCATGGACTTTTTTGCATGCACCCTTTTAATTAGCCGTAGTAGAGAAACGCCAAAAAAAATACAATTAAAAACGAAAAAATATTAATTAAATACTAACGATCCAGAGGAACCCCTGCAATTTGGCAAGCCATATTAATTGCTTCTCTTTTGTGTTCTCGACTTTGGTATATTTTTTTTGTATTCCGCTTTTATTGCTATCAACCGCCACGTTGCCACTGCAGCTGCATCCGAGCGATTTTTAGACGGCGGCCGAAGTACACACCAGGGCCGGAGCGCTGCCTCTGCGCCCCATCACCCTCGTCAGCCTCCACCTGTCTGCCCGAGCAACGGGCCTTGACTGAGGAGCGCCTCGCCTCCTGACTCTGCCAGTGTTCGTTCCACGAGTCGCGCTGAGGAGCACCATCAGCAGCTGGGCCATCACCATCAGCAGCAGCAGCTCCTCCAGCAGCAGCAGCAGGTGCACCATCAGTCCCGTATCCAATATCCCACGCACGAATACGTACACTGTAGCTATGAGAAGGAAGTCGTATGTGATCAAGCCAATCCCTTGCCAGCACAGCCATCACAGCCGCCGCCACAGACACAGCCGGCGGCTCCGTTATCGCACCACTGCCAGCAACGCAAGCACAGCCACAGCCACAGTCCGCACCACAGTCGCCACACGTCGCCGCACGCCGCAACCACCAGCACCACCACCGCACACCATCAGCCACCGCAGCCATCGCACCCGAATCCCCACCAGCACTCGCACCATAGTCGCCATCGGCGGCGTCGCCAGGGCAGCGGCAGTCTGCCGGGTGCCCATGGCCAGGGAGCCAGTCACTCGGCGGTGCGTCCATCCTCCATGTGTACCAGTCGCCGCCATCGCTCTGTAACGGAGCTGTCCTCGCATGCCTGCCAGGATCCCGCCTGCACGGACCGCGAGGTGCAGGAGATCCTTGTGCGTCGCACCTGCTGCAACACGGCCACCAATAGCTCCTCCCGCACCGAACTGGCCCAATGCTTTGCCGAGGATCTCTATGGCTCATCTTCAAGAAGACCCAGCAGCTGCTGCACCTCCTCGGACTACTGCTACCAGACGGACTCCACGAGTCTGTACGGCTCGAGGTCCTCGCTGAGTCGCAACAATTCAATAAAGTCCGCCTCTGCCTTGGTGCGAAAGCATCACAGGAGTCAAAGGAGTCTTCTGCCCGAGCACCGCCAGCCCAGTTACACCTCCATTTCGTTGAGGGGCCTTAATGCCAGTCGCCCGAACAGCCAGTTGGGTTCCCTGACCTCGATCTTTGATCGGGCCAAGAACATGGCGCCGGAACAGGGATCCACGCTGGAGAGGCAAAGCTCCAAGGGAGCCCTGAGCAGCACGGAGCTGCCCGAGTATGCCTGCTCGCCGTCGCCCATACGCTGGAGTTTCCTGGCCGATGGCAGGTCACCCACTGAACTAGAAGGAACTCTGGGAAGCGGTGGCGGCGGCGGAGGAGGAGGAGGTGTCGAAGAGGAGGACAAGTTGAATGCCTGGCAAGTGCCGGAACCGGAGCCAGAGAAGAAGCCCTGCAGGAAGATCACCAGCAGCACCACTGAAACCTGTTGGAAGAGCTCCACATCCGTTTATGATGAAGGACCCAGCACCTCGGCGGCAGCAGCTCGAAAGCGTCGCGGCAGCAAGGGCAGTCGTGGGAGCAAGGGCAGTGGGAATTACCACTGCGAGTTCGAGGAGGAGGCCACCACCACGGTGATGTTCCATCAGGATGCCGGCGAGGCGTACAACAATTGCTGCAGCAACAACTACAATTACATCCAGTGCAACAGCTATCTGGATCAGGATCTGCAGATCACCAGCGAGGATATCCATCAGTACCTGTCCAAGGGCGATGCCACAGCCAGCGACATCCTGAACAACTCCAAGAACTATCCCTTCCAGCCGAGCAATGCCTTGGAGTTCCAGTACAAGAACAACTTCCAGCAGGGACAGCAAAATGTGGCAAACAACAACACGAACACCACAAACACGGCCTCCAGTGATGCCGCCGAGTGCTTCCAGAGCTACCACAGGGCCAGCTCCAAGGAGACCAATCTCAACCAGAGTTCCACGGAGCAGCTCTCGCCCACGAACATCAATCTGTCGACGAGCTCGAACAACATCAACATAGTGTTTAGCAGCAGTCTGGAGAGGAATGCCAACGAGGTGAAGTTCATCAACAACCGGAGCGGAGGAGCAGGCAGCTCCGAAGTGGGCTGCGAGGGTCACCATGCGGGCTACACCTACACCTATCCCAGCTATGATTACACCAACATGTCCGGAAACTCGCACTTCGACAAGCCGCTGGGCATAGACGAGCTGCCCAAGGAGTTTGCTGGCATGGATTTGGGTGTGGGTGGTGGCGCCTCCACGACCAGTGAGCACTCCTCGTCGCTGCCCTCGCCCCAGCCCTTGACCCATCACCAGCAGCTGCATCACTTCGAGTCCTTTGACGCCGCCTCCGAGCATAATTTGCTGGCGCAGCCCCTGTCACCTGGATCACCGCTCTCCGGTTCCGTGAATCCCGCCGGCGATGACTTTGTGCAGATGCATCATTACCATCACGCTGCCTCCTCGCCACACTCGCAATCGCAATCGCAATCGCACCCGCACCACAGCCATGCCCATGGCCATCATGCGCACCACGCCCACTCGCACCAACATCAGCACCAGCACACCGCCTACCATCACGACCTGGCCTTGACCGAGGAGCAGTTCCGGCTGGGCTCGGCCCTCAAGCGAGTGCGCAAGCGAGCACGCAAGTACACCGACTTTCTGCGCAAGAAGTGAGCAATGGATGGGTTAGCAGCGGAGCCTACATCCTGCCCAACATCCTCATCCCCACAGATTCACCCTACTTTGGCCGCAAGTATCTGGTGGTCTCGAAGCGGCGATCACAGAGCCTGGACGAGGACTAGTTGTGTGGCGACTGGAAAAGCAATAACAGCACTGAAGCTGACAGCCGCTTGAGAACCATAATTACATTTAATTACAATTTGTACACTGCCAAAAAAAGGGAGGATGAGAATTAACATTAATTTTGTGCTAAGCCAAAGCTCTGTTTGAAAGCGAGGATCACACACATAGGGACACTCGAGCACAGTGGGGATTAAGGGTTTTTTTTGAGGATGTAAAATGGGTTAATCATGCTGAGAGAAAGCTTTGGAATATTTTATGGTATATATCTAGGGAAAATTATAGGTTTAAAAATCAAGAAATTAAAATTACAACAGGTTAAACTTTGATTTGTGAAAGTTAAAACTATATACTTAAACGCTTAAGTTAAAAGCAGGCAAGTAATTATTTGATTTTATTATTTAAGCAAGCAAACGATTTAAGAAATTTAGTTAAAGGTATAATTTACACTCTTTAAAAGCAACTTTTCTTTGTTTAAATATATCTCTAACCAATATAACAAAATAAATATTTTTTAAAATTTCCAAAGTTTATTTTTAACATCTTTATCATATTTTCTATTCCAAAATAAAACCTTCTTAACCCTCAAGCACAAAAATCTCACCCATACGAATCACATCAGCTACAAGACACAAGAGGAAGCAGAACAACGACTATTTTAAATAATGAAAAGAACAAAATATTTAAGCTAACAGTGCGTATACATAATAAATACAAGAGAATAGGTGCAAGGGAAGAACATTTGTATATTCAACTTATACATTAGGCGAAGGTTTTGAATTTGCATATTTAAATTGACTAAAACCCATATACATAGATAAGAGCCAAGGCAAATGGAAATAATAAAGCACACACACACACACCTACTCAAGCCTAGATGATAGATAAATAAAAACAACAAAAAATTAACAAAAAAATAATAAAAAGGAAAACAACCAATCTAACATAACAGTTAAAGTTAGCTATAAGGATGGATCAGATCGAAGCGGCGCCACAAGATTTAGAGTTTCAGCAACCGCAACTGCGACTAAATAATTATAAATAATTAACCATTAATTAACAACAAAACAAAAACCGAAGCAAACGACAACTGTAGTTTGGCACAAACACACACACACAAGAAGTTTAAAGTTAAAAACAAAAATATTTTAGATTACGCCGGAAAGCTGAGAAGAGAGTTTTGTTATCATTTATTTGATATGCGCATATTTTTATGATTGAACGAGTTTCTTCAGGGACTGCTTGCGAATTTTGTAATAAAGCAATAAGCCGTTTTGCTCAAGGATTAAATACGTTTCCGTTTTTCTCCACCCCTCCCCCACAATCCCCCCACACAATTTTCTCAACTTCTCGCTCAATTCGATGGAGAAAGATCAATTCCCATTTTGCTCGGTTTCGTTTCAAGTGAATTAACCCCCAACAACTGTCTTCCAATTATACTTTCTAGTTGTCGTCGTCGTATCTCTGTAGCCTCAGTTGCTTTCGAAAAGGATAATGAAAACAAGCAAGATTTAAAAATAGATAAAATAAAAACAAAATGTAAACTAAGCACTCCAAACTTAATTTAATAGCCGTTTAATCAGACGTACCTTGCGTGAGAAATTTGTAAATAACTGCTGTTAATTAATTAATAACCTAATTTACGACTAACTAACTAAATGGGAACTTCATTTTGTAGTCATTAGCCGAGGCGAATCATTATGAATTAGTGAACCGAAAATAATAAATATAAATGCACTGCCAAAAACAAAGGTTTTAAGTAAATGAACAACAAATAGATCGAACTGGGGAGTGGACTCCTCCTCCCTCCCCCTCCCAAAGAACAACAACAAATAACGAAGTTCATAAATAAAGCGAGAAAAAAAACCAAAATCGAAAAACAAAGAAAACTGCTGTAAATATAAGAATGAATACATATAGAGAAATCATAGACATTTTTTAATGGCACATTAATTAACGAGGAGCATGCAATTTGCAGATTTTTTACATTATATTTTAATGAACTAAACGAAAGAAAAAACAATAATGAGTTCAATGAAAGGAAGACACAAATTATTGAAAACTGAAAATTAAAAATTAAAAAAGCATTAAAAAGAGTTAAATGCCAAGCGGCCGCGCGATTTTGTAACAAAATCAAAAGACAGAATGTTAACATTGCGTAAAGTTTAAAAACAAAAAGAAACACACACAAAACAAAAACCGACTAGACACACAATAAAAAAAAAAAAACAAAAAAGGAAAAGACGAAAACAAGTACACGGCACCGGAAGCTGAAGCTGAAACGGAAACGGAAAGGACTTTTGGTTGTGAGTTCGATCCGATGGCCGAACTGGTCATACGTTGTGTGCTAACTAACTTCTAACTGTAAATAACAGATCAGATCCGTAACAATTAGCCGTAAATAACACATACGACACTCTGACAGAGATTATCCAGTAATAGGAAAACTGACTAAGCCGGGCCGAGGCGGCTTTACCTTTTTAACATTTAAAGTTCACGTAGCAAAAGGACACTTACCAGATACCCTTAACAGGTACTTTGAATGTAGAGGAAGGGACTTGAGAACTCGACGAAGGATAATCACACAGAAGCAAATCCAAAAGCCAGCTGCTAGAATTAGCCAGAGATGCCGTTTGACAACACACATATAAATATATAAATATATATAGCAGAATTAACACAATTAACAATTACACATTATCCCCTAGCGGTTATTTGTACGACGTTTTTTTTACCTACAAGTATTTGTACCTTAGTTTTGTGGCTCGGTTTGAGCCGGGCGGCGTTCTAGCATTTGTCATAGCCACATATATAGTTGTGTACATAACTAGTTAAAATTGTGCATACAGAACGGTTATCTTAAGTATATAAATACACACAAAGGTGAATATTAGAGAGAGGACACAACACAACACACTCGGAAAAAGATACATTTAAAGATACAGATACAGAAACAGACTTGACACTTGACAAATTCTCTAAAACATGCGATGCGAGGGGCAAGGATGGCTAGCAATGCGAAATAATAATTATATTATTAATATACAACAATAAACTTGAACCTAGGTATATGATTCTGAATTTAAATAATTTTTAGTAAATCAGAACAGACAAGCAAAGAAACCAAAAGCAAACGGAAGAACGAAAGAAAGAAACTCTAAACACTTGAATGAAATTAAAAGACAACTTATTAAAAAATACAAAAAATAAAATGAAATTGATGAATTAAGTAAAGTAAATTGCTCAATTTAGCAGAGAGTATAAATAAAGAATTATACGTTAAGTAATAATTTCAAAATAACATTAGAATGTGTTTTATTTCCGCGATAATTATCGATAAAACGGAAGTCCCTGCTATGCGCATGTCCTGGCCAAGTGTCAAATTTTCAGTGACAGTCCTCTCCCTTTAAGCTTCAAGTGTATAGACTCTAGGACCAGCGATGGGGTGTGTTAACGGAATGCAAATTGGCAAAATGGATATTTTAAACGTTTAAAATGCTGACTGCCCTGCGTAGGAAAATTCGGTTTGGAATGCAGCGAACGGTTCTCATTGCGGTCCTGCTGGCGGTGGGCATTTTCAGCTATGCCTTTCTCAACCTCAAGTTCTGCTTCAAGTTGATGTCCCACAGGAGCCTCAACCTTATGGTAAAGGAGTATATATATTTAACCAATTGAATAGTTTACTGACGATGTCCTTGATAATTAGTGCCAGAAATTCGAAAAGCATGAGTACAGCGGCTCCCTTTGCGAGGAACTCTGTGGAGCTCAATCTTCCTTCGACAACTTCCAATGTCCTCTCAATGATATGAAAACTATACTTTTCACTGCCGAGAAGAATGGCGATATGTATGCGGTGAAGGTAGGTCGGGTTTTGCGGCTTAAGGTTGTCATGACTACGACTTAATTTGATCCTTTTCTATATCCTAGCTGGCCCGGCATAATGACGATGAGCTCAGCTGGACGAATAGCAAGGGAGAGTCCATATATCCCAAGCTGGAGGAGTTTCATGAGATTGTTAAGCTGCATATCATTTTGGCCTATAATGTCACGCTGGATGATAATATGGTAAGATGTATGGTATTGGAGAAGATACAAAAATAAAGATTAAGTAAAACCTTACAAATTGAGACCAGAATCTTAGCTATTCCTAACGGATTTTTATGAATTATATTATAGCAATTACTAAAATCATGTTAAAACCCTTTTATTCCAATTTCAGATCCGCGCTTTGGTTAACCAGGAAATAGCCGACGATAACTCCCAGCAAATGGTTAGTTTTTGGCGGCTTTTCAAGGATAACAACTATATGATGGGCAAGCTCTTCGATGAAGAGTCCATATTCCCAGCTGTCCTGGGATCCTGTGGACCCTACTATGCCACTGAGGGATTGCAGATTGTCCAGTCCAATCCCAGCATTATGCAGTATCTGTAAGTGGCCAAGTTTTCTCCAACTAAAACTGGATTTTATTTATTAATTTAAGTAATTTAATGTTCCCTCAGGGCCTCCAATCGCTTGCAGCGCCTGAAGCACGCCCTCAACATCATGGAATATATTTTCCGGCTGGATGAAATGAAGCCGGAACCCCTAAAAATGTGTAAAATGCAGGTGAATCGCTTTGGAACCACACCAGAGCGCCGGCTCAAGTACCAGAGCGCCGAGCATGTCTATGTGGAGAGCCAGCTGGATAAGAGGCTATCGCGGGGCGTCAAGTGCCGCACCAGCCAGGACTGTCACTTCCACTCCTGCCGCGGCATGTGCGATGAGGACAAACACTCCTGCACACACATCCAGCAGAACAACAACTTCCAGATATTCTGCGAGCATGTCCTCCTGGGCGGCGGCACCTTCCAGCCGGGCCTGCTTAGTGGCGTCCGCCTCTCAAAGGTGCTGCAAAAGCTAGTCCGGATGTGTGTCCAACCCCCACCGGAGCATCAGGTTCCGGGACGCCAGCAGGCGCCCAATATGCAGCTTGCCCTGCGAGTCTACAATGAGCTGAAGCAGCTGCATCAGGCAGCGGCCACGGCTGCTGGAACTGAGATCACCGACGAGGGACAGGCACAGCGGGGGAACTAGTAGAAGATGGAAACTAGTAGAAGATTTAGAAGGTAGATTAATTGGCGCACAGTAGCTTGCTCAAAACTGAATAGCATTTTTACAGATAGTCTTAAATTAATTAAAATTAAAATCGAAATAAAACAGAAAATGCTTTTTATTAACAACTAAAAATGGATTTGTTTAAATCTTTTGGGGAAGTTTAAGTTGTTGTATTTCGCTTTGTGCTATTTTTTTTATTACAAATAATAAAAACAAATAAATCCCAGGAATATGTGTTTCACACAGATTTTTCACATGAATGACTACAAATTATTTTCGAGAATATTTACAAATTTTACATGGATTTACCTCACCATTTTACATGTATTTATAGACAGAATACTTACAATGTAATGTAATGTAAGCCAATTTTACATCTAAAACACAAGCGTAAGGGCTGCATTACACCTCCCACAGGCCACACAAAAAGCTGACAGATTCAAAACGATTATTTTTCCTTTGAGTATGTTAAGTTTTTATTCAGCTACTTTTCGCTTTATTATTTATTCACTTTGAAAATTGTTAAATTCAGATTACATGCTTTGTTTTGGTTACATACAATTTGCATATTGATTTCTGGATATATTCATATTTTTGCTTGCAGCCCGCGCCCGGCCGAATGTTGATCTCCCATATTTCACGAAGGTGAGGGAAAAGTTGGCCTGCGGCTAATGGCTAATGGCTATTAGCTGTTTGCTTACTTGGCTAAAACACAGATTAACACGTTTGTTTGTTTGTTGTTTACTTCATGTCACATTATGTGGTATATGTAAGTATATATTTATATTTATATTTAGTTAGATTAGATTCATTAAGATAAACTAAAACACACATTTCAATTACACCACAATTATCTAGAATTTCGACGGGGATTCAAGTACAACAATTAATTAATCGGTAAGTGCCGTATATCATATATGTAAATGTAATCGAAAAGAATTCAGATTCAGATTCAGTATGTTACATGTTGGTTGGTGAGTTCGAGTAGCTCTATTTTAGTGCAAAAATGTAGAAAATGTTGCTTGTGGTTTAGTTATCTTCTCACTGTGCGCTTGCTTGTCCTCCGATCCGATTTGATCCGTTCCGATCCTTTAACATTTAATTACGAATTATGCTTGTTTGTTGCCGGAGGTTCGTTTCACAAATTTGTTGTAAAAAAATACATTTCATGCTCGCTTCCTAAACATTTAGCTATGCTAAATCATTATTGTTATTCATCTTCGCCTTGATATATATTCAAATTGCATTCATGTTCCAGACTGTGAGTGTGTTAAGAGTGGGTGCTGCTTTCAAAGAGAGAGACTGCGACTGAGACAAGATCGATTCAAGAGTATATTCTGTGTGTCTTTGTGTGAACAACCTTAGTTAGCTTAGTAACTTCCGTCTCGTGCTTTTTACATTTTAATTCTTGTTTAATCATCAAATCCTGGTCCGTTGGCGGTTATCAATTAAGTTACTTTGCTTAAGGGAAACACGCATTAATATCTGACTGACTGACTGACTTATCATCATATGCTACACTGTACATTGTCCTTACTGCCTCCTTTGTCCTGCTTACCAACTAACAATAACGCACAGACGACACCAAGGGGAAAAATATGCTTCGAAAAATCAGCTGGGCTTAAGTGTTATCTTTTTTTAAGGTATTAGGGTTCCATTTCTTACAAGCTATTTCTGAGAAGAACTGAGAAAATATTAAAAATAAATTATATAAAAACAAAATGAAATTACAACTGAGCAAGCGCTTGTTTTTATTTTTTTGGGCTTTAATTAAAATTAAGAGGATAGACTTATCGTGTTTCTGGTTTTTGATTACGTTTAAAGCTTACATAGTTTATTTTTATAAACATAAAGTACAAAGACGTCAATTTGCATTGCATTCATAAACTAAAGTTACGCTTAAATTATTTCACGAAGTTGCACGAATCTCGGCTTAAATTATGATTAACATTTAGCAGTTAAACTAAAACTAGTTACCAAACTAAGGCTAGAATAGTTATATACCCTTACTCTGCGTTTACAAAACGAAAAATGTGAATTGCTTGTTTGATTCTGAGTAAGTTTGCGGCTGCCGTTCGTCCTTGAATTAATAAAATAATGAATGAAAGTAAAAGTAACAGCAAGGCGAGTCTCTAAATTAAGTTAAAAATGCACATAATGTAGTTGGTATTCTTGAGCATATAATACTTGGCGTTTCATATACACACAAAACCGGAAACGGAAATGAAAACGAACAGAAAACGAAAACAAAACTAATACAGAACGGAAACGGCCCAAACTAGGTACTTAAATGTAGGCTCAACGCAGGATTATGTCGAAATAAATAAATTACAATTACAAGTAACATACAAATTAGGATTGAGTATGTTTGTGTGTGTTTGTGGGTGTTTGTGGGTGTGTAGTGTTTGTGTTGTGAGGCGCAAAACGAAGAGTAAACAGACGCACAGACGGGAAACGAGTGCGAGGCAAATGCTCACCAGTTTTGCCCCAAAAACACATTACAATATCATATATTTTCTCATACTTTCGTTTGTTTGTTGTTTTTCTTGCTTGATTTGCTTTTCTCTTTTTGCTTTTGCATTTGGAATTTGGAATTCTTCCCTAAAACGCGATGGCGTTCACTTGTTTTTGGTAGACAGGGGATTGGATAGCATAAAGATGAGGTCGTTCTGCTGCTGCAGGATCTTGTTCAGCATATCGCGCCAGCCCGCATAGCTCTCCTGCGTCGCTGCTTGGCAGATCATGGTAACCTCCGGTATCTTGTTGGGGTCCGTTGACTTGATCTGAAAGCGGCAATCGCCCAATTCCTTCATTTGCATGTGATTGAGCTGGAAAGATAGAGATAGTGATTTTAAAGATTTAAAATATGGTTATAGATAATAAAGATTATAAATTTACTCACCTGTATGTGCGATCTGTATTTGAATGTGGGGCTGGAGTACTGATTCTTTGCCTTTTCAATGTCCGCAAAGATAATGATTTGCTGGAAGAGGAACACTTGCAGTTCGCGCTGCTTTTGTCCCGCATCCACCACACAGTTCATGGGCCCCTGCATTAGAAGGCTGCCCTGGGCGGTGATCTCTCCATCAAAGTCTTGAAGACTGCGCAGCACCACCATCATATCGTTGACCGTCTTCACCACTACCTTCATTTGCTGGTAAGCCTCCTGAAGCATGGGTACCTCCTTATAAAGGCCGGCACCCTCGGTGGCCTTGATAATCTCCTTGATGAGCAGCTCATATTTGGTGATGCGCTGCACCGGCTTGATGATTAGGTTGCTCAGCTGGAATTACAATGTTAAAAGGATTAAATAAGCATTTTCTGCTAGTTAATTAATAAAATATGCACTTACATCCAGGCGATGTCCCAGCTTCTGGCGTATGCAATCGAAATACTGATAATGGGCGCTGACTATATATTCGGAGAGTGGCTTATTACTGCAATATGTGTAGTAGAGGGCGAATTTTGTGGCTGAGCGCTTGATGAGCGGTCCCAGATCCGCTGGTGACTTTTGGCAGTTACGTAGGGCCCTCAGGAAGAAGCTGAGAATGGGAGAAAATCATATAAATAATCTCTTCATATAAATATAATTTATATTCACACTTACTCCCTGTGCCACTCGTAAATGTCTTTGATGTTGTTGAAGACCAACTTCATTTTGCCGCCCTTTAAATCCTCGGGCATGGGAATATCACTGTTCGTGTTGTTGATCTCTGACATGTATCTGGAAAAGGGGATATATCAAATTAAGCTAGAGTTCTCTTAAAAACACAAGTTAAAGTGAACCTACCCATTGACAATCTCATGCAGATCCTGTACATACGACTCCTCCGTGGACACAAGCTCCGCAAAGACACATTGCCGCTTCTTCAGAGCCGCAGCTTTGTCTGGGACAGCACTGTGACTCTGTATTGTGAAAAATGGGCAATCGTTAGGACTTGAGAGCAAAAGTTGGGCTTGGTAACTTACCTCTTCATGGTTGTTGTCGTGAGAGCGACCGTGGCCATTGGTGCTGGCATTCTCCGTTCCTCCGCTGCCATCCACGCGACTATTCGACTCGTGTTGTTCCTAGTTGAAGGGAAAAAGAAAGGATGAAAGGGTTAGCTGGCTCTCTCACTCACTGGTCAGGACCAAGTTCACTCACCGTTGTCGTCTTGACAATTTCCTCAATTTCCGATAGTGGATTGCCGTCCATTTTGCCGGTGCTGGCCTGCAAGGACACACAAAGAGGGGAAAGGAAACTCAATGATGGTTGGGTCAAATACATAATGAGAAAGTTGCATCCTCTGGCAAAGTGGGGGCAGCACCGATTATTGCATTATCCCCTCGTGCAGACGACTAATTGAAAAAGTTTACCCTCTACCCCCTGGAAAATGGATAGCCATCGCTCTCAGGCACTTGATTCAATATCTCTCACGTCTAAGCCTAACAATCTATATTCCCAACTAATGAAAATGGCCAGAAAATTGAATAAACGATGAATTCAATCAGTTTGAGAATACAAATACGAGTTGAGTGTGTGAATTGCTTTTATCATTTTGTGGCAATTTTCAAAATAAATATATTCTAGACAGACGGACGGACGGACGTTTGGTTGGTTGCATGTTCAACGCGAATATTATATCATTCGCTTATTTTCGTTTCCCACTCGCAGGGCCGACGCCGCAATTAATTTCAGTTATTTTCGCTATTTTCGTTGCCGTTGCATAAATAACAAACTTAACCAAATACAAACACAGCCACAAAACCCACATTCGCACGCTTACGTGAGTTTCTTGTTGGTTTTACTAAATTTATAACATAAATTTGCTTTAGTTAATGGTGAAAAGTTTGCCCCATGCCAGTAGATAACATTGTATAACTAGCAGCGATTCGAACTGAGTGTTTCTTTGGCAAAACTTTCCATTACTTTGTAGGAAGATACACTGGGAGAAGGTATTAAAATTACTTGATAAAAGGTATTTAAGATTGATTTTATTAAAGGAAGAACATATTCGAATTTTTTTTTATAGGTTTTAGCTCCGGAAACTTTATAAAAAGTTGCCAATAATTGTAATATAATTTTAGTTAAAGCAAAAAATATGATTAAATGGTTTAAACTGAACTTTTTCTATACTAAAACCACAAAAAAACATGCTTAAAATCACTAAGCACAAGCAAAACTTTTTTAAAAATTATAAATTTAATTCCAGAAAATTCTCAGCAGGTTAATTTCCACCTTCTTAGATTCACTATTTCTGAAAGCGCAATTTATATACAAATATATATTATTTCCTTTTGCGCGATAAGATTAGGTACGGTCAGCTGTTTGGGCTTGACGAAGTTTGGAATTTGTCATCGGGAATGAGAATCGAAAAGGTTGATAATAACAAAAGGGATTGGATTGTTGCACACGCTATATTACAACACCGAGCAATGCGGACTTACAAATAAACGGAAAAAGCAGCTCATGGCACGTGTTGCTTAAAATTCCCAGCGCACAGTGGATGGTTTTTTGCTTTTTATTTTGTTATTTGCTCCTTTTATAGGAAACTGTCTTTCAAAAACGAATTAAATGCTGCCTTTATAAGGACTTTGCGACGGCGACGCATTTTGGCAATGCGAACCAAAGGAGCCCGAGAAACCGAGAATCTCGAGAGGCGAAAAGCGAAACGCGACTGAGCGCCGAGCGTTGAGCAAAGCGACTGACTGGCTGACGAGCCTAATAGTTTCGCCTGTTGCCCAGCATGTTTTACATATGTAGGCAGCCAGGCGGAGGCACCCTTCTTGCCCCACCCACTGCTACACACACCCCCAACCAAGAACAACAAATCCCACCCACACGAACAGGCGGATGGGAGAGTGATTCCTCCTCCCCCCGCCTTGCGACATCGAAAAGAAACTCTCAATCAACGCTTTGCCAACAATTTCGTCGCAGTCACTTGAGGAAAAGCGTTGAAATAATTGTATGGCACGCATATAGTATCGAATGAGCGAAAGCTAAACAGAGAGATATGGCTATGATATAGGCAAAGACCCAGGAGAGTGGGCCCCGGGTGGAGAGGTCTCAGGCTGAGGGAGCTCTCTTTGTATTCCCCGTGTGTAGCTTTGCTTTGTTGTTGTTTTTCCTATAAATTCTTAAATACATAAATTAATTCGCATTTTGCGGTAGCGAAAATGTTCTCGAGAAAGCAAGTACTAGTTGTTCTGATCGACAAGGAAATACCTCCGGATATATATATTCTTTTTCAATTATATATATGAATCATAAATTTAGATTGGAACTTTTTGGGAAAGAAGATTTGGACTTGGTTTCTGGGGAATCTAGTTATAAATTAAAGAACTTTAAGGAACTGATGAGGAAAGGGTTAAAGAAACACTTTAGATTTTGATTTCCAGTAATTTTTGACTAAAAATTGTTGGCAATTATTTACCGCAGGGTTAATATTTTATATTATAATTCAAATTATCATAGAAAATAATATATTTATATACATAGATTTAAAGGCAAAAATAAAGCGCATTATTTAAGGTTTTCTTGGGCCCATATAATGCAAATATTTGCCAAAAATCTTATGTATTCCGATTCCCAATTTAAATCTCATCTAATTAAAAATGAAATCATTAAGAATGTTACAAAAACCATTTCTCTATTTATCAAACTTTTATTTAATGGATTTGAAATTACAAAATTAAAATTTTTCAAATTTTACCCTCAATAAAAAGTAATTAAAATGGTTTTCCGGATTAAAATGAATGATCAAGGGTATAAATAATTTCAGCTTTTATATGGCTTTCTAGTTTCCACTTCAATTTCTTTCTTCTGAACCATATGCAAATGTTAAAGAAGATTATATCAAAATGTAGCAAATATTGATATTAAATATTAGGGAGAGAAACAAATAAAGAACAAATATTATTACTAGAACAAACAGAGTCACCCAAGGCTTCCTAACAACTGACCTACTTTAAAGTGCTGGCTAATTGCTGGGATTCCTTGTACTTTGTATTTGTTTTTACAAAGGAAGTCTGATATCAGCGGACAATGAGTTTTACATTAGAATTTCATCAGCGGGACGACTACAAAAAAAAAAGTAAAATAAAAACAGCGACTAAAAGGAACGGCAATAAAAACTTCAACCAAAGGAAAGAACAATAAAAAGCGAGAAAAAAAAACAACTTCTAAAAAGAAAAACAGTCCAGCCACGTACCCACGCAATGACGTACACACATCTAAGTGGTGTGACATTTAATTAGCCTGTTCGGAAAAAGAGGGGTGTTGGGGACTTGCAGCGCAACTGATGTCACACAAACATACGCATAGTAAATGGATCATACATATATATATATCTATATAGTATATAGACCACTCACAAAGGGCGCGAAATTCGACAAGGAGAACTATTAAAAATTAATGACAATGCAAATAGGCGGGCTAAACAAAGGTGGCTCAAGGAATAAGGCCAAGACCCCGATGCCAACTGTGCCAAAAAGTTAAGGCGACAAAAACAAAGAAAGAGATACAGCCGAACGGTAACAGTAACCTAACTGGATTAAGAACTTCGCACCCTGGCCCTGATATAGAAAGTATAGAATTTGTAAACAGGAAAGAATACAATTAAATGTTGACGCATCAAGGCGAAACCAACTTGCACACAAGGCAGCCGAAATTTACATGGCTAGCGAATTCGGCTAATAAGCCATCATCACCATCATCATCATCATCAGCGTCGTCGTAGTCGTTGGAATAGAGAATATAGAGAACTCGGTACGGACGAGACCAGACCAGACGACATTCAATTTATTGACGGACAAAGTGGCCATAGCGATGGCGACGCTCTGGCGACGGACACCACAACGCACATCGCTCGGAATATGGATGCGAGACAACTGAATTAGGGAGCTCTCCAAACAGCGTCGAACCGAAACGAATCATTAATCAAATTGAGGGGGGAGTCAGCCAGCCAGGCAAACTTTAAAACCACTAAAGAAGAGGGTGATCCATAAAACTAAGAGTCAGCACTTGTGCTCAAAATATGCAGCAATTGGGGAATGAGAAATAAAGCTCTTCACACTTTAAAGTATTTTTCTAAACAGTTTTTTTAAGGAAATTAGCTAAACTAAGAACTAAATATACAAATTTATTTAAGTTTTTTAAAGTGAAATGGCTTTTATAGTTTATATTTTAGTAAAGTTGCTCTGTAGCCTGATTATGCCATGAATTTTCATAATCAGGAAATAAAGAAGGAACTAATTAAAAAGGAAAAGGACTGTATTGTCATATTTACGGCCAGAGCACTTTATCCTAATTATAAAAATAGAGACAAAGATGGGAAGGAGAATGAAACTAAAAGTGCCTTTGTTTCTGGCCACAGAGTCCTGCCTCCTCGTTTTGCATAAATTTTACCATTTGTGCCAAGTACTTTTGATTGACAATAAAGCAAAAATAAATATATACTTTAAATGAACCGAAAAACAAGGACATAAAGTGAATGTTACGTAAAATACAATTGACTCTACTTCTTTTTATAACCAAACCTATCTTAAAAATCCACAAATGAAATAAGAACATATAGAATTTATATTCTTAAATCCTTTTCAGCTGCCTTTAACGACTTATCTCACTTAACAAATTAGTTTTTCAAGCTCCATGACTTAATCCCAATGCGTACGACTATCTATCAACTTTAATGAGCCAAATTCAAGCTCGATTTTCTTTGCTTAATTTATTCCCTTTCGAAACCCAAAGCCACACTTACTGCACCGAATTCTGCATAATTTAAGGCCAAAACATTCCGAAGCACATGAATCAGCGGTAGCCAGACTCATTGCCCGTGTATCCTTTCCCTGTAATTTGGCTCTCAAAAGTACCAATCGAGTGGAAGTCCCGCCTCCTACCCACGCGCAAACACACATTCACGTCACAATCATCCGACAAAGTCTACGGCTAATTTGACTGTCGAAATTTATGCGTCGTATCTGCGAGTGCGAGTATCTCAGTATCTGTATCTGTATCTCTCTGCGGTCTGTCTATTCACTTGCCTCGGAACCTCTCCTGCTCCGTGGGTAAACAGAATAAAGTGGCGCATTTATGGCAAAGGTGGCTGGCCCTGGAGAACAAAAACCGGAGGAGAAGAACCAAAGGAGGATCCCACACACCACAAGAGGGAGATTGTGTGTGTGTGATGATGCTACGCTCTCTAATTGAGCAGAGCCCGTGCTCGGATTGCCGATGACGTCGATGAAGAAGAGTCGGCCGGGCCAAAGTCACAATAAACCGCTTTGATTTGTGTGGGAAACACATATTAGAGGAGCTAGCTGCGTGCTAAGCAAACAAACTTGGGCCACGCCGAGTGGGTGGTGGGGGATTCAGGCGAGGTGCCATTGGGAATATCATTCACGGTAGGGTAAACAGAATTTTTTACATGAAATTACAGAATATATTCAAAGTTTAATGGGGCCACACGTTAAGTCTTTAAAGTTAAGTCTTGCCAGGACTTTAAGTTCTCCTATCTAAGCTTATACCATATTTTAATAAACTCTTTCTAAAAACATTACAATATTTCAAGGATAATAAATGCCTTAAATACATTTTCTGTTCTAAACGGACAACCCTCCTTTGACTCCTTGGGGAAATCTTTACAGATCCATGACGGACTTAGAAACTCACCAAATTGGCCGAGCTTTCCTTGGCATCCTTGGTAAATGCGGGCGGTCCGTTGGCAATCAGGTGCGGCTCCTGTATGGGCTTCATGGGCGGCGGCAGCTCCAGTCCTGGCTCCTCATCCGGCTCATAGTCCCCGGCTGTGGCTGTGCTCGAAGGGAATTGTGAGGATGGCACCACGGTGGCGGGACTGCCACCTGGCTGATGCTGCTCGGCCAGCTCCTCGGCATGCTTCTGCGGTGCCTGTGGGTAAATGAGAGGGGAAGAAAACGTCAAATGTTATAAATAAACGCTCACGCTCGTTAAACGCGAGTGGCACCAAACACACACACTCGACGCTACTCACTCTGATGTTTTTCTCCGAGGGCTTCTTCACCAGCGGCGCCTTGCTGTTGTTGGGCTGCTGTTGCTTGCGATTGATCAGCGGCAGCCAGTTGCGCCTGCAAAACAAAAAAGATTCGACAGTTGGCAGTGATACTTTCTCGAGAAGCTGTAGTTAGGTACAGGAACTTGCGAATGGTGGTTCTGGTGTGTACGAATTCCTCCATCTCGTCACGCCAGCGGCATGATAAATAAATGTGAAATAAAGCGAAGTGCTCGCTGGCTGTCCAGCTGCGTGGCCAACATCAGACTGTCGCCAGCATCGGCAGGCAGCTAACTTGGCCAACCAAGCAACCAGGCAACCGCCTGCTGTTCGGATGTCGCCGTTCGCACAGTGTGTCGAAATTTATTCGCCTTTCAAAACCAATTTCCCACTTTCCCCCTTTCTTGATTTTGCCACTTTTCAATCGTTTTATGATTCCACAATTTTAAAGCCAAATTTCCGCTTATTTCGCTTTCATTTCCCTTTTTATGCCTCAAGTTTTTACCGCATTCGCCGTAAAAATAAAGAAAAGCATACTTATATTTATTCCTTTCAACGCTCCTTTGATTAATTTGCAGGCAGAGCAAAGTTTATGGGTGAAGTTTCGACTTTTTGTGATGTCATTAATCAGCCCCAGACTGAAGCAGCTGGGCTTGGGTTTCAACGGGGGGAGGGTGGTTTGTATGGAAAATCGAGGACTAAGTGAACATTTTGTGGTCAGTGAAAATGCAATGCAAAAAACCGCAAAAACCACAGTCAGCTTTGTTTAAATATGCCATGCATAAAATATTAATTAAGCTTAATTAATCGGCAAACTAGACTCGCTTAAAACGCTTCGAAAATCGATTTCAATTAAACAAAACACAAAATGAGCGGAGAAAAGTCATCTGCCGAGTGGCTGTGGAGTGGAGTGGAGGACCCAATGGCATGTAACATAATTCAAAGTAAAAATAAACATTGACACAGACAATGGCCATGAGCAGGGACACGCTTTTCGAGGATACTGCAAGGTGGGAGCGAGGACTACGACTGCGACTGGTCAGCCAAATTAAACGAGACCGGTTCAGTTCCAGGAATTGTATTTAATTTATTATGAGCTTGTTTCACGTTCAAAATTCATTTGGCTGATGTAATGTTTTGGGCAAATAGCCAAAGTGTCTCTTTTCGCCTGGCCTTTATGTGTGTGTGTGGGTGTGCGCATTAATGGGGTCGCCGCAAAGTATGCAACAAAGGCTAGCCGGTAATTTTTCCAGTTTCCGTATCCTGTTGTTCGAGTACTACTAAGGGTGCACTGTGATAAATTATATTTAGAAGTATTTCTGGTGGTCAGAACTTGAATTTGTGATTATAGGAAATATTTAATAGTATAAAAAAAAAAATTATTTATAATTCAAATTGTCTTAGGGAGAGCACTTTAATTATTTTTAGGATATCTTGAACAAGAAGAAGCTATAAATCTTTGTAGTTTAGTATATGTAAAATACAATTTAAATATGTATTTTAGCATACATTAAATATCTCTTCAATTAGTACAAGTATAAGTATTATAAATATTTCCACAGTGCTTTTGTCCCTCTCACTGGGTCAATACCAATAACGATGCAAGGCCTTAGTCCTCCTCTTAGTTCATTGGACTCGGCCAGCACACGCTGCTAAGCAGGCACACCACACTTTCCCTTACCTAATCCGCTACTGCCCTGCTCCGCCCCGCCCTGTTCCGATCCCTTTGCATATGTCCGGGACAAACACACGCGCATATTGACACAGTGCTTGAGACAAAGAGTCCTGACCAAAGTGACAGCCGGGGAAGTGATGGAAGTGGAACGGGAAGTGGCGGGTGACTCGAACAATAATCTATATTCATGTTCGGCAGAGGGCGACTAAGGAGCAGGACGAAGAGGAACTGCCATCACTTAATGCTCACTCGAGTGAGCCAGCAGCAAACAAAGTGCCCAATTAGTGTGCAAATATTGAAAGTGTTGTTGTGCAATTTTCACTGGGGAAAGGAATAAAAACGAAAAGGAAAAACGAGTACAAAATAGTTCCCAGGAGAACCTTGCGGGTATTTTCCCTAAGGTTAAAGCCAAGTGCGATAAGATTGTTAAAAAATAATCAAAATAAAGAGAAAATAACCACATATTTCGCTTGAAAATGTAATTTATAGACATTTCGCAATATCAAAACAAATCAGAAATCAATCAGAAAGCCGCTCTTCCTCACTCCCCTCTCTTATCCATGTTTATTCATATATGTTTTGCGGTCCCACATTGCGTATGATTAATACGCTTGGCCGCCTGTTATCGTTCAACTTCTTCCTCGGTCCGGCCTTATCTTTCATATTCACAACTAATGACGAAATGCTGATTAAGAAAGGACAAAGAGGGAATCATAATAGAGCCTTTATATAAGTAAAATGCAACCTAAATCAACCAGAAGTAAACTTTAATCGTTTGCAATGAGCTTTGCACAACAGGTTTCGATTGAAGGTGTATTAGATACTCAATTGCGTGATTATAAAGTAAATGCCGGTGGGAAAAAATGAAACCGGTTGCCAATCTATATTTTTTGTATTGGGGTAATTCCCTATTTACTTCGACTATTATCATTGGGGGTCTTGAAAGCACAGAGGGTTCTTTTGATTTAGGTTACTGTTATTGTTCTCCAAAAAAATAATACAAAAAGAGCAAGCGGAAACCCCATAAAAAATCACCAACAAAGTAAATATTCCACCAGCGTCGTGAGTCTGAGAAGATAACAATGTGTATGGGGAAAAATCCAGCGATAAACCTTCTCACTTTTATCTCGCCCAAAAAACTAAATGAAGCTCAATTGCTGCTGTGGCTGCTGCTGCTGGAGAAACAACAAACAACGTGTCAATCTAACGACAAACAAACGTGCCGGAGAGAGGCCACTGCAGCTGCATAAATGAGTGATAACTATCCGGATTGAAGGAACCACCGGACACTACTACACGTGGTGGTGTCGATAAATCAAACTGAATTCTGCATTCGGCCAGATCTCCAGCCCAGGCAGCTTACTCATGGCAAAACAAACACAACTTGAGGAAACGAAAGGCAGGGAACAAGGCCCAGCCTTAGGAATACTCTAACGAGTAGATAATAAATGCAAAAAAAAAAAAATCAAACAAAAATATTGTTTTGAAGTCTAAAATGTAAATAAAAATTTGAATAAATCTACCTAAGCTTTAAGGGACTTTGGTAATAGAATATAAGTAAGAACAATGAATTTTTTAATATATCTTTCCTAAAAAATATATACCTAAACATTTAAAGCTTGCTGGAGCTTGAAAATAAATATAGTTCTGGTCTGAAATTCCTACAGAATGATTCTTTAACAGCTGTAATACCTTCTGCTGCAGGTGTAGCAGAAAAACAAAAACAAAGAACAGAATTAAAGCTGATTTAAGTTGGGCAATTGAGAAGCTGATGAGCCGCATGAAAAACATGAGCCACATGATACCCCAAGAGCTTGTTATTGCAATTGAGACGAGGGCGTCTAATTGAACGTGAGGCTAAGTCCGAGGAAACTTATGGATTTGAAATTGGAGGCGAGTCGCAACTAAAGCTGAGATTATTGGGAAGAATACCTACAGAAATAAGCAATTATTTAATAATATTAATATATTTAAAGCTAAATTTTGAACTTAGTTCCTTAGGGGTTAAGCTGACTCGCAAATATATTCTGCTGTTGATGGGCTAACAACATTTAAGAAAGTGAAGTGAGTGTGAATAATTACACTGCGTTGGGTGACAGTTCGTGAGAATTTGGTTTCTGGAAAGTTGCTATATTTTACACTTGTTAAATAAATAAAACAAAAAGTAACAACAAAAACAAATATTAAGTTAAAGCTTGCAGTACAATTATGTATGTTATTCTGAAGAAAATATTTATATTTGGTTAAAGCAGGTTTTCTAAACATTTAAACATTCTTTTACTGAACTCATTTAAAGATGTTTTCTCAAGGAATATAATTGAAGAATGTCTAAAAGGCTTAAGTATTAATTAGAATATTTAAAGCATAATCTTAAAATTGAATTGGATACCTGCTAGCTTCTTAATTTAAAAGAAAACATTTACAACTATTTAGAAAATTTAAAGTGCAAAGCTTAGAGCGATAAGATTTTATTTCCAATGATTAATTTTTAAAGCATTAGAAATCATATGCCACTCATAGGTTAGCTAAGAGATTATTAAAAAAAAGAAGGAATTTCTGGGGGTGTTTAACTAAAAACCTTGTTCAAAGTACTTCTCTAGATCGAACCCTATTTAAATCCTGCTTTCCAAATAACCCTAATTCTCAGTTCCTAGACTCTGTGACTCTGTTTCATATAATAAAAACATAAAATTCTAACCATAATAGGGAGTAACGTCGCTCCCTGTTTTTCTGCTGCTTCCCAGATACATGTTCACAGCAAACGCAGCGGAATCCTGACTGCTGACCGCCCAGCGACTGCTGGTGTTGCAGTACCGCCGATCCGTTCTTGTTGCCATTGCCCTGGACGCTCAGGGACATCGACTTGAAGAGCCTGGGCATGGACTTGGAACGCGAGTGGGTAGGCGCTGAACTGCGTTTCAATTGCAGCGCTTGAAATTGCGAGTTAGAATTTGAATCATAGGTCACATTGTTGTTATCGCACTTGTCACCGCCGCAAAAACTGGCAGCAACTGGCACGGCGGCTATTTCGAAATGGAAACCGTTTTCGGCCAGCTTATCGGCGGATTCACTATTGTTGTTGTTGCACATGGCAGGCGATTTGATAAGCGGCCTGCGGAGGTGAGCACTTCAAACACGGCAACGGCGACACGTTAATTGTCGAGCCGCTAAAAACCCAAACAGAGATACCCAAAAGAGTCCAAAAACCGAACAAATTTGAGGAAACCGAGACGCTTTCAGTACTGCGTCTAATCGTAAACTGAGCGGAAAGCCAACTGCTAGCTGCGGAAAAAGGTTCTCCCCGTTGGGCTTTCGTTATTTTCTGGAGAATCGGCGGCACAAACACACGCAACACCCCCGTCCACCCCCCATAAAGTAAGCGGCGCCACTCAAACTCAGCTGGGGAATATGAAAAATGGAGAGAAACGAGTGGAGAGTGAAGAGGTTGCACTGCAAAAATTAAATACATCATTTACTTAATGTTATATTATCGGTATGGCCCAGGGGGATAATAGAAAACTCTGGGGATTGAAAACCCAAGCTTGAAGTGACATAAAAAACGCATATAGGATTTCCAAATTCCACAGAACTCGATTAATATATTTCTTAGAATTTTTTATCAAAGAGTTTGAGGGGAAAATTTCACCATTTTACTAAACATAAAGTGCCTTAGAAATGGGATTGAATAAGGTGTATAATTATTTTATTGTTTCAGTAAAAACTTACTCCTTTTTAAGGTAATTATCACAACAATAGCAGATGAATCCCATTCGATTTTCACGCAGAGATTGGTGACGCTTCACTACTACGGGGCTGCTTTTCCTGGAGATAACCGACGATAAAGATCTCCCAATGCCATTGCATTTAAATAAAATCTGTTCCGAAATGGAATTTGTATCTTCCATTTTATTTTGCATATTGCTCTGAATCATTAAAGTTCAGTCTCAATAAATTAAAAAAAATCCGGAAGCAACCAAGACGTATTCAAGACCGTGTCCAAACATTAACTGAACGGAAAAATCAAGCTGGGAGCATGGGAACAAGTGCTCCTGGTATATTTTTAGATTTCCGAAGAAGAATCAATGTACGCAAATGCATTTAGGGAAATGTTCAGGAATAAATGCAGATAAGAAAAGGGATTACACTAGCAGAAAATTTTAATATATTTTTTTAACTGGTAAATAATACTAATTTCTCATTCTTTGGGGTGAAGCGGAAGTTGTTATTTCTAAGTTTTCTTTATACAAATTACTTACTACTATTATGAAATATTTTGTTATACAATTCTTCTCTCTGTGTGCAGGCAACTTGCCCCTAGAAGCGCGAAAAAATCGAAACAATAACAATGAGTAAACTCGGGAGCGGCTGAGCGCCTTCTTATGATTCTTGTTTTTTAGAGCTTTTTTTATTCGCTCACAGCTAAACTTCTCACAACTGCTGTTTATATAGTTGTTGCTGCTTCGCACTCTTCAGTAAAAATGAGTTTATATCTTTATGACTTGTGCCTGGGCTGTACGACACGCGATTAATAGACCAGCGGGAAAATATTGATATATTACCTCTAGAGCAACAAGTTTTACTATAAGTGGAAGTAAGGTAAAGAATCAATGGAATTAATAATTATAATGCATTGGAAAATCAGTTTAAGTGTTTAGTAACCTGATGTAGAATTTATCTAATAGCTTCATAATATTATAAAAATGCATAAAAGCTCATGCTCCTTTGACTTTAATAATCATTCATATTCATGGCAGCTCCCCTTTTGATATATTCCCTTCCACTGACTCACTGAGATTGCTCCAATTTAATCAAAAAGCTTGAGGAAAACCACAACAAATTGAAGATACATAAATACTATATATATTCCCATGTGGAACTGGCACGATTCCCTCGCGTGGCTATGCATTAGCACTCCTCCGGTTAACCCCTTAGACAGACAGTTCGGTAATAAGCCATTTGCCGGTGACGCATGACAAATGGATGGATAAGCAGCACCAAGCAATCGCAGTGGAAGCTAAATGCATGATAAATTGCCAAAGACATGCTCTTATACTCGGTCTTATATAGCCTGGCAGTATTGGGTTTTATCTGGAAACCCAGAGGAATACGCACGAGTGACGAATGTTGGCGTCAGGGGAGCTGATAAATATTATAAAACTATTTATGAATTTTTTGCTTGTCACCCTGGCCAATTGTACAGGCAAGGGAATAATATGACGTGTGTTATCGCCTAGCAAAAATGAGATTACAACTATTCAAAACAAACTATATCTTGGGTTATCTTTTTGGAGAAGAAAGAGTAAACCTTTGTATGACTATTTGAGTGTTTTTCATATCAATTTATCAATAAACAATTAATAAAATAAATCCCTTAATAAACATAAAACATAATTCGAAGAATTTCTTATCTTATAATTGTTTCTATTTTATAAATTATTGCTTCAAACACAAGCAGCTGAAACCCTAATAAATCAAAACCATAATTCTCTTAATGAAATTTGTAATCTGCTGTAGGTTTTTTAAGAGGTTTACTAAAACATTCTGGGAAATCCCCCACAAATATGAAACCGAAGTTTAAGAAATGTCGCTTGTTTTTTACATTAAAAGATCCACATTCGCAAGAACCATTCTTTGTTGAAATTTATCTTCTCATCACATGAATTTCATGATAGTTTCCTTAGGCTCTCAACTTACCCGCTAAAACCGCGACGTTTAGTGGACGAAGATAGAGCATCCGCCTTGCTGCGATTGCCTAAAAAGTAAAAGATACATTTTTAATTTAAAGGAATTTAAAAAATACACAAAAAATCAAGGTTCAACTCACCCTGATCCTGCATATCGGATTTCTGTGAGCCCGCTGCTGCTCCAGCTGCACCCGTTCCGGCTCCGGATCCGTGCTTGTGTGAGCCCGGCGGCGGTTTGAGCACTGAGACAGGCACAAGGCCCTCCTGCACGGCGGCATCATCGTGCTGCGGATTCAGGCGCACCAAGCAGAAGTCCGGCTCGCTGGCGGTGGGCGGCTCGATAATCTCTACCTGCTGTCCCTTGTTCACGCTCAGCTCGTTGGTGCCGGCGCTGGCAATGTAGTCTGCTACCACCCAGGTGGCCTCCTGGTTGCCCAGCTGGAAGGGATAAAAAAGAGAGATGAGTATACAAGTGTCGCATTTCCTGGGTTCTTAGCTGGTTAACCCATTATGTTTTTATAGCTAAAGGAATTTTTCTATGTTGAGTTTTCTTTAAATTTAATTAAATATTATAGGGAATATATTAATTACTTATTAAGAACCATCAATCAACCTATTGCACTTTTGAACCAAGAGTTCTAACAATTATAAAAGAAGTGAGGCTGCTTATAGCTTGATTAATCGAGCTTCTTCGGGCCATAATGGTGCCTTTAGAGGGTTAAACTGCCACGGTCGAGGTCGAGAGCTGTACAACCTTATTGATTGACCGCCTGAAACAAAGGCCGAGGCCCCTAAGAGCCTCAAGGATCATCGGAAAAGCGAACGAACTAATTAGAAAGCCATTCAAGCTTAGCACACGTCTATTGTGCCACGGAAAACACACAAGGAAACAGAAGGAAGCGGAAGTGAGAGACCGAAAAGGAGGCTGGCCCCGAGGAGCACTTCCGTCAGATTTGATTGGCGGCAAGCCACCAGAACAACCCACCTAATCAACTAGGCCTCAGCCTCCACTCTCTCTCAGAGTCTTTCCTTCCTTCTACCCCTCCGCAGCTCTCACTCCTCCCTTGTGCGCATTAATAATTTATAAGTTTATTAATTTACATGCGGCCTTGTCGGTTTGGTGTCGATGTGTGGGCGTCTATCAGCTCTTTAAATCGCAACGAGCAAACCCCAAGGGGGGAGGCCGGTTGACGCCAGATGATGGCAGCTGCATGGGAAAATTGTGGTTAATCGCCAATCGATGCCACTGGAATCCACATAGTAAAAAGGAAGCGGCACAGAGAAAAAATTAAGAATGCCATCTTTCCTTAAAAAATAAATATAGAAAGCTTACAGGTACTTTGCATTTATAACTGCTTAAGAATTCTATGTTTAACGGTTGCCCACGTTTGACTATCAACGACAATCTAACAATTACAAATACAAATCGTTGACTTTATTGATTTAAGCCCATTTATTTGATGGTAAGTAAACATTAAAATGCATTAGAAACTGGAAGCTACAGTTTTCCCCAGAAAGTTAAAATGATTTACCACCTTTCATGTAGTTAAAGTAAATATTTATAAATATTTTATTCGCTATTTACTTTTGCCAAGACATATTCTCCGCAATTATTTACTATTTATTTTCCCATAAACTGTAATCTAGTTTCAAGTGACAGTTTAAACTACGAGCCAGTAAAGTATTCCCACTTTTCCCTGTGCACATGCGAGACTGAATACTTCAGCTGTATATGAAATTCCCCAGTGCTGCGTTGGGATGATATTTATTTCACATATAATATTTATGTGGGACACGCCATAAACTGGCTGAGGAAGCAGGCCGCATGGAAACACCTGGCTGAAGCACGGAATACATGGAGCATAGAGCACGAAGCTCAAAACAAGGTGGCATGGGCCAAATGGCAAAATGATGTCGCCAAGGCAAACGGGTGACGGGTGACGAGCGGAAGGAATAGGAGCGAGCTGGGTGCAGAAGAGAGAAAGAGGGGTACTAAAGAGGGGGCGGAGGTGACTGGCGCTCATAAGCGCAATTAAATCAACTTCATCAGCGGACAGGAGCAGTAGAAGCAAGAGGGAGGCAGGGAGAGCTTAGTTTATTATGCTCGCCTGGCTGCCTTTAGCCACTGCACGACCTCCTAGCTGGGTTTTTGAGGGGAAGAAGAGGGAGCTGTTAATTTAAGGCACTAAGAAAAATAAGTAAACCTTTTAAATAAACAAAATTAATTTCAATTGTTTTTTTTTTGGGATTATGAAAGTATCTTTATAGTTAATATGAAATATAAGATATTAAAATATATTTTTATAGTCTTTTTGCTCTAGTAAAAGTTTTAATTTCTTTCCCAAGTGCACACACACACACATATATACACACAGAGGCCCTCTTTTTGTCCTTTTAGCAGCTCCAGCTCCTGCGATGGCGCTGTTAATTAAGCAGCACTGACACGGAAACGTGCCGCTGTGGTGTGTGCCAGTATTAGTGCAGGGTGTTTGTGTGTGTGCACGTTTCCGCTTGTAATGCAATTAGTTGAAAAGTTTCCGAGGCAAAGTTTTGAAAAAGTTTCCTTCGACAAGAGTTCAGGCGAGAAGACAAGAGGCGCAGCTCCGCTCAGTTCCTTGGGGAGGCGTGGCCTCTTGGCATTAATGATTTTTGGTTGCTTTTTTTTTAAAAAAAACTTATTTTTGGTTGTTAAATTACCACTCAGCCTCAATGAAAATTGATTGGTGGGAAAATATAAGAAAACAAAATCATAATGAAATGTTTTTAAGCTGCAGCAGTCGAACGATGTTTGCCTCATAATTCTTGCACACTCGGTGGCGTATACGTAATGCGTATACGCAATGTGAGAGTGCTCATCGTCATCATCATCATCATCTTTGCCATTTGGCTGGCTGCAAATTGCTGCAGTCACGCAGGCACACACACACACACACCCAACCCGCTCACACTAATAAGCTGCCATCAGGAGGAATTTTCCTTTTTCCACCCACTTTCCCTTCCCCCTAGGAGGACGATTTGCCAAGAGTGCCAGCAGAGCCTGTGGGTGGAAATGTGAAAACTAGAAGCCAGAAGCAGCTGTCAGAAGTCAGGAAAATCAACTGCAAGAAAAAGAGAGGGAGAGAAGAGTGTGGGAAAATAGAAAAGCTCTCTTTAAAACAGGCAACTTTCTAATTCTTCTCAATTTTCACCGAAAATTAACTCGGCTTTGCCTCAGCGCCGACTTTCTCTTTCATTTCATTGTAGCTACAAATTAAGTTCATGTTCGCTTTCGTTCTCCTCTTTTGTTTCGTCTTCCGACCGAGTCTTTCATTAAAATAATGAAAGGATATTTCAGTGCTCACAGCAGCAGCAGCAGAGGGAAATCGCACGAGTTTTTCCAGCTGCAAAATGCAATCAGCGTCGGCTTGTTGGGTTTCTTCGCCTTTTCGCCCTCCGCCTACATTTTTGCATAAAATAATTAACGCGGCTTACAGTTTCTCTGGCGCATTTCCATATTTAATAGGAGACGAGCGACTCTAGCAACTAAATTTAAAATTCCCTTTTTAGGTAGGAAATTTCCCTCGAAATTTTCCAAGTTATTGAGGCAATTGCAAGGCCATAAATTGGCAGTCGCAATCCAATGGAGAATCAAACCTCATCTATTTTGAATACTCAATTGAAAACTTTTCACGCCGAACTCGAGGCGGATTTGCATAGCTGAGGAGTTGTGGGCAAACCAGGAAAAGAGAAAAATAAACAAAGTGGGAAAACTCAAGCGAAGCCTAGGATGCAGCCCGAAATTCTAACGAAAACTTGGCAGATTAAAGTCCTGGGAGAAAATCCAAGGACACGGCAAATACGTTGACAGGGCGGCCTTTGCAGTTGACACTCGCAATTTCACATTCACATTTCGAGGGCAAAGTTTTCCTGGGAGTTTTCCTCGCTGCTGCTGCTGCTGATTACATGCTGATAACAATAATAGCTCAGAGACTCGGAAAACAGGCTCACTCACAGGGTTCACATGTTCAACAAAGAAAGAGAAAAAAGGAAAGGCTCAGCCGGAAAATGTGCTCCTTTCTTTTTTCCTTTTTTTTTCGGCAAATTGTAAAGCGATTTGGCAAAATGTTTACGTTATTATTGATGGGTCTCGTTCTCTTCTTTTGGCTGGATTAAAGCGGGGAGTGGTGGCAGGTGGCTCTGGCATCCTTAGGATCCTTCGATGTAAGCTCATGTCTTTGCCTTTTTGGAGGAGGCATCGTAAAAACGCAATTGCTGCGACGACGACGACCCAAAAAGCCATCAATTGTTAAGTCATTAAAAAATATGCTTAGGCGCAGGAGGAGAGAAGCGGGGAAGGAGCACATAAAAGCAAGCGTCAGGGTTGTCAAGTGAAATTACAAACATCATTTAACTGATTGGAATAATGGGAGGCCAAGCTGTTCTTTGCACTGGGAAAATAAGTTAATTTTAAGGAATTAAAAATGTAAATTACTAAAGAAATATAATATTAAGGGAAAATTTGTTTAAAAAAAAAAAACAAGAAGTAAAAGTCAAATAAACTAGAATAGAATAGGAGCTGCTGAGCATTTCAATAATTATACAAAATGTAAGCTTTAAATAGTTCCAATTAATTATAAAGAAATATAAATATTTAAAGTAGATTATCTGCAGATTAAAATAACATATATTTGACCATTTAAAATATTTATTATTTTATCCCAAGCCATTAATTATTCTCCAAATCAAACTAAGGCCATAAATTATGCCATAAATATTTATAAAACCTAATTGCTCGGCTTTATTTAAAGCCATAAATATGTAGATTTTTATCAATTTGAAAATATATACAATTTCCCATACACCCATTTATTTTTCCCCAAGTGGAGGCAATATTTTAAGCATTTATCAAAATATAAAGCTTTAAGGCACTAATAAAAAAATCTGTAAGACGAAAAGGGGATTTGCGTTCGATACATTTGATTTGAAGTGAGATATTGAGTGGAAAAGGGAAATTTTCGACAGATTTTCTATGCCATGTCAGGCGTTGTTGCTGTGTGGCTGTTCCTTTGGCCGAATTTGTTCGCCTAAATGCCCTCATGGGCGCCATAAATCACACAGATATGCCAGGGCAGCCGCACACCAGAATACAAAACAGGATAGATATATATAGTAGGGAGAGGTGGTGCTGTTTCTATGTGAATAAATGTATGTACTTATAGATAGCCGCCGAACACTGGCTGTGTTTCTGGGGTACATAAAACATAAACGTCTATTATTCAATTAACTCGCACAGTGGGTCCGCCGGCAGGTGCAGCAGTCAGGGGTCGTTCGCGTTCCCTGGGTCCCGACATCAATTACGTTGTGGCAAACACACAGTCAACAAGATGGCAAACAATGGCAGCAGGAGTGGCAAGAGGAGCGGAGGAGAAGGAACAGGAGCAGGAGCAAGAGCAGAAGCAGGAATCCGGCAGCGGGAGCTGCTAACCAGGAGGTGGGAGCGGTAGCTATCGCTCTGCGGTCTGGTAATTGTACGACAACATGTTAACACCAAAAGCAGCCACATTACCATTCCCATTGCGAGAGTGTGACTCCCACTGCCACCACATCCACATCCCACTTCTATGTATATCCACTCATCGATAGGCCCATTGTCTGACCCGCCTGTTAATGTCTCTCTGCCGCAGTGTGTGTGTGCAAGTGTTGAATGAAAGTCATTTACAGCGCAAATCGAATAATATTCCAAGTCAATTACGTGCAACTACGACATGGCCGATAAGGGAATCTATCAGGGCATAAAGTTAAATACTTTTTACTTCAATTCTGGCTGGTTATCTAAGACTTTAATTGATTGTTATAAGCCGATTATCATTATATATTTAAGGCAGGTTTATTTGCATTTGTTTTTAGAGCCACTCAGCTTTCCTTGTAAATTTGGAAAGTATTTAATAAATTAAAGGTTGTCTTAGCTCAGTTGATAAACAATTTCTTTGGCAATTATATATATTTTAAGCCTAAATTTTAGTTGCTTTGAATTTGTAGTAAAAGGAAAGATATCCTCGCCTTCTTTAAACAATACATTTATCTCCCAAGCTGCAGTTTGAGTGCCAACAAATCATAAGCCAAGTTGAATGAGTGATGAACGCCACAATTAATGGACTTGCAGACAGGGGCAGACAGTGTCCAGGCTATGAGAAATCAGTCTCCTCATGGACAAATCAACCCGTTGTCTCCTTGTCCGAAAAATTCCAAACAATTTGGTGCGAACAGCAGGCTCACAACAGAACCCACAAAACGACTGACTGGCCGGAAGCCTAGGAATCGAAGCCTCGGTCTCAGGGGCTCAGCCTTGACCAGCCCAAATGCTGTTCGGGATTTTAAAAGAGTTGGCCCCATGTCAAGTTGCCTTCCTACCCATCCGTCGTACCATAGGGCCCCTCTTAAAGTCCGCAGAGCAATCAATGGGGGAGCAGAGGACAAACTTTTGCCTAGGGGGGAAGCCACGGCAATGCTGGGTGCAAGTCATCCGGCAACAAGAGCCAGGACATCAGCAATTTGTGGCCATCAGAGACTCTCGCTCATGTCCATTGGATTGGATTGCCAGCAGCAGCAGCGGGAACTGTGAATGACAGATGGGGACATGGAAGGTGGCGCCCACTGCCCCGCAGTCCATGGGGAGCAATTGTGCGGCGAGAGGCGACTCTGGTTTTAAAAGCAGCACAAAAAAAAACGATGTCTATCGATGGGCGTGTCACAGCACAAAATTTGCCATTGATTTTATGGCCCAAAAATTCGAGGCGTTGAGCCAGAAATGGAAAGGGAAATAAATTCAAGCCCAAGGCAACGAATTGTGATGGTCAATGGAATATAAGGGTATGTGCAAGTAAGCCTCATGGGGATTATTATGGGAATCCCAATTGGAACTAAGAGAGGGCAGAAAATATTTCAATTGATTAACAATTTAAATTTGTATTTTCCTGAAATATATTTTATACAATATTGCTAAGGGTTTATTTATATTTCTGGCATTGATTTCCAGGGTTTTGGTTTAATATTTAGCAAGAGATGCATATAGAAATATAAATTTCATTTAAATGTTCAGAATACGGTAAAGATTTTTTAAGCCAATTTCAGAAATTGGAAAATTGCTATTTTTATTCAGAGTTTTTAAGTATTTAACTATTAATTAATTTTTATGGGAATATCTAACAAATAAATACAAATAAAAAATCTAATTCTTTGCATTGACGCCATTCCATTAAATAAATTATTCTCCTAACAACCCTGTGGAGATCTTTAAAGCCATATAAAACTCAAGCTTTAGACTCCGTTTAGCCAAAAAGAAAACTGTTATTGGAGATTTCAAGGCTGCCTCGCCTTCAAAGGGTCTTCTAGGACACTCCTGCTCTGAACGAAATCTTCCCTTAATGCTTCCGCTTGAGCCGGAGGCCGGAGTCCTGCCCTTTAAATGCTTTCCTTTGGGGCTGTCAATGCTCAATGTCAAGAATCATGTATCTGCTTGTGGTCCTGCAGCCAACATCTCGAGTTTTGCTGTCATAGCATGCTTTTGGTGACAATTTAGTTACAAATTTGTTTGGCCTTCCCAGCCTTCAGCACAGCAACCCAATGCTTTGTTTGCTACGAGTATTTTTTTTTGCTATGCTACAAGTACGAGTATTTCATCGCAATTTGCATATCAGTGTTGCCATTGAGGAAACGACGACAAGAGGAGAGCTCACGGCGCACAGAGAGCTTCCTGGCTTTGTCTGTTTGCCAAGTTCTTGAGGAACGCAAGTAGTTGCTATCCGCAGGTAACTTTGTCCTCAAGTTTCAGATGGGTAGAATGATGGGATTTATTAAAATTGTTCTACATTCTCTGCACTTTGTTGGGCTGCATGTTTTGTGCTGCTGACTACACAAGACGTTGTGTTCTCTACACGCTTTTCCTTGGTATACAACAAAAAAAAAATGTATTTCCCATTGTTAGAGTGCCTGCAAAAATACTCATAGTACTGCAGGAACTCAGCTCTGCAACTGCAGCTGACAGCAGCATCATGAGACATATTTTCGTGTGGCAGCAAATTTCCTTTTCAACGCGCCAGCAGAGAAAATAAGGAGGGAAAATGCGGATGGGTTGCCTTCTCCCCCACTTGGCTGGCTGGCTGCTGCTGCGATTTATTTTGCGTGTGCGCTCGAAAGTATGCTATAACATAATGCATAAAGTATACGCCCCGTGGAATGCGCCTCGCAACTGGGCAACTTTCAATGGCAGCTGCTCGAAAGGAGTGAATGCTGGTGCTGACGCTGTTGCAGCTGCAATGCCCCTACTAAACTTTACGCGCACACAATTTCTCCAAAGGGAAATTTTTGAACGAGCGCATAAATATTTTTGCGACACCAAATTAAAATGTGTTGCAGTTTCCTGCAGAGAGAAATAAACCATGGAAGGAAGTTTTATAGAGTTTTATAGAAGCTTTTTCACGAAATTTCGTTAATGAGAAAATATATAAAATATATAATAAACCAGATAAGTCTTAAATTTGGCTTGAATAAATTTTAATTTTAAGCTAGAAACAGTCTCAAGATTATGGTTTGTTAAACAAATTAATTTAAAAGCATTTTTGATACACTTTTAATGAGTACTTTTGGTATCCCTAAATCTCTTTATTAAATTATAAAAAATAGAACCAATAAATTCAAGAATAAGTTCAAAATATATTATACAATTTCCCCAAACTGATGACACACTTTAATCACTTTTTTTGCGCCCTCTAAAATATTATTTCCACTGTTCTCCAATAAAATCATAAACCAAAAAAAAAAGACTTAAATGAGGCAGAAATTTATGAAAGGCCGGCACAGCATCAGCATAAAGTAAATTGAGTAGAAAGGGCAATGCGATTATAAGGAGACCAGGAAGCTGTCTACTACTCGGAGACATCACTCAAAACGCCCAAACTGACAAAAGGAAGTCAGGGGCAGCCAGGACAATGGAAGCAAGCCCAGAGAAGGGGACAGGGGCAAGGTCAAGACAAGACACAATGCAGTGCAGGCCAAGAGACCCAGAGAAGGGCCGCCAGATGATGAATACAGCGATGATGATAAGGTTTGCATGGCCTGATGAAGTGATAAATACATTATGTGATGTGTGCAGAAAGTAAGGAGCTAGTTAGGGGGAGGAAGCACTGTAATTGAAGCACTGACAATGGTGAGCGGCGAGCAAATAAATTAGCGCGCCACACTGCGTATGATTAATGGGCTTATTAAACGGCGTCGCTGTCTGCGTGGGTCAACAACCAGTTTACAGGCAACGCAGGCACTTCCACAACTAATCAAAATAAATAGCACAGCACACAGCACACATACACATCCACAAAAAAGTCAAAGACCCCTAGAAACAGTGAGGGGGAAAGGGAAACGTGACAAACTTGGCCAAGAATCAAGCAATCCGCTGGCTATATTTGGACAAGAGAGTCACATCCAGGATGATTGCTGCCATTAGCATAGCTATCTTTACATCGGAGTTATGGCCTTCACTGGAAAAACATTGGAGCGAAAAATCAAGATAGTAGTTTTGGTATAAATATTCAAAAATAAAGTCAAGTTAAATACCACTAAAGCTTAAAGTGTCATGGCCAATTACAGGATTTCAAGCTTTCCAGCAAATATGTCACATGGTTGAATATGCTCTGTGCAACGCCTAATCCTTATCTAATTCCTATTTGCAACCCATTTATATATAATTGTCAGACGCTTGACATTTAATTTAGGAAAATTAATTAAAATTTGACACAAACTTCACATTGGATTAGCTAAATTAAATCAGCTTTGAAAATGTTGGTAGGACGGCAATTAAATTGTCTCAAAAGTTGCCTAATGACTTCAATTGGGTGTAAATAATTTTAAACAAATTACTGGAAATTCATGTAAAAGCCAAGACTTTAAGGCTGGAAGTAGAGGAATATATTTTAAGGCTTTTCCCTCAGTGCTTTTTTTTGCTTTGGTGAAAAGCCTAGAGAAACATTAATCGCAGGTCAAGTCACGGCGCACTTATCGAACCGCATTCAATGGCTAAAACTGTCGCATGATTTGCGGTGGGAGGCAGGCAGCAAATCCGAGGAAAGCCAAGCCGCCGCAAGCTTGGTGACCTTTGCACTTTAGGCGGCGGTGGAAAAACTTTTGCCACAGCTAAATAAAAGATAAGCTGGCCAAGTTTCCGATAAGGTCAAGGCAATCGCTGCCATGTTTAGCATTAATATTTGATGCCCGAACGTCAATCGAAGCGTGGCCATCAATCGAACCCTTATCAGAGAGTAGCAGAGGAAAACTTGTGATTGAATAGGGAATAATATATTGAAATCAGAAGTAAACGACAGTCAGAGAAAGCTAATATATTACAGAAAAGATTACGGGAGCAGTGGCTTAAGAGGGAATATTTTTGAAACGAATAACTAAACGATTTAAGCCCCACCGTTATTTACCACCTTTATTTAAAGAAATCTTACGACTATTTTCTACCTTAAGTCCACTGCTGCTGGTCTGCCGAAAGAACCGAAAGGAGCTGGGCGTATCGATGGTATGTTGCCGGGCCAAAACGCCATGACCACTGACGCTCGACTGGCGAAACCAGGGCAGCGAGATCTTGCGGCGACTTTTGCGCTGAACGGGAGCAGGTGGCGGTGGTGGAGCTGCAGCTGGACTGGCGGTGGCGGTGGTGGTTACACTGGGAAAGGTAAAGGGACTCTGCTCCTGCTGACTATGACCATTCTTGCCATAAGCTCCAGCTGAGGCCAACGGTGGGGGAGAAGTGGAGTCATCCTCCTGCAGAGTGCAGAGCGGTGTGTTCTGGGCAGAGTCCGCTATCGAGGGTGAAGGCGAGGGATCGCCCACCGCAATGGGAGCGCTCATTGGCAGCGGTGTGTTGGGCAGGGAGACGTAGCCCTTGGTCGGAGTATCCTCGCCGCCGCCACCGCACTTGAGACGCTCCAGCGAGCTCTTCTTACCGGCAGCACCACCCATGCCATCCGCGGAATCCACACTGTTCATCCGCTCGGTGAGAAACTTCTTGACACTCTTCATGTTGATGATGGTGATGCTTATGATGATGCCTTTGCTCCTTTATCGCGCCTTCGCTTTATCCAATCACTCTCATTTTCTGGTTAAATCACAGTCCAACGAAAAGGGGGCGGGCGAGCGGGCGTTCAGGCGGTGGGTGGTCTCTATTTTATTTTATTTTTAAAACAAATTCGGGGCTTTGTTCGCTGCCAGCCGCAAATCGATAAAGTTCTCCTCCAACTCCTAGGACGAAATGTTTTATTTTTATTTTCCAGCAAAGCGCTTGAGAGTGTGTGTGTGTGAGAGAGTGCCTGATTGGATTTTACATGCTGCAGGATGTTCACACACACACACCAGCACTGGCACTCTGTGTATCTATCCGGCTTTCACTTATGTCGGTGACAGTTTTGCAGCGGTTTCGGTTTTCGCAGTCTTTGACTTTCAATTAGTGCAACGCGGCGTATGATCAATTTTAAGCTCGCAGCCAGCATTTTGCATTTTAATTAACGGCCATGTTTACACGCAGGCCAGGCGATTCACCCGAGGCTCTTCTGTGTTTAATTCTGATTTTAATTTGATTGAATAAATTCATTCTTTTCTTATATAAGCAAACAAAGTAAAGGAAAACATAAAGCACTTAAAGAAAATGCTTAAATTTGAAGATAGTTGAAGAATATTTTAAATAATCCCAAGGAATATTCTTAAGAAATTACAAACATTTGATTGTTATCAAAGAAATATTTAAAATATATTAATTAGGTTTGGTAATATCGAAGGCATATTTTAAAAACTCAATTTATTTTGGGTATTTTAATATAAACAATTTATAATAATAAATAAAATAAATTTTGAGATGTTTTTTGCTCTAGCATATAAGCATATAAGATTTTTATAGCAAAAAATAAACTAAAGCTTCCTATCTAACAAATATTTAATTAAACCTTCTTTAAAATATTCAAAAATCAATCAGAAAATGTTCTTAATTTTTTCCTGTATACTTTTAAATAGTTTATTTTCGTATTTGTATCGTTTTCCGTTGCTCGTTGATTTATTTTCTTTTATAATTTGTATTTGGCCTTGCCATTTAGTGTTCTTATTAACGATTATGTCAGCCTTCAATTTGTAGTTTAATTGTATTGATTTATCATAAGTTTAGTGAGTAAATTAGCACAGATCTTGAGCAACAGAGAATTGCCTTGCCCTTTTTTATAGTTTCCATTTTTCAATGTTTTTTAGAGACCACTTCTCCCCGCTTCTGTGTTTTGATTTCTCGGCATATATATTTTATTTATTTTATTTGCATAGATAAAAAGCTGGCCACCGCCAAAGAGGCGCACAATTTATCTTGAATTTTCTTGGCGCACGTTTGTTTACCCCGAACTATGTCTGTATATATTGGCTATTATATCTATGCACATGGGTTTGTTATTTTTACACATTTCTGTTTGTTGCCCGACGACGTTGCCAGGCATTTAGCGCGTGTTTCCGAGAGCGAGGAGCCCGCGACTCGGAAGAATCGGAAGATGCGGCAGGTGCGCTATAGCGACTGCCACTTTACCCGGTCCGCCGATCTCGGAATCGCGGCCGAGCAATTATGATTGGGGTTTTTTCTATGATTTCGTTTGTTTTTCTCGCTATTTTGCCCAGCCGCCAACCCCCTCCCCTAATAGTTTCGAGGAAAGCAATTTGCGAAAAGTGCTGAGCATAGAAAGGTGAAAAAAATGGAGGAAAATTCAACCCAAACGAAATGGAAAGACTCTTTCTTAAGGGAATTAATACAGATTTCTTAATGGAAAATATACATTCCAAAGGTTTTTGGTTGTTTTTTAAATATTTCAATTAAGTTTGTAGACTTAAATTTTTTCTCAATTTTTTTTTTTAGAATATCAATTCATCAAGCCTTTATTTCTTGGTTTTATAAACATAAAACTATACATTTTCATTTCCCTCACTCGATTGCTATTTATTTAAATTTTATTAAAAATACCTCTCACGAGTCAAGCATAGAAATTCGATTCATAAAAATTCGATTTGGTTTATTTATTCAACTATTTTTATTAGTTTTCCTGAATTATTCTCAATATGGCATCTAAATCCGCCACTGGGGTAAGGGTATTTACAAATAGCGTGTTCAGCACGGGCTGCCCGTGAAAATTTGCATATGTTCGGGGAAATTCGCAGTGGCCGTTTATGTAACTGTGTGTGTGTGTGTGAAAGAGGGTGTTCGAGGGTGCCAGCAGCTGCTCGCTAAGTGGCAGACCATCATTTTAGATGCTGCCTTCGATTTCAGCCTCTGTTTCTGCCCCAGCTTTAGCTTTTTGCGGCTCAACCGCTGCGAATGGCATTAAAAACTTTGCTACTTTCCCAGAGTTTCGGTTGTGGGGGTGTGGGGTGTGTGTATTTACACCCACTGTAAGGACTCGTTGACATTTTGTGGCGTTGACAAAATGCCAGAAATATTTTCCTTTTCCTTCCTCTGCCTCTGTTTTCTCTCCCTCACACCAATCACTCAAAAAGCCAACCAAATTCAATTTTTGCAAATGAATGCACACACCGAGGGAGGGAGTGTGAGGGGGGTGTGTGTTGTTAGAGCAACGCTTAGATTTCAAACTAAATTAATTTAATCCCGGCTGCTAAACTTGAAATAAGCTTTGCCACTTTGCTTACTCCCCCGGAAACTGATTGAAATAAAAGCAGGGAAAACAATTTGCTAAAAAGTAGCCAGCTGCAGCTGGCAAACTGCATTTCTAATGGGTTCTGGAGTGGGATAATTGCAGGAAAACTCGATGGGGAAAAAGGCATTAAAAAATATGAAATGCTCTTTATAAATTTAAATGAAAGAAAAATAGTTTAAAAGCTTTTAAGGATGGAAAATACTTTAAACAAGTTAGCTAAAAGCATCTTAATAAAAAATAAACTAAAAAAATTACCAATAAAATATGTTTCTTTTTTCGAAAAAGTAATAAAAATTATAGTAAATAACTACTCAAACTGTAATATCAAAATTATCCATTAAATTAAACACAGACCATTAGAGAAATTCTAACAAAACCAACTAAACTTTTCGTAATTATAACCAAAACTTTCAATTATCCGCAGTTGACCTTTGCGTTGATTTCTATTTGCCCAGAGTTTTCCCTCTTCCTTGGACTCCCTTCTCTCTGCCTCTGGGGATTAAAAAAGAAACTACATTAATTTAATCCCGCCTGTCAAACTTAGAATAAGCTCTGAAACTTTTCCCCAATGGGATGAAAAAAGTAAAGGAAAACTCTTGTTGATAAAAAAAAACTATCCAGTTGCAGTTTGAAAATTGTTTTTCAGTCACCATTCAGGGATGTTGGGATGTGTTTTCCTTTGTTGGGTTTGTTGGGTTAACTAAGCGGTTTCCATCGACCACAGTTGCTAATGTTTGTGCTGCTCGCTGTATGTTGTTTTAATTGCTTCCGGCTGCCAATTGGATTAGATTAGGCCAAAACTGCCCTTTGGCATAGAATTTGTTTGGCTTGGGGTTGGTCAAGGGGGGGCCTTCATTATGGAAATTGAAATGGAAATGCGAATGGAAAATTGTCCAGCAAGGCTAACCAGGAATTCCAGTGACAACTGATGGATATATTGGAACGGGGACAAGGCTGGGCACTGCACTAGTATTTCCGATTGCCCCTCTCTGTTTGGAATCATCAGACCGCCCATCTGGCACTCAAATTAAATTGCAATGCATCGACTCGATAATTATAATGACCAAAACATGTCGTGTCTACAACTGAACACAAAAAATAATAGGGGAAAAAGGGAGAAAATGGAAAATAAAACCCTCAACACACACAGAGGGCGAAACCGCAGCCGCATTAGCCAAACGACAGAACCGCAACCCTATCGCGTTGAAATAAATATTAAAATGCAATAGATAAGCGTGGAATTAATGGCCCCAACACGGTCTGAGTCGACTCAGTTCAACTCAATTCAACTCGAATCAACTCAGCGCGTGCCCCGGCCCAAATGGCCAAGCCAAAAGAAGAACAAAGCCAGCGAAATTGCGGCTGGGAGGGCGTAGCTAAACATCAGATACCCTTTATGTGAAATTGGACTAGCAATGTCTAGGGAATTGGGATGAAAATAAGAGCCCAATGTGCATCTAGATGGGATCTCTGACAAAATATAATTTGGTTCAGACAAAGGAAAGAAGGTAAAGAGAAGGGAGGAGCAGGTTGTTTCTTTTCTTTACATTACTTTGAGAGTGCTGAAAGATTCTAATAAATGTTTACATTTCTTTAAGTTTATGGTTTAAACAAGCTTAGGCAAGAATACTTGATATCCTAATTAAGTTAAAACTAATTTAAAACTTATAATTAATCGTTTAATCACAAAGATATTTCTCAGAGTATCAACAACAAAATATTATAAGCATTTCCTATCTTTCTAGGAACCATTAAGAACTGCAGACTTTTTCCAAGAAACTGATAAGGAAAGCGTGAAAATAGATTTAAGATTTAAACATTTGAAGGGAAATAAATTAGTCACCCAAAACAGATAAAATTAATTATTATTCAAATAGATAACACTTACAATTAAAGAGGATTAAAATATATAAAAAATATACCACTTTATTGAAACTTTTCAATCTAAGTTAGATGGCTCAATTATTTTTCTTTTGAATATTTTATCTGAAAAAGTATGTTTATAGCATAGGAATTTAATTTTGAAATATTTTTACTAACTAAAAAATACAGTATTCCTCAATATCCTTGAGTGTTTTTTCAGAAACCTTCAATATTCTTCATTTTAAAGTATTCTTCCTCTCCTTCAGTATTCTTATTCGTCACAAAATGCCTAAAAAATAAGAACACCCAATGCTTTCCATTGATATTTAACGACTCAATTAGCAAAGAATATCTTTCTTGCTAGATTTTATCTCAAGAAATGCTATCAAAAATTGGACAATTGAAATTGTTTCTCCTCAAGATAGCACATACACACACTCAGAGTCACGTTGCGATCGCTTTGCAGATGACAGCAGTGCTCAAGGGAATTTTTGGGGGGCAACGACGCAACACGAACATCGTCTAAATGGGGGGGAAATGTGAATGAAACTGCTACTCAAGTGACTGAAGGCGTGAAAAAGGTCAAAGGCAGCAGCGCCGCGAAGGCAGAAAAGTGGGCGGTGTGGGGCGTAGATGGTGGCTCTTCTCGCCCGCGGGTGCTGCAGACATTTTCATCCTCAGCTCATTTTTGCCCTCACAAAAATGCTAAAAAAGGGTTCATCACATCTCCCTACCGCTCTGCGCTCCCCATCTCTCCCCCTGTTCCCTTCTGGCTCGTGTAGTTTTGGCAGCAGCGCCAGCTTTTTATCATATTTATTTGCATTACTCGGATTGTTGTTTCACTTTTGTTGTTTGTTTTGTTTTTCTTTCTTTTTTTCGGTTCTAGTTATTTATATAAGACAGGTCTTTGTTTACAACATTCTGTTGGACAGTTTAAGGCCTAAACAAGAGGCTGTCATTTATGTAATCTTTTTATATATTTTCAACTTTTGTTTAATTTTATTTGGGGCACTTGTGGTTTAATGGTTTTGCTAAACAGCTGACTTGTTTTTTTATTTTTATAATTTTTAAGTAGAGGAGCTCATTGGGGTATGCTTTATCTTTATAGTGTCGCGATATCACGGAGGTTTCTTGTTATCACCCTGATTATAGGCGATTTTCAATCACTTGACACCTTTAAGGTGGTTGATTTTCTTCATACAAATTTATATTGATGTTGAGGCCGATGAATCCCTTAAAGATTGTTCATCCAGGGAAGAGGAAAATGTCGGTAGGGGAAAATTGCAAGTGCAGTTTTAGTTTAGAGAAGAGGAGGTTGGCTGCTGCTGCTTTTTTGGCCGGGCGGCGCGCATCTGCAGGCAGCAGACGTTGGAAAATCCGAGAGGAAAACTGAGGAGAACCGAGAGCTCCGGCAATGAGCGAACGACGAACCTCTTGGCTGAAACTCTGCGGAGCAACTGGAGCAGCTGCCCCACACGAATCCACAACGAATCCGCATATGAGTCCGGCCGAACACACGCAGCGGCAAAACGAACGACAACGCACCGAAAACGTTCGCAACAACAAATGCCTTAACCCACTACTACCCTCAGGGGGGGTTAAATTGGCGAAAGGAAAACGGAAAAGCTTTTCGCAGAATCTAAGAGAGTGAGAGAGAGAAAATTCTTTACCTGCCAAGCTTTCCACGCTCTCTCAGAGTTATATTTTCTCCGATTGTTATTGTTGGGGTCTTTTGGTTTTTTTCTGAGAGGCGGGAATTTCGTTTTGTTAATGAATTTAATTTAATAGCTAATTTATGGCTCTAAAAATATATTTAAGAATATATTTCGATTAGGATAAATATATCTTTAAATCAATATATGTTTTAAGATATGCTGTTTGAGTGGAAAAACTATTTTAAGACAGATTTATCGAAAGAATCCTCAAAGGAAATATTTTTTTATATCAATTAAAATAAAAAAAAAATGTTTAATTACATCTATAAATCTTCACATTTTTTTTTCTGGGTTTTAGTTATTAATTAATAGCTTTACAAGGTTCTATATATATATTTTTTTACTAAATTCAGAAGGGTGGTGTAATAAACATCCAAATAATAATATAACAACAATTTAAAACTCGTAGAAAATATTAAAACTTTATCCTTCCAGATAAATTTCAATAACTTCTGGATTCTTTAATATTTTAATCAGGTGAAATCATAAACGACAGTCGTAAATTATAATTAACTAACCATAAACTGCAAAAATAGTTGTTTAGTGTTTTTGGTGGAGAAAATCCTGAAGACATAAAAAAAAAGAGTGCCACAAAGTGAAACGAAACCCTTAACCTCAGTAACCTTCCGAACATAAGACAAACGGTTATGTCGGTCGTAAAACCGCTCGAATACCGACGCCGCCGGCGCTGGCGAAATCTGGACGGAAAAACGCTGGCCGCTGACAGTTGCAGACGAGGACTGAGACAGACCTAACTATAAAGAAGTGTCACATAAAATTTACATTAAGCAAATGTAACGAAACAGCGCTAAAAGCAGTCATATATAATCCAGCACACACTCGACCTAGAGCTGGAATCCATCCGCATACGGATACAGACTGGGAGATGCCGACAGCCAGCGGTCTCCAAGATTTCCACGCACCGCACTCGGCACGCAGCAGCGAGGAAAATCTCATTAAGCCCTGCTATGAATTTTAAACATGTTGCAGGACCGCGATGAGCCGAACGAAGCCGACTCCTGGACCCGGCGAGTGGGAAAACTAGTTCAGCTGGCCAATGGCAGGCATCAGCAGCATCCCCGATGGAAGGGAGGTGTAGCTGTTGGGGGAGGCAGCCAGCAAGCTGTTTCCATGTGAGGTAGGACCAAAGAGAAAGTTTTTATAAGCTTAAAGCTGTTTAGAAAATAAGGGGAAAACTTTGGAAAGCCTAATAATAATGGGAGTAGTCCTGTTTATCAAAATTTGTATTCCAATTCTCAGTATTTCGAATGTAAATCATATAATCATGTCCTCTATAATATTTAATTTAATAGAAAACTCAATTAAAGGTTGTTCAAGTTAAATAAATAAATAAAATCAATTCAGAACTCACCTTATTATCACTATCTGTGGTATTACCCGATCCAAAACTGGCCAGGGAACAGCGATCATGATCATTCTCTGTGAGCTGTTCATCCAAATCCCTGGAGGATCGTTGCGAGGAGCCAGAGTGCTTGGCTGGAGATTTTGGCAGGGTCAACGAGGTGCCCGAGAAACAAGTCTCCTGCATGACTTCGCGTAATTTCTTAACCCAGATCTGAAATAACAAATATTGGATAAGAATTTGATAAACAGACTTTAAATTTGATCCTTACCTGCTTGGTCTCCAAGCTGGTTGCCTTTAAGACGATCCTGCAATCCGAGAGCATGGGCGAGCGGCCAGTCCACACCGCAAACTTGGTCTCATCGCCCTCGATGTGCTCCGTAATGCCCATGTCCGTGGTCATGAGCTTGCTCTTGAACTGATACTTCACCACATTCGACTCCTTGACCTCTTTGGCGAACAGTAGATACAATTCAAAGAGGAAAACGCGGCGTTCTCTGCCCTTTCGGATGATCTGCTTGGTGTCCCAGGCCTGGAACGCATCCTGTAGGACAACTTCGCCCAGCTTGTCCACGGAGACATCACAGTTCTCTAGCAGCGAGAGATGCATGGCATCGTTGGCCTTCTTGGGTACATTCAGCATCACCTCGAGACCTTCTTTGATTTCGCCATGGCTCTCCTCGCAGCAGGATAGGAGATCCTTAAGTAACAGCTGGTATTTGGTGATTCTCTGCACGGGTTTGATGAGATAAGCGGGCAGGGGATGGTCCACCTCCAGGCGTCGCTGCAGCTCCTCAAAGTAGCTGCCCGCGTGCTGGACTAGCAGATTATTCGATGTGGGTTTATTCTTGCAGTAATGCACGTACATGTCGAACTTGGAGGCCCAGGTGACGAAGCAATGGCCGACATCCTCTGGCATGGTCTCGTACTTCTCGAGCTCTCGCAGGAAAATCTTTTGATGGAAATGATGGATTTCCCGAATATTACCAAAAATCACATCCTCTTGGCCCACCAGAGCCGGCGGTACATTCCGGCCGCCTCTGAATTCTTCGAGGAAGCACTTGATGCAAGTCGCCAGATCGTTTACATACGCCCTCTCCGTCTGCATTAGCTCGGCCATGATGAACTCTTTCCTCCTGGCCGATTTGCGCTTCTCCTCATTTATCTCCTTGTTCTCCTTGTTGCTGCTGTTGAGCTTCGCCTCGAGCGTAGGATCCGAGTGCCGATCCATGTTGCTGACGCCCGACGATGAGCTGATCGAGCTATTTGCATCGGATCCCAAAAGTAACTGCTGTTGGGACATGCCCAGGGACTTCTCTAGCTGCTCACAGTAGCTGTCCATGCGGTTGCTAAAGTCCTTGTAGCGCTGATCCACCGATGCCACCCATTGCTTGATGTCGCTGGCATGAGCATGACCCTTTTCCACCAAACTGTCGGCCAGTTGAATCAGCAGCTTGACTCGCTCACGCGTCTCCTTAGCAGTGCTGCGAAATTCGTTGTGCTCTTTGAGCAATCCCTCCGTCTCCTCCTTGCTAATGCCCACCAAGTTGGATCGCGAAGAGAGGTAGGCCTCGCCGGTGTTGTGGATCCACTCGATGGCCTGCTTGGCACTCCTTTCGAAAAGAACAAACTGCTGGCACTGATCCAGGGATTTCTTGCGCATGGTCCAGTAGTCCAGGACCTGGTTTTCCTGAGTCAACAGCTTGTCCAGCTTGCTTTTCACATGCGCTTCACAGTTGCCCTTGTACTGATAGCACTGCTGGGATCGGTTGGCGTACTTCAGGAAGGTCTCAGCCGTTCGTCGGGCCAAGGTACAGGCCTTGAGAAAGGCTTCCTTCTGCTCCTGGTGCTTGGATATCAGCTGGACGATGGTCTGGGCCTTGTCGCTGCCGCCACCACCACCACACCAGTCATCTTCCCGCTTGTACTCCCGCTCCAGGCTGTCCAGGACCGAGCACACCTGCTCCGCTGTTTTGTAGAAGTTGATCGACGCGGTGACCAATTTATGGCGCTCCTCGGCGTAGGTGACCAGCTGCTGCCACTTCTTGGTCACATCTTCGCTGATTTCCCTTATGGACTGGGGGTCATAGTGATTGGCATTGATGAGGGCGTCCGCTCGGTACTTCACCTGCACCGCCGACGTGTGCGTCTTCTCGATGGCAATCTGAAACTGCTCGTGACCCTTCCGCAGCTGCTCCGCCTCCAGCAGGCTGTTCGGGGTGACAAAGCTGGCCACCAGCATGGCCTCTCCATTGCGAATCCACGAGATCACCTGGTTGGCATCGTTCTGGAATTGACACAACTGCACCGCTTGCTCTAGCTTGGCCCGCTTCGCCTCCGACATCTCCTCCAGATCGATCTCCCTCTCGCGCAAGAAGTCCAGCAGGTGTTCAATCCTAGCCTGAGCCGTGTGCGTGGCATCCGCCATGGAGATGAAGCCAGCGTTCTCGAAGAGCTGGAGCAGGTCCTGGCCCTGCTGCAGTACCTCGTAGGTGGCGTTCTGTATATCCGTCACCGATTCGTTGTGCATGCGAATTAGCTGCTCGGCCTTCTGGTAGTCCCTGGAAAGGTCGGCGTGCTGAAGTTCCTCGGACCAGATCTCTAGCTGCGAGGACAGCTCCATGGCGTCCCGCTCGAAGTAGCGCAGACGCAGAATGAGATTGGCGCGGAACGTGCGGGCGGACCAGAGCTCCTCCAGCTCCAGTTTCTGCTTGCTTAACTTCTCCAGCGTGGCCTCCAAAGCAGCTATGGAGCCGGTATTGTCCGAATATTCTAGTGAACGCATTTCCTGCAACAGAGCCTCGCCTTGGGCAATGCTCCTGTGGCACACGTCGACAGAGCTCTCATGCTGATCCCTCTGATACTGCTGCAGTATGCGCTCAATCCCCTCGAGATTCTCCTGCGACAGTCGCGTCTCATCCGTGCTCACATCTATCCTGAGCTTATCTATCCAGGCGGTCACATCCTTTTCGTGCGTGTAGAAAACCACAGCCATCTCCAGGCGACGTCGCCTCTGCTCCACTCTCTCCGCAAAGCTGCCCACCTGAAGCTCCAGTTCCCTGGCCACCGAGTAAATCTCATTGGGATCTGCCTCGCCACTCCTGGCGAGCTCATCCGCCGCTGCCAGAAGCTTCTGGGCATTACTATATGTGTTCTGGGCCACATTTTCGAAGTTATCGTGCGAGGTCTGATAGACTCTGGCCTTGTGGAAGTTCCTGCCAATACCCGTATTCTTCCTAAGGAAAACCTCACCGTGATTCTTTAACCAATCCAAGACTTGCTTAACATCTTCCTGGAAGAGTCGGAGAGCCAGGGTCTGGTGTAGTCGTACTCTTTCCTGATGCCATTTGGCCTCCAGCGAGCGATGGTGTCCCAGAATTTGATGGATAACGGCTAAGACATGACTGGCTCCCTCGCTATAATCCGCCGCTGGATTCTGTCGCTCGTACTTGTTAAAGCTACCGCCGTTGCTGTTCTTTCGATGATCGGGCACGCCAGGTGGTGGCGGTTGGTTGCAGACCTGCACCAGATGATCCAGCTGATACAGCAGCTTCTTGCTGGTCGAGTGCACTTCCGTATAGGCCTGGCACATGGCCTCGTACAGGGATTGGTGTGTGCGGATGGCAGTCTCCAAACTCTGGATATCCGAAGGCAAAGGCTGATTCGCCTGACAGGCGGCTGCCCAACTGGCCACGCTGTTGCAATACTGTTCCGCTTTGTGATGAAACAGAACACTCAGTTGCAGGACAGCCGTTCGCTCATCCAAGCCCGCTGCGAAGTCTTTCCAGGTTCTATCCAAGCGCTGTGCCAGAGTCTTGATGTGCTGAGCGGCATAGTGCTGACTCTCAATCAATCGGGAGGCCACGGCCAAGATCCGATCGATATTCACGGAGACATTCATCGAGGCCACAGCGAACTTCTGATGCTCGTCCTGCAGTGACTTGGCCACCGAATAGTTGTGTCCGATCTCCACATAGCTCATCTGGAACACGTCGCGGTTGTGCAGGATCCAGTCGAACATCTTCTCGCAGTCCTGCTCGAACAGCCGCCACTGGAAGCACTGGTCTAGCTTTATCTTCTTGTGCTGCCACAGCATCAGCAGCTTCTCCTGTCCCGTGTGGATGAGGTCGATCTGGCGCATGGCTTTGTTAACGGCCGCCGACATATCCGGATTGCTGCTCACCGAACGAGATTGCTGCGAGGGCTGAGATTGCTGGCCGGCAGAGGAGGTGCCCGAGTCCATGTCTGAGCCCCCAGAGCCGGCAGGGGTCTAAAAAGGGAGGACAGAAGGTTAGAAAGAGATTTAAAAGGGTACAAACTCAAGGCTAATCGCATAATTGGTTAAGATTATCAATTTTCCATGATTATATATAGCAGTGTGTCAACAATTATATGCAACACCCAATTTTTTGTTTGTTGAAAGCCTTTTAGACAAGCTTTTTAAATATTTACAATGGAAAATGTAACACTTTGTTTTATTATCATGCAAATATGGTTTGAATAATTCATTTTAAATTGTTGACAAAAACTGCTTTCTGTATAAAACAACAACCGATTTATGTATGAACCTCAAAAGAGCTTCAATTTAATTAAATAATCTGCCCACCTAAAAAAATAAAAGCACAGAATTACCATGAATATTTTATAGTGTCAATAGCGTTTGTCTGAATGTCTTTATTTTGGCATTCGTTTTAGCAAAGTGAATGTTAGGACAGAGGCTATTGACTTTTTCTGTTGGATATGGCAATGATTTTCGTTTTGGCCATATACGAATAAAGATCTCGTATTTGTTTACATTATTTATTTACGGAAGAAGTGACCAAATATGTAAACACAAAATTCAACAGAAGCTGTTTGTTAATTGTTTAAGCCTTTAAATTAAACAGAAAATTATATTCGATTCTGTTTCTTAACCCTTTCATGCGACTGCCTTTGAGAAATCCTTGAAAGCCGTACTCACCTGACCCCCTGGCGGCGCCACCGCATTGATCTTGGCCAGCAGCTTCTTGCCCTGCATATCCAGATCATCGATGGGCAACTTTGTGATCTTCTTTCGCATCTCGTTGTGATGATCAATGGCATGCCTGGCCAATGCCACGTCCTCGGCAAAATCGTTGCGATTGAGATCCTCCTGGAGGTCATCAATACGATCGGCCATGTCCCCGGCCTGCCAAAAGAACTCCTCGATGGCCAACCGGGCGTCCGTCCACTGTTGATGATCGTACGGCTGCTGACCCTCAAAATCCCCAGTCAGCTGATGACTCTCCGCGATCTTGTTGAGGGACTCGATCGATACCGTTGTCGTCTCGAACTTGTACTTGTGCGAGGAGATCGAGGCGCGCTGCTTCTGCCAGAAGTTGTCCGGCTTGATGATGACCACGTTGTGGATGTTGGCGCTGAAGTGTTCCTGCAGCACCTTCAGTATTGTCTTCACGTTCGTCGAGCAGTTGCCATTGCCGCGCATATCGATGATGACTGTGAAGCCGAGGTTCTTGGCGGCGTCGCTGCAAAACAAAAGCCAGGTGAAAGGTGCGTACGGTTATAGAGAGATGAAGAGAGAGCTATTGATAGAGAGCATAGACTAGGAGAGAGTACACTACGCGATAACTAAAGACCTTTCTAAACAATATTTAAACATAAATTATATTTTATATCATCTTGTTTATTTATTTTTGTAGTATTTACCAGTAAAGGTATTTTTAAAATATTTTTTTATCCCTAACTGAGTTAAAAGTCCAGATAAGCGCTACATCTTTTATATTTTAAGACTCAAAGTGTTCTTTTTTAAATAATGTATATTATTTCCTGTATTTAGCCGCTTTGTTTTATTTTCTTAAATATTTCATCCACATTCAAGGTTTAATATCTTATTTAAACATGATTTTTAAAGGCTTAAATCCTTTAGTTAACATGAAAAAATGTTGCTAAAAATATTATTATAGGAAAAATATTTTAATTTTAATTTTAATTAATATTTTTTTGCAGTGCTTCATCTTTTCCTAGAATACGTGAGTGAGAGTGTCGTGATTCGCTCATGGTTCGTTGCTCTGTTTACGCATCTTGCATAAATTATGACAGCTCGGCTTCCTTCATATGGTCTGAGGTCGGTTTCTATTGCTCTGACACCAATTTGAGCTAATAATTTCCTATACACCTCCCCCCTCCTGGCCGCCCAGCGATCTGATTTGCATTCCATTTGAATTTTAATCGCACCATTAACTATAAATATATTTCTTTCATTGATATGTGTGTGGCAGCGGCACCGGCACCGACTCCTCCCTCCTCCACTATCTCCTCCGATTCCGCTTCCCATTCCGCCTATTATTCCCCCGTGTTATTCCCACTCTTCTGCCGCTATTTCTTGGCCTGATTGCGGCCGGTTCTGAGTTCTCAGTTCCCGGTTTTAACCACGTTATCTTCTCGTGTTTAAGCATATGTCGTGCGGTTGTCAGATGGGGCATTTCTAGGGGTTTTGCCCCCAGGAAGAACAATGCGAAAGTGAAGAGGCGGCGGGCTCGCATGCATTTAAAATTTCGAGCAAAGAAGGAAACTTATTCGTTGGGAACTCAGAACGAACTTTGATTGTGTTCCCGATTGTTAAGTCCCATAAGAGAGTGTTCCCAAAAACCCTCCCGCAACCTCTTATCGGGCGACATATCTTCTGGAAATTTGTGTGTTTTACTCGAAAGACCGAAGCCATGCCTCAACTCACTTGATGAGTAATAAAAAACCTTCGAAACGGGCTATTAAAAAATCGAAATTTGAGCAGAGAAAGAGAAGGAGCAAGGAGAGAAGTGTCGCCCGCATTTTAAAATCGATAAAAGGAAAACAAAGTCCAATCAAAAATCGTTTATTTAACCCATAAATCTGAGCCTTCTGGCGGGGAGTAGCACCCCCGAAAGGAAGTCCCATCCCGGCCAATGTACGTGTCTAAAATGCTGAGAACTCCCTCTCGATTCACTCGATTCACAGAATTTGCATTGACGACGATGGGACGCCTTCATTTCAGTTGCCAATTTGGCCGAGTCTCGCGGCAACTGGGAAACAGACTGAAGAAAGACAAAGGAACCGAATCGCAGAAATAAACAAAAAGTGTTTCACGCCAAAAGTAAATAAACAAAACAAAAGCGAAACATAAACGATGGCAAAGCAAAAGCAAAACAAAGAAGTAAATTAGGTTTTCAGGGAACGAAGCTCCAAATACACTAATTTACAAAGTAATTGTTTGTTTGCACTCATTGATAAGATCAAGGTAATAGCTATTGTGTGACATATTCATTGAGATATGATTAACATTTGACAGTAATTGTGAAGCAATTAATAAGATAAAGTTCACTTTAAGAAATTAATACTTGTTTTTACTATTTTACTATCAGATTTATAACAGAAATTATCTCCTATTATTTACGCCCATACTATTAATATTGTATCTCTAAATATTTACAACCCAAAGTATCAACATTTCATAGAAAATTATCAGTTTTATCCACAAAGTAAGTATTTTATTTTGAAAAAGGTTTGTTTTATAGAAATACTTGGACTATAATCTTGATAAATAACCTTTTGCATCTTTTTAAAAAATCTTCTATATTTTCCTATTTACAACCTCTTCCTAAAACACTATTTTTAGGGTATAATCATAGTTTAAAACTCATTCAGCAAATAGTAAATAAAAAGAAGAACCCATTAAAGAGCGAAGAGTAAAAGTCTTGTCTTCAGATAAAGCGCATAGTGGTCAGATAAGATGCACAGTGGGCAGAATGCCAAAGCGAACATTCCATGATTGCCGGCATTCAGATAAGGCAACCCCGTTCCCTTTCCCGCACTTGCTCCCATTTCGTGTGCTTGAAATATAGACTCCGCATCGACCGAGTTGTCGATTTGCTTATCGGCCAAACGTTAAGTGTCGTCTGCTATGGGTTCCATTACCTCCTCTCCGCTTTGCTTCTACTTATTTTACGGATTCCCCCCGTGAAATGTGGGACACTGATAATACAATGCTTTGCTTGTTACCGCACTGATAACAAAGTTGTTTGGGAGGAAGCCGGCGTGGGAATCCACCTCCCAGTGATTCACGGACCGGCGAAACTTGTTAGCGCCTCAATTTGAATGCTACATCGCGGTATTATTGCGCCAATGAGCATGACTAAATAAGCGAGGAACGTGCGTTTCTCCCTCATGCCAATTGGTTTTGGAATTGGAGAATGTCGGCGGTGGCTTCTTTGCCACTTTTTCCACATCTTTCCGCAGAGATACTCTCTTCGTCGTGTGTCGCAATCTGGGGTCGCCATCAACGTTGTCGGCATAGTCAACTCTTGGGGTCTGATTATCATTCCGAGTTTGTAGCCTTTGGCAGCCATCTCGATAGCAGTCTTGCGTGCAGGGTATTAAATAGGGTAAGATCCATTGGCTTTGAGGGTTATTTTGGGTTGAATATATAGAGGGGCTAAATCTATTATATTTCAGGTTCTAAAAAATCTAAGAAAAACCTACTTAATGAATCTTATTTAAATATATTTATAGAATATTTTCTGGGTACCAATTAAGTCTTAAATCCCTTTTGTTATTATCTTATTTAATTAACTAATTAATTACTTTTTCTTTTGGCTTTTACTTTTAGCTTTTTTGTTTGGCTTCAGTTTATTATTTCCGAGGCTTTACTGTTTGCCCAAATTACCCTTTCTTTTCTTTCTTTCTGGTTTTATGGTACATTTGGGTTTTTTGTTGTGGTTTTTTCTTTTTATTTTCTTTTGCTTTTAGCTTTTTGCTCTTTGGGGCAAGCAGCAAAAAATATCTTCGCATTCTTTGAGCTTCGGTTCTATAAAGTCTTTGGAAGCCGGTCCCCGGTGTGTGTGTTTGTGTGTGTTGAGCTGCTTTAGCTTCTCAGCTTTGCTTTTATAGCTTTCTTTGTCGCACAGATTTATGCAACTTTTGTAGCTGCTAGTTTTTATTTCAAAATATTTACTTTTACGACTTTTTTGCAGTCAGAGGCACTGCACCCTCCATGTGCGAACGCATATGCAGTTTCATTCAATGTCAACTGCAGAGGCTCCACCAGCACCAGCAGAAAGCAGCAGCAAGAACAATGTGCGTGCTGTTCTTTGCCAGAGTCTGACGATGATGATTCATAAAATATGCGACTGCAGTCAGACGACGACTATAACAGGAAAATCAAGTGGAATGTGGCACTGCAGCTGCAGCAGCTGCTCCCCCGCCTCTGGCCCTCTTTCACCCCCTATTCGGAATATATATAAAATATATATATATATATACAATATAGTTGCGGGTGAGGCGACGACGTCGCGACGCTGCCGAAATCGCAAACGAAGCGCTGCTGTGCCTGCCAGCAACGTCGCGACGTCAGCTGACACAATGGGTAGCCATTGTGCCGGGTACAGTGGGTATTCGTAACAAAAACGAATAAAAACATTGATATTTAATATTGATATTACCAAAGCAAAACAATTAATTAATACAAATTGTTAGTTGAAAACAAATTTTTCAAGAAATAAAGCCTCAATTAAAAGGAATTCAGATTCCAATGAAGGATTGGCAAGTGCCCCTTGAAGCAGCTGAATATCCAAGCCTTTCCGCTTTTCCTTGGCAATATCTTTGTATATTTTACTTTCCTTTAGTTTAGTTTTCTTATAATTAAATTTGAGACCTCACTGTACAATAGAAGATGAAATAAATGGAGAACAAGCTGGCAGCAGGCTCGCCAAAGGCAACATTGCAGTATAAATATCCAAAATCTTGACGTTTTCAATTTGAATAAATGGAAACTAAAGCTTAAACTAGTCTGGAGAGCATAAAACGTGAACTAATAAAAAATATTCCTTCTTTTCTGTTGTCAACTGAACACAACTCAAGTTTTCATTAGGTGCCACTTGATTTGGGTGAATCATTTGAAATATCTTGCTCGACTTTAGTGCTCGTAAATCCAAAAAGTGATGAAAAGCATCCATAAAACAAAACCGAAATGCATAGTCTGAATAGTTTGTCGTACATAATATCCATAAAATTAAGCCAAAATGTTAATAAAAACCAATAACAGAAGCTATAAATTGATGTTGAAATCCTAAGAGATTACAGGTAGTTGTTCTTATCTTGAAAATGGGCTTTATAAAAGTCTAATAATAATTTAATGGCCGTTGGATTAAGCCATATACATAACTTTATAATTAGTGTTGATATATTTCCCTTAACTTGCGGTTTCTTTTGATTATCGTTTTTTATTTTTCACAAAAAATAAAGCACATTTTCTTATTTAACTCCCATAAGCAGGAAAAATGTTGTATTTAATTCCCTTTAAAGTTCATTCTCACCTGGGAATGCTAATCAGGTAGCTGAGCAATCGCCGCAGATCCTCCGGCTTCAGTCGATCCCTCCGTGGTGTGGCGGGAAAGCATAGGAGCGGCCCGCCACGGCGATCCCTGCCGCCAGTGAGGAAGACAACGCGCTCCTGGAGCAGCGTCAGCAGATCCCTGGCCCGCTGGCCGTCCATTTCAGTGGCGGCGACGGCAGCAGCAGCAGCAGCAGGAGAGGGTTAATCGGAGCGGTGATGCGATGCGGTGCGCCGCGGGTTAATTACTATTCGTGGAAAATGGGAGGAGCAGCGGGCAGCCAAGGCAGGGGAATGGTCTCCGATTTAAAACCAAGGCTGGTCACTGCAGCATAACGAATTCCTGCCTCGAATTTCACTCGGCAATCGCGGTATTATTTTTAATATTATTATTATTATGTTTCGCTGCTGTTTGTTGCCGTTGTTTTTGTTTTTGTTGTTATTGTTTGGCCTTTATTCATTGATTTTCGCAAATTTCTCGCTGGCATTTTCATGGTCACTCTCTTTTGATGTTTGTTTGTGGAAAATGTGAGGAAAACATAGAAAGAAAAAAAAATAAGGTGGAAATGCAGACACAAATTAGCAAATGGTATTTATCTTTTTTTCTTCTTCTCCTCTTCTCTCTCTCCTTTTTACACATTATTTGCATATATTTATTTCTGGCCGACACGCAGTTTCTTCGTGGTTTTTATTTTTAAAAGTGGAGTTTTTTTCGGTTTTTCTCTTCTCGTCACCCTCGCGTTTTTCCCCCTTCGAGTTTATCGTGGGTGTGAGAGCGAGAGGGAGATACAAACAGACAAACACACACGCACACACTTTTGCCAGCAAGCGGAAGGTGGCACAGAGGAAAAGAGAGGACAGGAGTGGGAGGATGGTAACAGAGGAGGGTGGGGGGAGCTGCACATATACAAAACTCATATATTCCCATTTGATCTCATAAATCATGTGAATCCGCGTTAGAAAATCATAAAAACATAAAAAACACACATCTTTTCCTTGCTTTTATATTCAAGAACACAAACGCACACTCACACACACGCACACCAATAAGGCGGATTCTGTTGTGTTTTCTACTTTTTAATTGCCAATTTGCAATGTTGCCTTAATTTTAACACAAACTCCAGTAAACACACACACGTACGGATGGTATATAGAGCCAGTATATACATAATTATATATATCACATCATCCGCAAGCAGTTCAGTTCTCTTTGCGTCTTGGCTCTTCTTCTTGCCACTGCTTGTGCCACACAAATTGATTTTTTTCACTTGCGATGCTTTTGTTTTCTTCCCCGCAATTGCTTTCGCTGGGAAATTCTCCACAATTACCGTTGCACGCGAGTTGCAAAGACGCTGAGCTAAGTTTTCCCGGTCATTTTGCTGACCAGCGGCGATTTTGTTTAAGCGCGGCGGCCTCCGTTTGTTTAAACAAATTAGATTTTTGCGAAGTGCTAGAGATGTGAATAGATTGATGGTGCTGGTACTGGCGAAAGCATATCGATGAAAACATCGCACTAGGGTTCTTGTCTGAAATTGTTTTAAATTTAGTATATTTAGTATATTTACTAACGATGAATGGAATCACTATCGATAGCTCTAGCAGATAAAAACGCGGCAAAATCGACGGTATTACTGATAGTTGGTCACATTCACTCTTTGTTTATTTGTTTTTCGCCAAATTGACTTCCAATTTTCTGCAAACATTTTACGCAAAATCAAAAACTCGTTCCGGAAAAGAAGCAAGAAGCATCGCCAGCCGCCAGCAGCTATATCCCCCACCGCCACCCTCTCAGCCAGCTGCTCAACTTCCTTTAACGACGCTGCCTCCGTCTCCGTCCCGCGGAGCACCCTTTTTTCGCGGGAAACGGAGGATTCCGCCAGCACAATGGAGAGCAACCTCACGCGAATTATTCGGGAGTCGCCCAAGCTAAAGCTCAGCGGCCAGCTCAGCAAATACACGAATGTAATGAAGGGTGAGTGGGTAAAGATATATCTCGGGCTTTTTATCTAATCTTTGCTTTGTTTCGGAAGTTTATTTATTGTTATTCTTCTATTTTAGGCTGGCAATACCGCTGGTTCACGGTGGACGCCAAAACCGGATCGCTTAGCTATTATCTGTGCGACTCCTCGACCGTGGGCGATGACATTGCACCCTCGCCGCATGTCCTGGCCAGTGCACCCCGCGGACAGGTGCAGCTGGCCGGCGCCGTGGTCTATCCCAGTGATGAGGACTCTAGGACTTTTGCCATTGCCTGTGCCTCGGGTGATACCGTCAAGCTGAGGGCCAATGATGCTCGGGCCCGCCAGGAATGGGTTGATGGCCTGCGGGCGGTGGTGGAGAGTCACATGAAGGCCATGGATATAAGCAACTCATCGCCGCTGCCGCCAAGGGAACTGCTGGCCGCCTCCGATGCCATGGTATCCGCCCGCCAGGCCTTGTTTCTCACCGAGCAATGGTGAGTTTGTGGCTTTGTATTGTTTTAAAAAGAGGTTTTTACTTATTTAAAGTTAATAATTGAGATATCATATTAACTATTCAATTTATTTGGTAAATACTTACGGTTTTACATAAAAAAATTATTTTTTGAAGCAAATTATAGCCAAGTAAAATCATAAAGCAGAAAATTTAGCCTTTCCCTGCATAATTTCAGTTTAAGTTACTTCGTTATTTAGTTTATAAACATAAAATTCCTTTAAATCAGTTATCAATATTATAAATAATTATGTTTCAATGCAAAATCTGTCTCAATTAAGATTTAAAAGCGTTTTCTTTGCCATTTTAAACTGGAAACTCTTGCCAGTTAGCAAATAATTTATGATTTTATAAATAACCCCCCCATTGGTTTGAATTATCATTATTATATCAATATCAAAGCAAAATATTCCCCTTGATTCTTACTTCAAATTTAAGTTAGGTTTAAATCTCCCTTTAAACACCCCTTATCCGTACCCTTTTAGCAACGCCTCTCTGGCCAGGGCCATTGAGAGCATCGATTGTGCTTCCTTCTCGCCCACGGATCCCGACCTGCTACTGCTCAAGGCGATCTCAATGGCCAGCACCCAAAGCCTGCACCAATGCCTGGGCCTGCTCCAGCGTCATCAGGAGATCAATCAGCCGCCGCCCTCAGAGGCCGCACCCATCGTGCTCTGAGAGCACGGATCTGAGGATGATGATAGTTTCCAGTATCCATCTATGAAATAGAGCAATAAACACTAAAGCCAGACCCTGGTCGCGTGGAGTGGGTTGGCGGTAAGCGATAATTAAAAGTCTTTTTCGGGTTGGGTTACTTTTTCAATGTTTTTATAAAATACTTTTGTTCGTTTTCAGTTTTCCATTCAGTTTTCCGCATTTTAGCATTCATTTTTTTGTTTTCTTGGATTAATTAGAACATTCATTTCGACATTTAAAGTTAATTTGAACATAAAGTTTTGCACTAAAGTTGATAGAAAATGTTCGAGTTGTGGACAGATCGTACAAAGATACACATATCCAGGAGATTTATTAACTGCTAGCTCCGCCATTGTTTATGTTACATCCTACATCCGAAAAGTAATTCATTAAGTTTCTTGTGGAACATCAAAGTCTATTTGGGGGGGGGGGGGGGGGGGGGGGGTTAAAAAA